>CM059221.1:28621307-28698807 GCA_030347435.1 Clarias fuscus | reverse complement strand
TTTCTAATAATCGTTTCTACAGCCGGGGCCAAAAGTTTTGAGAATGATACAAATATAATAAGTGTTAAAGGCTTTTATTGACAATTACATGAAGTTCATGTAAGCAGTCAGTATTTGCTGATACTTACTGTTGTACTTCTTTTTGATCAACCCCACTCATGAACGCATGTCTCAGGATGCTTCACTGTTGGCATGACACAGAACTGATGCTCGCTCTTACCTTTTCTTCTCCAGACAAAGTGTCACTCTGGCATTAACTGCAGAGCCAAATGTTTGTACTTTGATCAGGTGTTGGGGGATGACAGTATTGAATGTTCACCTGAAAGCTACAGTATGTACAGTATCCGAATGTAGGAGGCCAGATAGAGCGCGGTGGAGATGGCTCCGTTGGTTGAACGGTTAGGACGATATGCAAACTGCAGTGGGTCCAGTCAGGTCTGGAAGTGTCTCACGACAAGCCGCTCAAAGCACTTCATGATGATGGTTGAGACTGCAACAGGGCGGTAGTCATTGGGACAGGAACAGAAGACTTCTTCAGCATGGGGACAAAGGTGGCGGCCTTGAAGCACATGGGAATGATGGTGCTGCTCAGAGAGATGTTGAAGATGTCAGTAAGAACATCTGCCAGCTGTTTGCCAGCACATTCTCTAAGCACTCTGCCAGGGATATCGTCTGGTCCAGCAGCTCTACGTGGGTTCACTCTCAGCCAGGGTGAGACACAGCATCTGGCCGTTCAGAGGAGAGCTGGTCTTCCTTGCAGTCATGTTGTTCTGTGCGTCGAACTGAGTATAGAAGCTTTTCAGCACATCTGGAAGGGAGCCATCACTGTCACAGGCAGGCAATGATGACTTGTGTTTGGTGATGGCTTGTATGCCCTGCCACCACCGCGAGACTTACCGCATAGAGCTGCGTTTCTGTCTGCGCCAAACGAAGCTAGCCCGTCTAGCAGAATGGCAGCATATGGAACTCTGTTGCTGAGCCATGTCTCCGTGAAAACACAGACGCAACAGTCGCTACACTCGTGCCGTGTAGTCTGTTGGAGTCGGATGTAGTCCAGTTTATTGTCCAGGGAGCAAACATCGGATAAGATGATGGATGGGAGAGCCGGCCAGCTAGGGTTTGTTTTTAGCCTTGCACAGTCTACCGTCCGCTTGTTGCACTTCCGCAACTGGAGCCCTGGTTCCTGCAGCAAACCGCCGTCATGTAGCTTTTCCTGCAGCTCATCCCGAATGTTGTTTACCAGTTATTGATTTCCAAAAGTGTCTGGTGGTGGTATATAAACGAACACCGGTTGCACTGATGTCCGTATACTGTACCGTGTAAAAGAGATACGGCTACTCCCGTGCCGCCATCTTGGATCGATATACTGTCTCGTAACCAGTAATGATTCATTTTAGGAATCTTTCACATTAGCGTATCGAGTATCCAATTTTTCCGCAGATATAATAATAATAATAATAATAATAATAATAATAGTGATAATAATAATAAAGACTGATATCGAGACAGATTTGAGCTTTTGTTCTGGCTTTGCGAAATGTCCCAGTAGCGAGGACAGGACAGCTTTGAGTTCTCAGTAAACCCGTTCACCTCAACCCGTTCACAGGATAATTACAGATAAGTGAATGAGAGATTTAGCGCTTTCACAGACTCTCTATCATTCTCTTCTGTTTTCCAAAAAGCCTTAAAGCAAAAAAAAAAAAAAAAAAAAAAAAAAAGCATGAGGAAGTGCTCACTCCAGCAATCAGAATTTCGCAGATGGATCTGAACTACGGAAATGAAATCTGATAAAAGACTTCGCCGAGATGTTTTCTTCTCCCGAAGTTCGCTCCAGGTGAAAGCAGGTCCAGGCCGAGGGTGAGGAATTACCTGACTCGCTTTTCATTTCATTTTCCTCTTTGATCTGCAAAGGAGGACGAAATTATTCAATTTCACACACTCTACATGAGCTAATCGCGTTCCTGAGGTTAGGGGCGAGTGATCTGAGGAGGCAGTTTCTCTCAAAAATGCTTCACTTTGCTATATACTCTATATGTACTCATCATCTCTCCTCTTGCTGAGTTAAATTTTTTTTAGCTTCTCAATTTTTTTTTTTTTTACACTCAAATCTTTCCTCAGTGATAAAAAGATTATGAGGCAGCATCCAGGAAGTCTAAACCTACTGTATATACAGAGTCAACTCCAAAATGACTGACATCCCTGCCTTGAACTAATTCAGTCACATACTAATATTTCTGGA
This sequence comes from Clarias fuscus, assembly GCA_030347435.1. Taxonomy (NCBI): domain Eukaryota; kingdom Metazoa; phylum Chordata; class Actinopteri; order Siluriformes; family Clariidae; genus Clarias; species Clarias fuscus. The sequence goes on along the minus strand of CM059221.1, from coordinate 28,696,568 downwards.
ATATGGCCGTGCCATCGGGAAAGAAAAACTGCACAGATGTAATAACCTGGTCATTCAGGTCGTCAGAAGGCTTCATTTTATTGCCACGTTTATGCTATTTGGCAGATGCCCTTCTCCAAAGCGACACTTTTTTTTTCATTATACATCTGAGCAGTTGAGGGTTAAGGGCCTTACTTGGGGGCCCAACATTGTCAAGTTCAACTGAGGTTTGAAGCTGGGATCCTCCAAACAGCAGTTTGTTTACGTCCTTAACCACTGAGCTACACCTGCATGTAACGTTGCTGAGTCTCGACCTGAGCGACTGAAGCAACCCCAGATCATAACTTGTACAGTGGACACTATGCATGACGGGAGCATCGCTTCATGAGCTTCCCTTCTTACCCTGACACTCAATCTGGACTCATCAGGTCACATGACCGTGCTCCAAAGTCCAGTCTTTATGCTTCCTAGCAAACCGAATCCTTTTTAATGGTTCAGCACCATCCTCGCAGTTTTAATAAATGTGTTGTACAGTTCTTAACCCAATTCCAGTCATGTTAAATGATCTCCTTAGTTGCTTTCTTTGCTTCATAAAGGCTCTTTTGAAATAGTTTATTTTGTTTTTGGCTGTTTAGTGGGTAAGGAAAAAAAAAACACCCCATTACACATTTTATTCCTCTTATACTAAAGCCTAAATGTCTCTCTTCTGAAGATTCGACTGGAGACTCCATACAAGGTACATGAACATGTAAAACTTCACCATGTACAGCGCCTGCTGTACATGTGTTATATGCTAGCTTTAATATAAGACTGTCATAGAAAAAAAATTGAAGTAAATAATAGTATAATTAATTGTAATGAGGAGATTAAAATAAATACAGATCAGACAGGCTGATATTTACACCGACTGTGCGAATCTGTAAGGTGCGAAATTTAAATAAATTACAATTATAATTAGCGCCGCCGGCGTGATGCGATTTACCACAGGTGGTTGGAAAACGGCCCAGTTGTAGCACAGACGTGATTTTTTCAGGAGTAATAACTGGAATATTCTGTCCTCCAAACCTTCACCTCCGCAACCTAAAGTTTATTTCCGGATGTTTGACATTTTTTCCCCCGAATTAGGCGTTAGTGAAACTGAAATCAAATGTAGTTAGCAAAATGCCACTATATACTAGAACATGATGACAATAGATAGTGTTATTTATGGGACAGAAATGTACACACACACACACACACACACACAATCTGCATTCAGATGCAGTCACACTCAGGATTAATGCTCCTCGACTCCAACTTCAGTATCCAAACTGCTTATGATTCATTCATTACCTTGGGGTCAAAGGTCACCCCCTGACTGTACCTGCGGCCTACAGCGTGAATACCACTTTATTAACAGCAAAAGAGGGAGCATATAAAAATAGTCCAGGAGAGAGAGAGAGAGAGAGAGAGAGAGAGAGAGAGATACCTCATATTAACTCATATTATTGTCTTCTTCTTCTGCTAATTACACTACCAGTCAAAAGTTTTGACACCTCTTCTAACTGCATGGTCTTTCCTGATTTTTATTTCTTTCTCCATTTTAAAAGAATGCTGAAGGTGTCTACACAAAATAATCCATAATGCTCTGTAAAGCTTCACAGCGCAATGCTGGTTGTTACTTGGTGATTTCTGAGGCTGGTGACTCTAAATGAACCTCTCCCCATTTTTGGTCTCGCTTTCCTGGGAAGGTCTTCATGAGAGACAGTTTCATCATGGAGCTCGATGGGTTTTGCAAACGCACTTGACACAATACTGTTGCTGCGAGAACTGTTGTTGTTGTTGTTGTTGTTGTTGTTGCTTGATCACATAATTCCAGATGTGTTATTTCGTAGTTTTGAAAAAAAACAAAACAGTATTGCTTTAGAATGTAGAAAGTAAAACACTACCTACTTCTTATATAAGAAGTGTGAAATAGGGACCAGAACAAAAGATCTCTGCTCGACACTGAGATTCAGCTGCTTCTTATCGCTATACAGTAAGTGCCCTATGTAGGGAATAAAACGATGACCAATTTACACTTTGCAGTGCATTATTTATATTTACAAAATTTTAATTATGTATTCAGCTCTATAATCTTTATCTAAAGTAAGTGCACTACATAGGGAACAAAACAATGGAGTATTTACACTCTGTAGTGCACTATAGTATCTACAGTACACTATAACAACTTAGGATTCATACTCTTCTAAGTGCAGTACATAGGGAACAAAATGATAACTTAGCGCACTACAATATCTACTCTCTTGTAATTAGGAATTTCACTCCTTATTTTTCATCTAACTGCACTACACCAGAAACAAAACAACAGATTTTTTTTTTGTTTTTTTTTTTGTTACACATGCTAGTGCACAATTTGGGCATGAGATCTCCATTTTTTTTTCACTCTGCTTTCCTCCCACAGTCCAAAGACCTGCAGATTAGTGTGACTGGCGTTGCCCGTAGTGTGTGAATGAGTGTGTGTATGTGTGTGAAGGATTGGCATCCTGTTCAGGGTGTACAGTACCCTAAGTCTCCTGGGATAGGCTCCAGGCCCCCGCGACCTTGTATATGGGATAAAGCGGTATAGACATTCAGTGAGTATTGATGATGTTTGTAGAAACACCTGGTGGTCAAACGCTGGACCTGCAGCAAGCACTAATACAGATCCATAAGGGAGAGATGTTCCCTGGCCCATGCGCTCTTTTATTTCGTGGATGAGGAGGAGCAGCACACGGGACAGTTTAGTAACCAGGATGGCAGTTTGGGCGAAAACTAACTAAAAAACAACAACAACGACAACAACAACAACGACAACAAAAAACTACAATGTTTACCATTACACAGTAAAAAAATAAATACAAAAACATAATGTGAAAGACTGATATTTATTTTGTAGTGTGCATTATTATTATTATTATTATTATTATTAGTAGTAGTAGTAGTAGTATCAGCTCCATGCTCCCTATTGGTGTGCACTATGTAGATGATAAGACTTCATCCAGGACACAAATAAAATAAAGTTCTGGGGTCATGTTTTCGTAAGATTCAGAGGCAAAGATGGAAAAATAAATATATATATATATATATATATATATATATATATATATATATATATATATATAAAGAGAGAGAGAGAGAGAGAGAGAGAGAGAGAGAGACCTCCACTGGAGCAATAAACCTTCAGTGAAAGAATTCCGACTTTTACAGTATATTCAATCTTTAATATTGATCTATAAGGAAAGTGTGTGCGAGTGTGTGTGTGTGTGTGTGTGTGTGTGTGTGTGTGCAGACATTGGGATGCTCGAGGGCCTAAAGTAACATTAACTCTGATCATTATGATCAAACTCATATTTGCTGAGTTTGTTAACTCATCTGTCTCGTGCTGAACTGCTGAGCTGAACCGCCGAAAGGGACAGAGCTGCTACTAACTGTGTGTGTGTGTGGTGTGTGAGTGTGAATTAGAAGCAAGAAGTTTATTATGTCCTTTCCATTAGTCTTTTTGTCACCTCACTTTTCCAACTTTCGTTCTATTAAAATAATAATAATAATAATAATAAAAAAAAAAACACTTATAATTGAGACTGAGAGCCACATTTCTGTTTCACGACACAAGAAGACGTACGCACATCATGCAAGTCGAAGTCATGCGCAACTTGAAGTCACAGCTGTATTCTGACACTGGAGACTCCTTCCATCAATGTTAAATAAACACATTTCTCTCCACAGGAAACTTCATGGCGGCGATTACACACACACACTCTCTTTGATCTGGTTATGAAACTAGTCCATGTGTATGAAAAGTCCATGTGTGTACTGTTACTATAGAAACGCACAGGAATACCTTCTGACCAATCAGAATACAGAATTCCACAGCGCTGCGGAGTCGAAAGAAATGATTGCCAAAACATTGGCAAAGATAATTTGCTATTATAGTATGAAAGACGCAAACATGGCAACCATTCAAAACAAACCGTTAAAAACTCCCATTCAAGTAGGTTAAAAACAAAACCGAAAAAAAGTCAAATACTTGGTAAAACATTTTTATAAATACAGCTTGAAGTGTTTAGGTGGTTAGGAGTGCTGAAGTGTTTTTTTTTCTCTCAAGTGATCACTGCTGAGGTCATCTGTTTATACCGAGGCAAAGAAAAAAAAACAAAAAAAAAAAGTAAAAATAAATAAATAAATAAATAAATAAATAAATAAACATCATAGTGTACAGTATACAGAGCTGAAAGTGTTTAAATTCACAAGCAGAATGTAAGATGTAGCCTCTGTTAGTGTTCCACTGAGCGCCTGAGTCTGCCACTCCAGCGGATATTAACACACTCAAGTGTGTGTAAAGTGTGTGAAAGTGCAGTGCTTTGGGTTTGTGTAATTATGTTCGCTTTTCTTCCACCATTCAGTTCTTATTAATTAAACATGAGTGTCAGTTTGCTTATAATTTATTGCAAAAGTTGAAAAAAAAAACCCCAACAACAACAACAGTGCTTCTGATGGCGAGTCATCTCTGTCATGAAGTCTCCAATTTTATTATTATTATTTATTAATAATAATAATAATAATAAAAAAATTGGACACTTCATGACATTCTTATTACATTAGAAAAGATTAAGAAGGAATATTATACTAGTACGATTGTTTTTAAACTATTCTGTCAGTCTGAAGTGTTTAAGTTTTTCTTTACCTTTTAATAAATTATGCAAATTGTAATTTGACTCTAAACGAGCAAACTTGTTTGTTGAACCCAAGACGACTATGTTCACATTACATGCCACATTCTATTCAATTCAGATCAGATTTGCATGTCATGATGGTTCACATTCATAATTTGTCAGGGATAACCCCTAGAGGGCGCCAAAGCGCCCTGAGACTTTTTGTGTTTTTGACGTGGGCGCTCACCTGAACCGAGTTGATCATTACTTTCTTTATAAATAGAGTGTTTTGAGTTTAGTTAGTGGTCTTGCATCCGTTGATATAACCTCGTTAAATGTCTGCATGTTTAGTTCGTGTCGTCCGGTAGTCTTTATTCGTGTTTTGGTTTTGTTTTATTATAAAGTTTAATTGTTTATTTCATTTCCCTGTTTTCTTTTATAAATAAAGACATCGTTCCTTTAACACCTGGACCTCTGCATTTATGCCTTGCACCCCGATTCATGACATAATTACTGTACAAGTGACTTTAATCTGTCTCTAATGTGTCCTCTGAAACAACATGCGCGTGCATTTATTGACATCTTTGTTTGCAAAAATCTGCTAAAATACAGTTAGTCAGCTGTATTTGTTGAGGTCCAGAAGAAAGAAGAAAGCACAGAAGGACACATAAGTCGCATAAATTCGAATCTGCCCATTCTCATTTAAGTCACATGACCATGTATCGGATACATATCGGATTTAGGACAACATACTGTACGAAAGTGACTCAGATTAGATCTGAAAAACATCACATCTGTGCATTCAGACATCCCTAAAAATCAGATTTGTGTTTACATTAGGGGAAACAATTTGAATTGAGTCACTTGAGGCTGTTAATGTGAACGTAGCCTTAAACCATATGAACTATAACCCTGAATTTTTCTGCTACGTCTAGGTTTTTTCCTCAATAGCATAACTGAATTACATTTCTCAGTAGATGTAATCTATACTGTACTTTGCTCAGGTATTATCATTACTGCATATTAAACCACTTATGAGACTACTTGTTTTTCAGGACAAACAAACAAACAGAAAAAAAAAACCCACACACATGTTAATACTCTGGGGTGCTAAAACTTTTGAGTGGAAGCTTCTTCATGAATTTCCTAAGTATGTAAAAAAAAATTCTACATTCTAAATATATATATATATATACATACATACATACACAGTATATATCTCACACACATGGGGCGTCTATTATACAAATCCCTGGCAATGAGCTGTTACTATGGAAACTGTAACACATTAGAATAAGTGATTTAATGTAAACATAGTTTTATTAAACACATTACATCATTACTACTCTAACTTCTCTTAAAACCTTAATTAATACGTTTAATCAGATTTCTTTGTCACTTCTATGACTGCTGAAAAAAAGCGTTCAGTGTAAGTGTGAAATTTCAGGTAGTTTTATTTTTTCGGTCACTACGTTCCTTTTCCCTGACTGCACTCAACTGCTATTGATTTAATAAATGAGCAATTCATACAAACAACACTGCTTGATTCTCCTGGGCAATCATTTTGTTAGCAAATGATTTGTTTCGCTGCAGTAATTTTTCCTCTTACTGTTTCATTTCTGTTTTTATAAAACAACAAACTCTTGTCTTTCCTCAAACTGAGTTCTTACATAAATCGTATACATTATATGAAAAGACACGTTTCTTTCTACTTGAACGTTTGAGGGTTTTTTTTTTTTTATAATCCTTTATGAGCTTGTCGGATGGTGTGCAATGAGGTGATGAGACGTCTCTGGTTTAATGGTCATAGAGAATGTGCCAGTGTGAAGCTCCGGTCATAGCGCTGGTATACACTTCATTGAGCGTGATGTTTTTTTGAATGCTTTTTTTTTTTTTTTTTTTTTTTTTTTTCCCCAGACATAGGCCTCGAGTCACTCTATTAGGCCCAGTTTGGTCTTTGGAAATTCATTAACACTCTTCGGAGGCATTAACGGCTGGAGAGGCCCCTGTGGGTAAGTTATGGTTGGGTGTGTGCAAGTTGAAACCCAGGGGCAGAAGCCATGCTAGGTGATGGCCATGGTTCTCGATTTATACCTGAGTAAGCCTTTTGTTTTGTTTTTGAGTTCTAGTATGATGTGTCACTTCCTGTGCTTAGATGCTTATTCTTTATTAACATTATCTAAGTATGGCAATGCAATGCAATGCAATGCAATGCAATAAATAAATAAATAAATTAATTAAATGATGTACTGTAATATTTTATCATAAAACAAGACAATAATATAAAGCTTTATGAATGCAAAGATGGCAAGTCTTATAACAAACATCTAATAGGGGCTGGGACATTATATTCTATATTTTTTTGGTATAATTAGCAGTATAATGAACTTTTTCTTCAATTGATTTTTGTTTTACAACAAAAATCAGTGGTACATTGGTACCTCAGCATACAAATGCCTCACCTCACAAATTGTCACTTTAAAAACTGAAATTTTGCAAGAAATTTGCCTTGGCATACGAAGCATTTTCGGCATACGAGCGAACGAATCAAGCAGAACCAAGCGGCTGATTTTTTTTTTTTGTGTGTGTGTGTGTGTTTTGTGCAAGATTTACTGAAGACATAGCACCATGGGTCTCGAGGACGGTAGAAAATGGAGCCACTTTCGGTGTGGTTTTTAAAGCAGCCGTTGCCTATAGAGGTCATAAATTAGTGAGGAAATAAGTAAGGTTTAATATCTATTTATTTCATATTTTACTTCATTTAAATGTCTTTTTTTTTTCAATGTTTTGATTTGTTTTTATATGCAAATAATATGCTTATAGAGAATGTTAGCAAGGACGGGAGCAAGAAAAAAAGGGAGCCACTTCAGGTTTGGTTTTTAAAGCAGCTGGTGCGAAGAGGAATCATAAATTAAGGTTAAGTGAGGTTTAATGTCTATTTATTTCATATTTTCCATGTAATTTCTAAAAAGTTTTGATTGTTTTTATATACAAAAATATGATTATAGTCGTGGAAATGGGTAATATTGATCATATTTTTGGGTGGCCGGAACAGATTATCTGAATTTACATTATTTCCCATGGAAAATAAACAACAACAAAAAAAACAAAAAAAAAACATTTCTTGCCTCTGGAACGGATGCAAATTCGTATCCCGAGGTACAACTGTATTTATTTATTTATTTATTTATTTATTTAGTGTAGCAGCACTGTGCTGTACTTATAAACAATGAGCCCAGTGTTGGTCCTGAGGCTGCATTGGACTGGAGGCTATAACTTGCAATTTCCCCCTTTAACCGGTAAAAACTTTAATAAAATAAACACCTCCTGCTATTTGAGAACTTAAGACAGTGTCTGATTTCTGAGTTCATCAAGGAAAAAAAAAAATCCACATGTCTGCTCACAATGTAGCACTTCATCACCTGTAAACGAGCTACACACAAGTATCTCTTTTAGATTAATCAACATACAGACACATTCTCCTGTTAGATTAAGTAAATATACATCATTTAGCTGACTAGCTTGTTGCTAACAAAACATGGCCATGGAAGCATGCACTGAAAATGACATCATTCCTACAGTAGCTCCATCTTCCCACTTCCAAGGTAACGCGAATGCATTCTGAGCCAAGTGTGAAAAGACCCGGACTATCCAAGGTCTGTACATATTTTTGTGTCTTGCTAGTTTTAACCTTGTGCTGTCTGATGAAATGAGTATAGATTAACCTCAGAAACGTATCTGCCCTTAATTTATGCCCTATTAAAGAGCCTGTCGAGCTGCCATCTGCCCCTGGCTGTAGTTTATTACAATTTAGCGATTATCTGCTTGACTAGTCTTGACTTTATTCCTTATTTGTTTTCCAGATAGCAAATTTGTCATTGCCTAAAGTCTCATTTACGAGTCCTCCATCACATGGAAGTCAAGTGACTTTATAGCAGCGCAAACACACACACACACACACTTAGTGAAAAACACGCTACCCTCGAAACAAGCCGCGTCGGAGTCTGGGTGCTGTCTAGCAATCATCCGAGCTGCCGGGACTCGGGGAGAAAAAACACATCACTTTTATATATTTTTTTATAAGAAGCTCTGCTGAATGTGCAATGACACACTATTTTCTTCGAACCAGCATATTTTCTCCCTAATGGACAAACCCTCAGGAGCAATACACCCTGACACGCTGCTATTTCACCATCTCCAAGTCACACTAAGACCCTTCAGGATTAGCAAAGTAATCAAAATCCCTGACCGCATACAGGAACACATTCTGAAAATGTCACTTTATCTCTATAATCTGATGATGATGTATGAACTCAAATAGTAGTCACAGATATCTACTCCGATTCCATTTATTATATAAGTATGGAACAAAGCATTTTTATTATGCTGTTGTGGGGAAATAATCCAGGAAGGCTGATAGACTGATGGAGCGATTGACGCTAGTTCTCCATAGATACAGTAGCTAGCTGGATTACCGGAGTAAGTAAATTATTATTATGGCTTTTCATTTATTTAGTTATTCTATTTTATTAGTTCATTTAATTTAATTTAATTTTAAATACCAGGTTTAATATACAGTATACAGTCTTGTTCAAAAGTTAGTACCCCCTCGTTTTTTGTGTTAAAAATATAAAAATAATCTGATCGGGGAAAAAAAAAAAAAAAAGTCACCTCTACGTAAAAAAAAAGTTTAGTAGAAAGTTGCCTCTCTTTTTTTTAAGTTTACTCAACTTTTCGGGAAATTTGCTGAAAATACAAAATATTTCACATTGCTGTTTAGTTGACTCAGCATGTACCCAGTTCAAAATCTGAAGTTGACCTGTAATTCTAATATCAAGTCAGCTCAAGTAGTATTGGTTGCGGGCTCAATGAATTATATTTCTCTAGAGTTGACTTGAAGTTTAAAGTTGTCCTACTTTTCATCTACTCAAAAAGGTCTTCCATTGTGGCCCATTGATGTAGTTCAAGTTCAAGTGGTTCAACTTGCCAAACAATTAAAGCGCACAAACACTAATAAAAACAACAACAACAACAAATTCTTCTAAAACTAGTCAAAGATAAAACAGTGATCTGCATAAAACAGAAGAATACAGGTTATATATTGGTTAAATGTCAATCAAATACCTGGAAAACACCAGATGGGTACTGGTCTCTTACTGATTCTTTTATATTACAACATCATACCCGATGCAAAGCCCAAAAACTAGAAAAGATGAAGAGTTTTTTTTTTTTTTTCCCCCAACGTGTCAGAACCAAAAAGGAGTCTATGGCAACTAAAGCTGCTGCATAGTCACCCAGGCCCTCAAGGTCTACAGTCCATTCCAACACCACCGCAACTTCCACAGCTTGTTCATGCTCCTCCTGTAGCTCCAAAAGACCCTCCGTCGCCCCTCTGACCCAATCCGCCACAGCAGAGCTTTGGATAAAAAGAACAAGAGAGAATTACAAACAAAGATTACTCAAATTTTTTGATTACAAAGATTTACTCAATATTAGGCAACTCTTAGCATACTATGCTCACTATGCAGTTAGAAGGTTTAGGAAATGTATTAGGATTTTTAGTTTCTAGCTTCTACATGACCAAAAATGGCAAGCATTTCTTACAGTTATGATGAATTAAAGCTAATTATGATGAATGTTGGCAGAAATTAACTGCAGGTCTTCGCCGAGTTTCACGAGGCTCTATTACATTTAATAAAATCATTAAAGAGCATTGTTACCAAACAGCAAATAATCATAAACATGAAAGCAGGCAAGTGTCAAATTAATCTTTGATGCCTGTCCGATCACAGCAAGGTCATTGGATTTCTCACTCTCTATTGATGCTCAGACCCTCCAAACATTAGCATATAAAAAATGAAACTGGCCTGATTTCTCTCCGTCCTGACACTGATAATTAAACTCAGGAGAATTCGACAGGGTTTATTATTATTCCCTGCCTGGAGTGATCTGTGTGTGTCATCAGGAGGAGAAAGTGGGCTTGATTTTAACTGGCTGCACTAACTTTAATTTAGTTAGTGCCACAGAAATGGTACAAGAATTCTTCTAAACTAGATCCAAGTTCATTAAGTCAGTTATTTTACAACGAACTCCATTTAGGATCTAACTAGCATTACGTATTAAAACATAAACACAAATCGGGACTTTAGGGTTTAGATTATCACTATCTAAAGTTACAAAAACTGTGGAATTCTATGGAGGTGGCCATCTTGGACAAACAGAATCGATTAATTTCACTGTTTATTACAGTTAGGCTCCGCCTCCTAACATTGTCATTTCTTCCTCATCTATGACGTGAAGGCATATAAAATGGTACAGCCTGTACTGCCCTGAATATTAAAAGATTAATTGGAGGAATATACTGTAACATTTCTAGGCTGTTTTAGGAGAGGAAAAATGCATCACAGATTACCAGGAGGTGGACTTAACATTATAACCCTGAAGTTAACTATTTTCCCCAAGACAACACGTGCCAAAGTGTTTTATTACTCTCATACCATGGCATTTTTTTGCTAAGGATTATAATAAATAAATAACATTGAAATGACACACTGAACCTTTTATCCAGTTATAGTTACACTTACTGTATACCTCCTGTTGCCTCCTGTTATCAATTATGTTATATAACCTATGAATGTACAGTATAACCCGCTCAATTAAAAAAAAAATGTATATTTAATAAGACTTTTCTTAATTATCGTTTTACAGAAAAACAAAGCCTCCACTGCTGGAAAATGTGAGTGGAAGACAATTGCAACTCCATAAAAGATAAAATACATAAACACATATCTCATGGGGAAAACTTCATCATATACAGTGAATCTAAAGTGTCTCTGATTGAGCTGTTACTATAGAAACAACAGCAATTTTGAATAAAAGCATTAATATAAACCTGCATGACTAATATGAACCTGCGCTGCTGGCAGAGCTGCTGTATATAAAATTATACACAATGATCAGCCATAACATCAACACGGCAACCTGATGAACTGAACAGCACTGATCACCAACTACACACACACCAGCCAACTTATAGACAGGATCATGGGCTCCCAGGGTGAAAAACTCACTCACTCACTTACCATGATTATCTATACCGCTTTATCCTGTATACAGGGTCGTGAGGGGCCTGGAGCCTATCCTAGGAGACTTAGGGCACGGGGCAGGGTACATCCTGGACGCGGTGCCAATCCACCACAAGCACAAACACACACACACACACACACTTATTCACACACTATGGGCAATTTGGAAACGGCAATTAACCTAATCTGCATTTCTTTGGACTGTGGGAGGAAACCTGGAGAAAACCCACCAAGCATGGGGAAACATGCAAACTCCATGCATCCCCAAAAGACCCTGAGACATGAATTGAACCTGGACCCTGGAGGTGTAAGGCGACAGTGCTAACCACTAATCCACCATGCCAGTTAGGCCTGAACCAATGCAGGACAAATCACTGGAATCCACGTGGCAATGCTGGCCACGGTAAAAATGTACCAGAACACCCAATGCACCACAGCCCACCGTGAACTGGACAGGCAAAGAACCCAAGGCCACCCACCCAGTCGATAAACTTCCCAGATCTCAATCTGATTGAGCACCCATGGGAGTCCGATTCATTGATGCCCCACCACACCGCCCACAGCACTCATAGGATTTACTGCCAACGTCCTGGTGCCAGACATCTCAGCCCACCCCCAGCGCTGGCCAGATCTGCGCCAGTGGCCCAATGGAAACCCAAAACCTGGCTCAATGGTTTTAATGTGAATAGTTTTAATAGTATGGCTTATCACTAAATATCTACAACTTCTTACCAATCAGATTGCAGAATTCAACATTTTGTGGTGAAAAAAAGTAAAATTTTTCCTTCAGCCATGAATGCTGATTGTTTCTGGTTTTCACAACGAAAACAATGTGAGAACAATGTGCATGTGTATGATGTGCCTTTGGCTCAGTCACACATGTATGTGGGTACTTTTTAAAATAGTTTTATTAAAAAAAAATAATAATAATCTTCCTCCATAAGAAACAAGCAAAAAAAAAAAAAAAGCAAGTTAAAGCAAGCCATACCAGCAGGTGATGCTATAAGCCTAACTCCGACCGTCCATCCATCTAGGAACCTCTGTAGTCCAACTAGGAACCATGGAGGCCAGTGGTGACCATTGCATTTATTCTCATTTTGTGCAACCATTAACACCCATTAATCTGCATGTTTTTGGACTGTGGGAGAAAACCCACCAAGCACAGGGAGAACATGCAAACTCTATGCACACAGACCCCACACAGGAATCGAACCTAGGATTTTCAGGAGGTGCAAGGCAACAGTACCAACCACTAAGCGACCGTGCTGCCATAAATCTAACTGTAAAGCCATGTTATCCAATCAGATGCCTGAAAAGTTCTCACACGGACATTAAACATAGGAGATACGGTGCATGCGGTATACAGTATGCTCTTACGAACCAAAAACAAGTACGTAAATGTCTCTCCCCCTGGAAGGAGTTTTCCACATGGTTCGTTTTCTTAAACAGAGATGGGGTGTGGACGAAATGAGAACTACACAGAAGACCCCTCATTTTTAAAAATACTTGCGCAAGTGTGGACGAAGATGTGCATTAACAACCTGTTCCGTATTTGGTCCTTAATCCATTCGTTGTGTTTTATTCTCTTGATAAAGTCTTATTGATCATCTTCTGCAGCAGTGAGGATTTTCTTTTCCACGATTATTCTGATCTGAATTACAGTTACTGATTGCCGAGTCCTGTTGCAGATACTGACTACGATTCTGCATGCTATCTAAATAAAGCTCGCCTCATTCGCCAGGTCTTTACAGCAATATTTCAAGTGTCAATATTTTCACTTGAAAAGCTGTTAAAATTTCAGCCTGTTTACAAACTAAACAGTTCCGCATGAATATTATTAACGCTAACTGCGAGGTGCAAACATCATAAACATTAGTCATTATTCCTTGCTGTGTGTTTTTATCAGGACAGCGCGAAAAGCAGGAGTGTGTGACTCCACTCGACACTGCCCGAGCTCTACTTTGTTTCTGTGCAAAAATGAACAGTGTTTATTTAAGAGGATTTTCCTCACCTAACAGTGTGAGACTTTCAATAAATTACCGGTGAGGAGGCGGACTCTTCCTGGACACATCCTCTATCACCACAAATATACTTTTGAAAACTACGAGGATGTACTGTACACCGGATGTACCTGTATTAAACATGCTGTGTTTATAGGGTTCACACATTTGCCATACGTAAAGGACAAAAGTGTCTTTAATAGATCATTGCCCTTTTTATTAAACAGAATTGACTGTCAGTTACGTATTAAAAAAAAAAAAAAAAAAATCTAAAAACTTTAAGTGTTGTAACACGAATCAGAGACTTGTGCCATAGACTGGTGTATATGACTGGCAGTGGAATTGCGAATTAAACAAAAATAAATCTATAAAAAAAGAAATAAAACAAATGCATAAATAAATTTCTTTCTACTGCATTTACTTTTCTTTGCCTTTTGTTCTATTTGGATTAAAAAAAAAAACACAAGTAAATTGGTCATCTGTAAGCTAATGAAATATATAAATAAAGATTATTCCTAGACAATTAATAATATTAGCATGAAGCCAGAATAAAAAATATATATATATATATATATAAAGTGCTAAATTAAAAACTATCTGCATTATACTACTAGAAAAGACTAACAGGCAGCTAATAATCAGCACAAGACTAGCATGGAGCTGATGATTTACAAAATACAACACTAGCATGGAGCTAGTAATAGTTAGCAAAACACTAAAAACTAGCATGAAGCTAATAATCAGCATAGCATTAAGCTAATAAATTCTAATAATAATAAAAATTTAAAGAGTTTAAAAGTTATTTCTCTTGGGATTAATCTAAGATAATAATTTACAAAATCAAAGACTACCATGAAGCTAATCATTACACACACACACACACACACACACACACACACACACACACACACCACCGTCGCCCTCGGCTTGCTCATCCGGGACAATCTTATCATTTTGATTAATACACATTCACATTGCATACAAACTTACTTCTTTTGATTGTGTAAAGCTGCTTTGCGACAATGTCAATTGTTAAAAGCGCTTTATAAGTAAAATTGACTTGACTTGACTTGACACGCACACACGCACACACACACACAAAAAAAGGAAAACTAGCATAAAGCCAATAATTTAATAATAATAATAATAATAATAATAATACTTTTTCTTTGCCTTTGCTTTGTGATTAATAAAGTACTATCTATCTAAGCTAATAATGTACAAGCTATGAAGAGTAGCACGAAGCTAATCATTTAAATAATTTTAAAAACACATTTTTTTTTAATAATTTTCCATTGAGATTAATAAACTTCTCTATCTCCTGCTAAGCTAATAATTCACAAACCAGAAAGACTAGCATGAAGGTAATAATCTACTGTACAAGACTAGCACAGAGCTAATAATCAGCAAAGCACTAAATACAGCAAATAACACATACTAACAACCGGCACATAATTTTAATTGTCATTTAAGTTATAGGTAAAAACTATTTTCCTTTAGGATTAACAAGGTCTGTCTATCTACAGTAAGCTAATAATTCACAAAACCCAAAGACTAGCATGAAGCTAATAATGGACTCTGTGGTATATGTCCATGACACTGACTGTTGTATTTCTTTACCCAGTTTAATATTCAGAGTGATGTCCTGTGAACTGCTTTCCCCCCTTATATACAGAAATATTGTGATTTAAATGTGTGCAGCTTTAAGCTTTACAAGTATACAATCGATAATCGATAAACCTGCGAGCACTTCAGCTCTCCACGTCCTTGTTTACAAGTGAACTCTAATGTGATTGGATTGTGTTCTTCGCCTTTCCGTAAAGGCTCCGTGCGTGCTGATGTGATCTTTCTCGTTCTGATGGTGCGAAAATGATTTTTTTTTTTCCCTCTCTCAGGACGAGAACTCCCTGTGGTTTTGCATCTGTTGGTAACGCAAGAGATAAGAACGATTGATCGAGCAACCCTCGGGGCAAATCACTAGCGCAATTACATTAAACTTTGCAGCAACATAAACACACACATACACACTTGAAAATGTGTTACAACCTGTACTTTCATTAATCTCTGATAAATAATTAAACAGTGTAAAATTCAGCCTCAGGTTAAAAATACAGGTGATGTGTTGGAATGTGCATGTGGATATTTTTTACTCAGGCATGGTTGTTCTGGACTTGCCGCCCATATGATTATAATTATATATATATATATATATAAAATTCTTGATTAGCAGGAAAGAATTGAATTGAATATTCACTTTTTTGATTGCAGAAATTACAGAAGCCATTTGCATCCGCAGCTAATGGCTTATGTATCAGGGGGAAAAAAAAGAAAAAATTTAATATGATGAGAACTATACCAATGAAGTCACATTAACTATCATTTTAGACAGAAATGGAAAATAATACAAACATTTTGACATTGCATCGTCGTTCAGGCATCATTTGCCCTTAAACAAAATCATGAATCAGATTGGGGTGCAAAAAGGCAGTCCTGTAGCGATTGTAAAAACTATTACAATTTCACTTGTTCACACACTAAAGGTGAACAGAAATGTAAAAAAAAAACAAATCCACAAATTGGTTTTTAGCAATGCTGTGGCAGCACCTTTCCCAGTCCCTGCTTTCCATAACGAAGATGCAGGGGCCCCAAAACTGGCCTCTGTTTCCTCCTTGTTTTTTTTTTTTTCTTTTATTTCTTCACATCTGATGTCTTTCCAAAGCTAGACACCTTACTCTCCACCCAGGTAGAAACTTCCACACCCACCAGGCCCTATGCAAATGTCCTACTGTACATTAGCTGGCATACTGTATATATATATATATATATATATATATATATATATATATATATATATACACACACACGTGGACAAAATTGTTGGTACCCTTCGGTCAATGAAAGAAAAACTCACAATGGTCACAGAAATAACTTTAATCTGACCCTATAATTTTCTTTCGAATCTCCTGAGACAACTCTTTCCTTCGCTTCCTCTGGTCCATGTTGAGTGTGGTACATACCATGTCACCAATCAACACAGTGACTACCTGGAGCCCTATATATAGGCCCACTGACTGATTACAAGATTGTAGACACCTGTGATGCTAATTAGTGGACACACCTTGAATTAACATGTCCCTTTGGTCACATTATTTTCAGTATTTTCTAGGGGTACCATCATTTTTGTCCAGGCCTGTTCCATGAGTTTATTTTTTTTTAATAATTCTGTTGAAGCATGGTTGAAAAGCAATGTCTGACTTTCATTGGTTAACATTCATAGAATTTTTTTAAAATTATTACTTTTGTCAGATTAAAGTTATTTCTGTGACCATTGTGAGTTTTTCTTTCATTGACCGAAGGGTACCAACAATTTGGTGCTGGTGGTGGTAAGGATAGGCTGCTTGGGGCAGTGCTGACTCAGACATTTAAAATTCTGGGTTACCGATTGGAAGGTCAGCGGTTTGAGCATGGCCACTGTTGAGCCTTTAAGCAAATCCCTTTAAACGTTTTTTTTTTACTACAGCGGTGCTATATCATAATATAGCTTCCTACTTGAGATATAAAAAAAGAGCTTCTCTGTGCTGTATGGTCATGTGACAAGCAATACTATTATTATTCATTATTGTTATTATTTCCAGGATTAGCCTCGTAGAAATCGGAACACTTGGCTTCCTATCCTGCGTCCGTCAAAGCTTGGTTCAATGCACAATACTTCCGGTGAGAGACTGGCCAGGACAGGGGTTAAGTAAGGAAGTGTGTGTGGGTGGTCCTTACACTCTGATACTACATCTACATCTAGGCATTTGGCAGACGCCCTTATCCAGAGCGACTTACATTTTCATCTCATTACATCTGAGCAATTGAGGGTTAAGGGCCTTGCTCAAGGGCCCAACAGTGGCAACTTGGTGGTTGTGAGGTTTGAACCGTAGTCCAATGCCTTAACCACTGAGCTACCCCTGCCTTATTGTATGATACTCTCTACTGGGGCACGCCGCACTCCAGCATCTCCAAAATCAAAGCTTATAATATGAAAACTGTTTCTGTTTTTAATCTGTGCATTATTCATTTGTTATTTAACCAGTCGATCATGTAACCCTAATCTAAGCTCCACATGGTCCTCATGTAGTGTACATCCGCTTTATTTCTTCTCGTCGCTAACATCTTTTAAAAATGTCTCTTTATACTTTAATATCTGCTGATAAATATTTGAACTAGACGAAATAAAGAGCGAGAGAAAGTAACAGCCGAATCTGGCAAGCATAAAAGCTCAGGCATGTTAATGTTTTAGTGTTTTGCTCATGGGGGTAATCAGTTATGAATCCTGATGATTAAAGTCCAAATGTATTTTTATACCTCCTACACAGATCGAGCGCTTCGCCGCAGCGTGGGTGCCATCCCCCCCCCCCCACCCCCCCCCCCCCCGATATCATTTACGGCGTCATTTATGACCACACGAGCCCTGTGGCATCAACACGGCCTCCTTCAGCTCAACGACGATCCTGAAGTAATGATATTCCCTACAAGTGCGGCGCGTTTCTGTCTCGTCATTTTTTATTTCTTTTATTCTCAGCCAGATGTTTATTTTATGTGACAATAAAACAAATTTGTTCTGTGACATTGCATCGCAGCCGAAGCCTGTGATCAAGAAAACGACAACAACTCACTTTGTTGTTTTTTTTTTTTTAATGCTTAATATTAGTTTTTGATACAGCAGCTCAGATTTCTGGAGTAATTAAAAGGAAGAGACAAGCATTCGTTCAAAAAAGCACATCACAGTAATCTATACACGCTGCTGCTGCTGCTGCTGCTGCACTTTTTAGTTCCCCCAGTATTTCTGTATTAAACTGTATATAGGCTCACAAAGCTCCGTCTCACTGCAGGTTTATGTTTTTTATTTTTTTCCCCCCAGTCGTTGACTCAGCATGTGCTTTCACCAGCAAGCTCGTAACCGCCGCCATCGCCATGGCGTTTCTTTAGGCGGCAGCGGAGGTCAAAAAAGTAATTAACCTTATTCTATTTGCTAACGTACAAAACACTGATGCAGGAATGCTGCTAAGCTCTCTCTCTCTCTCTCACACACACACACAAACACACACACATTTTTGCCTTACTATCCTCGCGAGGACCCCATGGCTCTGATCCAGCTAATAACAAAACAGTTTACTGAAATAAAACATTTTGTCTTTTTGTCAAACATCCCCCACAAGGACATTTATCAGATAAAACACAACGTTAGTCCCCACCAAGATAGAAAAACATGCCCACACACACACTCACACGATCCCTGATGAGCTCCAAATTCAAGCTCATGAACTTTAAACCATTGTTTGGCCTCGATAAAAACCACGTACTACTGTAGCACTTTTTTTTTTTTTTTTTTTTTTTGTTGTTAATACCGATGCTTCAACGCGTCCTGGTCTTTACTGAAGTGAGCGCTGGCGTGAACGACACTCGTATGTGTTATAATCGCTCACGCTTCGCCCTTCAAAGGGTAAGAGTGCAGCCCTATTGAAATCTCTCAAAGCGTGGCTTGCTTGAATAAAGGCGAGGCCGGGGCACATGAAGGTTCGACCTCCTTGTGCGTTTAAAAAGGCCTCACGACACCCACAGGAAACTTCTTTCGCGCGGTTACTAGAACAAATGGAGCCACATTGCTCCCCAAAAAAAAAAAAAAAACTGGGCATAAACACAAAGGTGCTTTGTGAAGGGAAAAAAAAAAATGAACATTTAATGGCTTTAGAAAAAAAATGACATGCTATTCGTCTCGTTTATCTCCGAAATCGTTTTCTTTTCATGCGCCTCTTTTGTTCCCGTCGTTTCACCTGGCACGTCGGAACATTTTAATTTTTTTCCCCGAGCAAATGCACAGGTACGAGGACTGTGATTTGAATAAAACAGGTTTTCATTTTTCATGAGGCTGCAGAGAGACAACGATTTATTTTTTATTTTTTATATACCGCTCTCTTTATCGCAGCAGGGTTTGAGCATGCTTTACGCAAAGCTTTTTTTTCCCCCCCTCCCTTTCTTTCTCTTTCTCTCTCTGTGCTCCTCCTCCTCTTTTGTAGTCAAAACACAGTTCATTATGCTCTATCATTACATAATGCTCTCGTCTCCCGGCACAGCGGGCTGCAGATATCTGGGACGACATGCTTATGTTTACAAATGTTTCACTTAGCTCGTCACACTTTTTAACGAGCGCTGCGTCTCTTTCACTTCCATCTACTCAATGTAATGATATGAGCGGCGAGCGGTAACAGCTAACGAACCTTCATTAATAACTTCTTTCATTTCTTTTACCAAGGTTCTGATCAGTTTTCCTGTTTGTTTGTTTTTTTTTTTCTTTTCTGCTTTTATATCACGGATAATTTCATACTAGCTGTGTTTACATCGACCCTGAAAGCGGCTGAGTTTTCTTCTTACAGTACTACCATCGTTGGGACCCATGGTGCTATGTCTTCCTTAAATCTTGCCCAAAATGAAAAAAAAAAAAAAAAAAAAACACAAAAAAATGTGAACTTACTTCGCTCGACTTTCCACTGACGCAAACAAGTTTTGAACGGCTACCAGACAAACGCGCAACTTAGCCGACGTTCAGTTCAGATCAGTTCGTTCGCTCATAGGCTGAAACAAATGTATTGCAAAATTGAAATGAGTAGTTACCTTTGAGACTTTTGTTTCGAATCGTTCGTTCTTTTGTCACGTGACTCCCATAGACGCTATGCTGTGCAATAGATAAAAAAAAAAAATAAAATAAAAAAAAAAACGACTCAGACAAGAAGACTCATGAGAAGAAATGTTCAATCCTGTTTCATGTGTAATGCACTGCAAAGCATTTATGAGAGACACGTGACATAAGAATGAACGATTCGGACCAGAAGATATGAGAGTTGAGCTGCTCATTCAGTTTATTACAATATGTCCTTAGCTGCATTGTAATATTTTCATTACTGGAGCTAGAGCCAAGATTTGTGTATGCAGACGCGTTGGGGGTCTGTTTATTGAAAATTTAACATTTTATTTTAATTTCTGATCAAAAAAACTAAATGAACTAAAAGACTCAAAAAATTTTTTTTCATTTTGATGAACAAGATTCAAAGAACTTAAAGAGTCACTTAAATGATCCCATCACTAGTAAGCGCCTCATTTTGACCTGATTTGACCTAACAGAAACAAGTAGAGTGGCGTAAATCTTTAATAATCAGCTCAGGAGGTAAATATTGGCCACGTGATCTGATCTTTAAGTGATATAACCAGTAGGGAAACTTTGCTTCTGATCCTGATCAGTCAACTTTGACAGCTCTTGTCTTTATTCTGGATTCTTATCCATTGGGTTTCTGGCTGAGGAAAGGGCATTGGCATTGATTGGCTTCCATTCTGTATGTAGTAAAGTTTCTAACCAATCATAGGTGAGACTGAATTCCTTTAACCAATCACAACGCAGATTTATTGAAAACGATGGGAAGCCTGACCTAACCTTACAGCTGGAGGAAAATCCTTGTTGCACATGTCAAAAAAAGTCACAGGTACGAGGACTGTGCACATCTTCTTGTACCAACGTCCATCTAAAATGTTAAGCTGAAATCTTCAACTAAAATGATTTCAATCAGATTGTTAATATAGGTCCGGTTAGCCATATGGCTAGTAATAAGAGGTGCATTTTTCGAAATACACCATACATTTGATGGATAGTCACTCGGTTTAGCCCAGTGGGACTGCAGAAGCTTCATTCGCGTCTCAGCTGAACTTTGGAACACAGTTTTGCACTGGGCCGAAGGTTGTACAATTTGAGCCTGATTAATTATACAGTATTGTACTCACGATCCGGGTGACAAACTTCACCGTCATTGTGCAGAGCAAAAAAACGTATTATGCCCAAGATCTTGAATGTACTTAAATGCACCCCAAACTTCCCCTTTAAATGATTTTTTTTAAAGCACGTGGTGTGTTTTTACTCAAAGGGGAATGATCTGACTGAGCTGGGCTTTTGCTGATGTCAGTCATATGCTCTCTCTCTAAACCCAAGGCCCAAACAAACCTAAAGCACTCAATCTTCCAGATATGTTTTCTGAACTAAATACTACACTTACACTGAGGAGATGATGTCATGGCGTTATTTTTCATCACTTGTGCAATAGAATCCCACAGTGAACAAATCTGTCTCTCTCTCTTTCTCTAGGGCTTTTATCATGTACAGCTTCATGAGAGGCCTGGAGCCTATCCCAGTGGACTCTAGGTATGAGGTGGGGCTCACTCTGGACGGGGTGACAATGCATCACATGCCACAAACACACACTATAGGGAATTTGGACTGTGGAAGGAGACCGGAGAAAACCCACCAAGCATGGAGAGAACATTCAAATCCTGGAGGTGTGAGGTTACTACGCCATTGTGACGGAGTGGAAAAATCTTTTATAGGAAAATCACAAGTAGTAATGTGAATAATAATAATAATAATAATAATAATAATAATAATAATGCTGTCTGTGTTCCAGTTTACCCCAAATGTGTTCAGTGGGGTTGAAGAGAAGGGCCTTCAAGCATTTCCACTCCCAACTTAACACAACACACCATGTCTTCATGGATCTCACAGGAGCACACTCTTAGTTCCTGTTCCTTAGTCTCCATAACACTCTTAGTTCCTGTTCCTTAGTCTCCATAACACTCTTAGTTCCTGTTAAGGGTTATCATGACACTACAACATACAAAAATATCTACATTATACAATTGTGTGCTTCAATGTTGGAGTAGCATTTTGGAGAAGAACCACATACTGAATGAATCTGATGGTCATTGGGTGCACATACTTTGGGTTGTATTGTGGGACCATCACTGTTTGACTGCTCATATTCATTTACATTTATGGTATTTTGCAGATGCCCTTGTCCAGACCGATTTTTATCTCATTATACATCTGAGCAGTTTAGGGTTAAGGGCCTTGCTAAAGGGCCCCACAGTGGCAACTTGGTGATGCTGGGGTTTGAACCCAGGACCTTCCAACACTCAACAGTCCCCATACTGTACCTCCGGAGTTTAATTAAGTCTTAACAATGGAGTCTTAAGAATGGAGATTCAATCGAGGCTCAAAGTGCAGATCAAGAAAGTCAAACATACTGATCGATCTGGAGTTCATAAAAAAAAAAAAAAAGGATAATATTAGAGTGAGTGAAGGAGATCTATTGTATACACTGCATTTGTGGCTTAATTCTTTATGAGTGTCCAGTTTTGTTTATTTATTTATTTTTATCATTAGTGCATATTAGAATAATCTGAATGGATTTTATTTAAATGTATGTGTTTTGATCTTGTTATACCAGGATTTTATTTGCTCAGCCAAGATGAAACCAGTCAGAACACAGAGGCTCACGAAGTCCCAATGCCAAAAGAGCACAAAAGCAAAAGAGTGGAGAAAGAAGAAAGACCCCGGAGAAACTAACTGCCCGTACTGTCCCAGTGAGCTCTGGTTTTGTGCTTGTGTACAAGCATTCCCTACTGAACTGGACTGTAAATATTACATCAATCTGCTTACTGTATGCCTGGGTGTCTTACCCTTGGAGTGGACCAGCTTCTCTATTGCTGGGTTTAAAATGTGTTTCTTAAAAATCTTCAGCCATAAACGGAACAACAATCATGATGCATTTGATAGAGTTTTTATTTTCTCTCTATCCATTGTTGAGCCGTTGTAGTTTACCTTCAAGCAAGTCCAGTTACAACTAAGAGTGCTTTCACAACACTGGCCACGGCACAGGTCCTGGTACCTTGACCCCAAAGATCGGTACATTTGTGCCATACAAAGAATGTGTATTGTGCCTGGGCACAGATCAGAGTACAATGCTCGAGGCAACCTTTTCAATGGCTCAAATCAAATCATGAACGTCAATCGTATCTGAACATGGAAGTGGAACGCTGTTTAGAATATGCCATGCAACAACACAGTCATATCAGCCATAGCTGATAAAGTAGGAAGGCATGAGATATGGTTGCTATTGATGTTTTTTTACCCCTGAAATATTAATAACATTGGGCATAGCATGACGGTTTAACTCTGTTTTTTTTGTTTTTGTTTGTTTGTTTTTTAGTGCCCACAAACTACCTAGATGCATACTGCCACCTACTGTATCGGGGAGTAAAAAAAATACACAAGGGAACTTATATACATTTTTAAAAACTTTTAAAAAAGCTTTTAAAAAGCTAGTCAGCAGAGGAGAAAGAAGGTGTTACGAATGTGCAGTTGGGCGCGGTACAAATCAATCATGCCTGACGTAATAGCAGAATAAACGAACGAGTACTTGATGTGCCAGTGCTGTGATGTGCATGGTACTGTATGATGTTTCTTCGGTTCCCTGCTTTACTTTAATTCCTACCTGCAACTAGTTTCTGTTAACTGCAGTGGCGGCCGCTCAATACAGGGCGCAGGGGCGCCGCCCCCCCCTTAAATTTAGGTAGCGTAGAATGCTACTTTAACATGTAAATTATTAAGCATAATAATTATTTAATTTAATAATGAAATAAAGGCATTTAGTCAAAATATTCCGCTGTATTTCCTAATATAATTTATTTGTAAAAAAAAAAGTGTCTACGTAGGCACGTAAAGTTTTGAAAAGCATGTGACTTGAGGCTGAGCTCTAATTGGATCTTTTCAAATCATCCTGGGTCGCAGCACTGGTCACCCTGAACCCTCCCACTTTTGTTCTTAGCGAATCAATATTGTTTTTAAATATTTGGGCTCATGTGATTGGACCGTTCTCAACGAGTCTTCCAGCACTTCTTATGGCGAGCGGAGCTGCTGACTAAATGGCTATTTACAGGCGAGTATTCAAAGTGTAATTTTAATTATGTTTGCACCAGCCGCCACTGGTTAACTGATAGAAAATTATATTGTGCAATATTTGACCGTTTCATTTCTTATGTGGGGAATTTTGAAAAAAAAAAAAAAAAATTAATCTAACCTACATGTCTTTGCAAACTGGGAGGAGAAGAGGTCCCTAGAGGAAAAATGCAAGCTTCAGCCTTTGAACCAGTGGCCACAGTGCTTACGCTCTACGTCAACGTGCCACCACAGTGTAGCCTGCAACCAAAGCTATGATGAAGCTTTGTTCATGATCAAACTTAAATCAAAGAGTTTATGGCATTCGACTTCAGGTAAGACATAATAGTCCACCTCACTTTTTGCGCTCTGACATTAGTTATTCAGAAAATCAGTCGAAAGAGAACAGAGTCAAATAGAACATGTTAAAGCTCCTTCGCAGCTTTTAAATATTTTCCTTGAGTAAGATTAAAAAGTACCAGACTTCAAACATTACTCTTACGGGTACCATTAATTTCAAAAGCAGCCTCTGTTTCTCTGCCCGCTTTACACAAGACTTAGCAGGAGAATGAATCGTGTTTAAATTCCTCCTTTGCTCCTTGCTGATCTTTTTTCAGTTTCATAGCTAATGATAGCTTTTACAGCTGCTCACTTTGTATATAAAAAAGTGAGACCAGGAAGGGCTAGACTGTTTATAACTGCTAGATAACAGGACATTTTCAAAAAATGACAGATTCTTTATTCTGTCCTCTGCATGTGTGTCTGACATGCATATGCAGATAGCTAAACACTGAGAGGAGATGATGGGTTGACTTCAATGACCACTCAGGTAAAATCAGGTAAGTATTCTCTTTACTTGACTTTGTTACGGTCTTTTCCCTTTTTTCTTTCTCGCTTATTTTTTGTGAAACTGCAAATCAATACAAAAAGAAAACGCTTACTTACAGGTAAACAAAATACAATGGTTCGTTATACAACTTTGACATTAATATCCATGAAAGACAACAATGCTGGTTATAGCGCTCTTTGAGAACACAATACTGTACATGTGAGAATGCTAGAATGTCTCCAAAAAATGCCTAAACAATACGCAAACACAAGGTATATAAGCAATGAACACACATTACGACTTACAAGCAAAGCTTCATTGAGGGTTTTACACAACTGAAAGAAGATGAGAGAAGCACACGAGCTCTCTGCTGCAAAATGGTTGCCTGCTTTATGAGTCCTTTTGTCAGCGGACACAACAAATAAAGTTATGTCAAACTAAGTCCTAATATGTGAAACAGCACCCTCTAGAGGGGAGAAAAAGGTAATGAAACACTTGGCGTAACACTCCCCGTCTGGTATTAAACGTAATACCAATCGTATTTCTCAACAAGTGCATATACATTCACAGGGCAATTTAAGACATAAGCAAAACAACCTCAGTAACAGGTCGAAAGAAAGTTTTAGCAGTGCCACTTTTAGTGACTTTCAGTTCCAGTTTCCTGACTTTGCCCGTCGGGATCTGTGATAGCTTTGGTGACCAGAGCCATAGGCCACTCGTTCCTTTTTGCCTGACTGTCTTTTAGAAGAACCAGGTCTCCTTCCTTAATATTAGGTTTGCTGTCTTGCCATTTCTTACGGGGTTGAAGGGATGCAAGGTATTCTCGTTTCCACCTTTCCCAAAACAGATTGGCAAGATGTTGCACTCTTTTTTCCACTGTTTCCGATACAGATCGGTGCCCTCAAAAGATCCTGGAGGTGCAGAAGGAGTACATACCTTTTGGGTGAGGATCATTGCTGGTGTGAGGAGAAGAGGGGACTCAGGGTCAGTAGAAATTGGTGCGAGGGGTCTTGCATTGATGATAGCACATACTTCGGCCATTAGGGTTGACAGCATTTCGTGCGTCAGATGTGAGGAACTGATTTGAAGAAGCATGGAGTCCAGAATCCGCCTTGAGAGTCCAATCATCCTCTCCCACGCTCCTCCCATGTGAGACGAATGAGGTGGGTTGAAGATCCATTTGCAACCTTCTTCAGTAAGGTATTTTGTCACACTGGAATCTTTGGAAGAGATCACAAGCATATCCAGCTCTTTGCATGCTCCTGTAAAATTGGTGCCACAGTCCGATCGTATAACCTTTGCCGGATCTCGGATGGCAAAGAATCGGCGAAGCGCATTAATAAAGCTTGATGCGTCC
Source organism: Clarias fuscus (assembly GCA_030347435.1). NCBI lineage: Eukaryota > Metazoa > Chordata > Actinopteri > Siluriformes > Clariidae > Clarias > Clarias fuscus. Next base: position 28,669,844 of record CM059221.1, on the reverse strand, counting down.
ATCGACTCTATCAGTTCGATATGGATGGCTCTAATTGATAAGCAGGTGAAAATTACTGCCCATCTTTTACTGTAAGCATGACCTCCATGGGTACGGCGTGCTGACACATTCCAAGGACCGAACACGTCTAAGCCAACGTTAGTGAAGGGTGGCTGCATGCTGACGCGATCAGAAGGAAGGACTGCCATCTTCTGTTCCGCTGTTTTACCCCTTTGTTTGCGCCAAGTGATGCACTTATGAAGGATACTACTTATGCGTCTCTTTGCTCCAACTATCCAAAAGCCTCCAGAACGGATTGCTCCTTCCATAAGGATATGACCTTGTTGATTTACTTTGTAATGGTAATGATTCGTCAAGAGAGCTGTTAAGTGACTGTGGCCGGGTATAACAAGAGGGTGTTTTTCATCACTGAGAAGCGTGGACTGTTCTAGTCTACCTCCAATTCTTAAGAGTCCATCTTGCAGGACCGGGTCCAGCCTCTTGAGAGAATTTTGCTTGGAAATGGGCTTTCCATCCTCCAGATGAGCTATTTCTCCTTTGTAAGCTTCCCTCTGTTCACATCTGATGATGACACTTTCAGCTTGAGCCAGTAACTCGGGTGTGTGGGAGTTCTTACAATGGTGCCAGCCACGACATGACCTTTCTTTGTTTTTGAAAGACTGAATGATGTGAATGAGCATAGCTGTGGCTATTCTTAAGGACATCCAGGATGAAAACCTTTCGAAGCGGTGAGAACCAAGGTCAGATTCAGAGTTTAAATAGGTAGTGGCATGTGCTCGTACTTCTATGTCTGTATCTGGATCAATAAGATTGTAGGGAGCTTCTTCAGCAAGGATGGATTCTGGATGTTGCAGAAATGAGGGACCGGTAAGCCAATTTGTTTCACTCAGGCGGGACGCAGTTACTGGTCTAGTAGCAACATCAGCAGGGTTTTGCAAGGTAGGAACGTACCGCCACTGTTCTGGAAGAGTGAATTTCCTGATTCTTTGCACTCTGTTGCTGACGTAAACGTAAAATCGTCGGGTGTCATTGCAGATATACCCCAGAACAACTTTACTGTCCGTGTAGAACAGTAGGGCATCAGGTTCTATGTCCAGTTCTTGAACAATTTGTTCTGCTATTTCGACTGCAAGGACAGCTGCACACAGTTCAAGTCTGGGAACTGTATGCACCATCTGTGGAGCTAGTTTGACCTTTCCCATAATGAACCCGACATGGCATGTTCCGTCACGATCTGTTAATTTCAAGTACGCAACTGCGGATATGTTCTGAATGGATGCGTCCGCAAAGACATGAATCTCCTTTCTGGCTGAGTGAGCTATGGACGTTGGAGTGTAAGTTCGGGGTATTCTGAGTTGCTCCAAGTCCTTCAATGAGTCTTTCCAGAGGTTCCATTCTGCTTCCTTTTCAGCGGAAAGAGGAGCATCCCAGTCTGACTGCGTGTTCGAAAGTTCGCGGAGAAGCAGTTTTCCTTGGATGGTAATTGGCGCAACCATACCGAGAGGGTCAAACAAACTATTTACAGTCGCCAAGACTCCTCTGCGCGTGAATGGTTTCTTACTAAGGTTGACTTGGAAGACGAATGCATCGTTCTGGAGATCCCAACTCACGCCCAGACTGCGCTGCAAAGGGGGTGAATCAGTGTCTAGATTCAGATGTTTTAAGACTTTAGCATAATCGGCTGGGGAGAATGCATGCATCACGGCTGAGCAGTTAGACGCTATTTTATGAAGTCTTAAGTTAGAGATAGCGAGCATATCTTTGGTACCCTTGAGCAAACCTATTGCTTCATTGATGGAAGGAAGTGACTTGAGTCCATCATCAATGTAAAAGTCTCTCTCAATGAAATGTCTCACCTCTGTACCGAACTCCGTCTGAGACCATAAATGGCCACCGCAGGGGAAGGGCTGTTGCCAAAAACATGAACTTTCATGCGATACTCTGTCATGCCTTCAGACATATTGTTGTTTTTGAACCACAGAAAGCGGAGAAAGTTCCTGTGATCTTCCCTGACAATGAAACTGTGGAACATTTGCTCTATGTCTGCAGTAACGGCTACAGGCTCGTGCCTAAACCGCAGAAGGACGCCTATCAGACTGTTGTTTAAATCTGGGCCCATTAGCAGCACGTCGTTCAATGACACACCCTGGAACTGGCCACTAGAGTCAAACACCACACGGATTTGATCAGGCTTGCGTGGGTGATAGACCCCGAAAGAAGGTAAGTACCAGCACTCCTCTCCCGGGTTCACAAGAGGAGCTGGCTCAGCATGCTCATTATCAAAGATTTTCTGCATAAACTCCATGAAATGCTCTCTCATTTCAGATTTCATGTGTAGAGTGAGACAGAGAGAGTTGAATCGACTCAGAGCTTGCTCTCTGTTGTTTGGAAGGCACTGCCTGGGTGAACGGAAAGGGAGGGGCGCTACCCAACTATTAGTGTCGTCCATGAACATTTCTTTGTCCATCAATTGAATGAATTGCCTGTCTTCGATTGAAGGGGCTAATTTCTCGTCATCCTTGGTTCTTTCAAAGATTGAGGTGGCTAATAGGCTCGGGGCGAACTGAGGGAACAAAGAGGTTTTAACACTTCGTTGTGTTGTGAGTTTCTCTTTGAGATAAAACTTATTGGGACATGGACTGAAGCAGGACGGACGTCCATCTTCTAGGATGTTAGTACGGTACACACTCACGGTTGAGGGCTTGTGAACAGCACCAAGACATACCTCACCAACCACAACCCAACCTAGGTCCAGTCTTTGAGCATAGGGAGCATTGTGTGGCCCATTGCGTTGTTCTCTCACCTTATGGACCTGAAGCATGTCGCGTCCAAGAAGGAGAAGTATTTGAGCGTTTGGATCAAGAGGAGGGATGAGATGGGCAATAGATTTAAGATGAGGGTGGTGTTTTGCTGTTTCGGGAGTAGGTATCTCCGACCTATCTTCAGGCATGCCATTGCACTCAATGAGCGTAAGGAGTAGGACTCACAGGCTGCCATCCTGAGAGTGTGCGACAAAGTTTCTAGCTCGTCTCCCAGACATTTCTGTGACTCCAGCGCATGTACGCAGAGTGTAGGGAAATTCTGTGCTCTTGAGATTGAAGAGGTCAAAGAACTCAGACCTAGCAAGTGAACGATTACTTTGATCATCAAGTATAGCATAAACATTCAGTGATTTGTCTGGCTTTCCATTAGGGTGAACTTTGACGAGACAAATCTTCGAACAAGATCGCGAACTGTTGGTACTTCCACAGACCTCTGTGCATTTAGAGTTACTGGAAGGGATTGCACTCTTTCTCTCCCCGCCATGCCCCTTGTTAGCTGCGTTTAACGTCTATGGAGGTGATGCAGGATGGAGAGCAGCAACATGTTTGTTGCTGCCACACTCTGTACACTGTATGCTGACATCACAGATTTTGGTCGTTCGAAGAACAACATCTGAAACAGATATTATGCTCCTTCAGGAACGTTTTTCGTTCCTCGACACTCTTAGCTCTGAAAGCTCTGCATCGCTTGAGAGGGTGTGATTTTTTGTGAATGGGGCATTGCCTATTGATGTCTGGTTTACTGTATGGCAAGTCAGTAGGACTGGTTGTTTGTAGGATCTCAGTTTTGTGAGCAGAGATGAAGGTTTTCAGAGGACCACCTCTTTTCACTGGAATTTCTGGTTTTACAGGGGCAGTTGAAGATAAGTGGAATGTGAAACTTGGGTCATTACGCATATAGGCTTCCCTGCTTATAGCTTGTATTGGGACTCTTGGAACATCCATTTCTCTTGAAGATTAGTTGGAAGCTTACAGACGATGGGAGCCACACCTCGCGCTGTGTCTAGGAAAGAAAGCCCAGGTAAGTAGCCTCCAAGCTTTGCTGACTCCACTTCCTTGAGAAGATCTGCCAGTTCTCTTAACTTTTGAGGTTCCCTGTTACTAATCTTTGGGAAACAGTCCAGCTTATCAAAGAGTGTTTTCTCGATTATTTCAACGCTTCCGAAGTTTTCCTTTAGACCGGGACCATGCCATTCTACAGCCAGCTGCCGGATCGGCGACATAAACAGCTCTTACTCTCCTGACTTCTTCTGAAGATTGTGGTCCTAGCCACCTTATCAGAAGATCAAGCTCTTGGCTAGGGGTGAGTGATAGTCCTTCTAAAGCACTGACAAAAGACGACTTCCATGCTAAGTAGTTGTCAGGGTGATCATCAAACTTACTGAGTCCTGAGTTTACGAGCTCACGACGCACAAGGTATCTAGCTATTTCACTCATACCTGAATGGTCTGCAGAAGAAGGCTGTTGTGTTGTGTAGCTGGGATAGAGAATTTGAGGTTTGTCAGATTTCTCTGAGAGAGTAGACATGCGATTCAACTTGTCACTATCTTGTGGAACATAGTTTGTAGCGGTCGTGGTGGGCAGTTCAGACGGTATTACAACACGCTCACAATCACGAGAATCATGCTCTGCTTTAACGAGAGGAAGATGATGAAAGCTTGATCCAGAAAGACTGTCCACATAGTCCTCTGTGCGCTTTTCTACTGTCTCCTCTGGATATACTGCGTCAGCATTTGCTGTGTCAATTACTCCTGACTCTATCTGTGCTGCGGCTGCTTCCAGAATTTCAGCCTCTCGTGCTGTTGCTGCAACCTCCTTTTTATGCTGTAGAGATAACAGTTCAGACTTTTCTAGCAGTACCTCAGCCTCTCTCTCGACAAAGGTAGTACGCGCTTTCATTGCTTCAGCTTTAGCCCTCGCTCTTGTTGCTGCCATGCTTGCTGTGGATGACCTTGAGCTCCTGGAAGATGCAGATACCACTGACCTGGTTTCTAATTGACTGAGTGAGACATTCAGTGTCTGTTGTTGCTCTTCAGTTTTCTCTGTAGTATCCATCTTGTGTCGACTGTGGTGACTGAAGTAACTGAATGGCTGTTCTTCTTGAGAATGCTGTGCACGACCCGTTGCGATGATGCTTTTTCACTATTCTGTCCTCTGCATGTGTGTCTGACATGCATATGCAGATAGCTAAACACTGAGAGGAGATGATGGGTTGACTTCAATGACCACTCAGGTAAAATCAGGTAAGTATTCTCTTTACTTGACTTTGTTACAGTCTTTTCCCTTTTTTCTTTCTCTATTATTTTTTGTGAAACTGCAAATCAATACAAAAAGAAAACGCTTACTTACAGGTAAACAAAATACAATGGTTCGTTATACAACTTTGACATTAATATCCATGAAACACAACAATGCTAGTTATAGCGCTCTTTGAGAACACAATACTCTACATGTGAGAATGCTAGAATGTCTCCAAAATATGCCTAAACAAGATGCAAACACAAGGTATATAAACAATGAACACAAATTACGACTTACAAAGCAAAGCTTCATTGAGGGTTTTACACAACTGAAAGAAGATGAGAGAAGCACACGAGCTCTCTGCTGCAAAATGGTTGCCTGCTTTATGAGTCCTTTTGTCAGCGGACACAACAAATAAAGTTATGTCAAGCTAAGTCCTAATATGTGAAACAGCACCCTCTAGAGGGGAGAAAAAGGTAATGAAACACTTGGCGTAACATTCTTACTGTTTTAACGTTTATGCATGTTATGTCAGTAAGATACAGAATGTATAACGCAGTATATGAATGCCAGTTATTTTGCCATGTTTGTATTGTAGTCGATCACACTTTTAAATCCATGTTCTAACATAAATAGTAGCTCAAATTGTCTTCATTGTTAGAACATTACTGGAGCGAAAAATGGACTCCTTGGCTGTAATACTACTACTACTAATAATGACTCTGCGATTTTGTTCAAGTGCCTCCACTTTTGTGATTCAGTACATTCAGGTGGTCATGTGACTTCATTTTATCGCCGCATAACGTTGCTGAGTCTCGACCTGAGCGCCTGAAGCGACCCCAGATCATAACACTGTCTCCAGAGGCTTGTACAGTGGACACTATGCATGATGGGAGCATCGCTTCATGCGCTTCTCTTTTTTCCCTGACACGCCCATCACTCTGGAATAGCCTCAAGCTGAACTCATGATCTTTTGTCACCGCTCCGAAGTCTAATCTTCATGCTCCCTAACAAGCTAAAGCCTTTTTTTTTTCTTCTTGTTTAGAGAAAAAAGCTAAAAGCAACAAAAGCTCCTGAACTAATTAGTTTTAAGGATGATACACAACATTGTACTGTATGTAATATTAAATTGATATTATATGGAGTAAAATCTACTGGATGATGCATCATCTTTGGCATATTGCTGTACCTAAATAGGACAAAAATATTTTGTGGTGTTGATTAGTTTCCCATAATCGCATGGCAATTATTATTTTATTGCTAACTTTAAGTCTAGAACAAGAGTCGAAAAGAGTTTGTAGAAATAGTAAAAAATGTTAAATCTAATAATAATCTGCTGATCTTTAATGTAATCAGTGATATTATTATTATTATTATTATTATTATTATTTCAGGTTGAAGTCCACGTACATGTCTGTGTGTCTTTCTGCACAGTCTGACTTCTTAATACACAGAAATCACATTCTGTAAGGTTGAGTATCTGACGCCTTGTTTACACCAAGTTGTACTTCTTTGGTGCTCAGACAAATACACTCGCTGTTCGGTAATCGGAGAGAGAATCACAGATGAGAAATGGAAAAAGTCGATCGTATAAAGATGAAGTTTTGTCTTATAACGACTCCGGCGTGTTAAAATTCACTTCTACCACTTCAGCGCTGTTATTTCAGCCAAAGTGAAAATATGAACTAATCCCAGTCAAAATATTCACTTTATCTTTTCTCATTAATATCTATTGGTGCAGGTGTTTGTTTACATTGAGACAGCAGCGCATTAGTGGATTATTTTAAAGCAGATTATTAAATCCCACACAGAACTGTTCGTAACGTCACTTTTACTCAACATTTTGATTCATTTATGGTGCAGATTAAACGTCAGGCAGAGATCTACGTACTGTCAAAGTTTCATTAAATTCTGTCCAGCCAGTTGTGTGTGATGCTGTGACATAATCTGGCTGGACAGACAACCTGTACAGTCATACATATGGATAAAGAATTTTCGGAAACGGTTTCTGGTCCTCCAATATATAAAACATAAAGATATCATTGAAAGAGCAAGTTCTGACCCAATGTACCGACAAAAAACCTTTTATTTATAGAGATGTAAGGCATTCAGCATTTTATACTCCTCGCTGAAGTAAAAGATTCACTTTATAGCAACATGGCATCCATTTTCTTTACTTTCAAGTTAATCTTTAACAGAAACTTCTAGAAAGCAAAAAAAATAAATAAAAAAATCAGAAGAATCAGTGAAAAACACCAGCTTTGTCAGACTTTCTCATTAATTTTAATTACTCACCATTTTATTCATTTCATTTCTGGCTTTAAATGATCACTTCACACACCAAAATATGCTAATGTCGCTAATATATCAGTGAGCACATTGCGTTGTTGTGTTATTAAGCTCTGCTATTTTTTCTTTCACTATTAGCTTGCTAGTTGCTCTTTTTTACACTAAGCATCTTTGTAACTTCAAAAAAAAAAAAAAACAGTTGTTTATTCATCTTCATATTTGTTTTTTTAAGATTTGATGTTTCTATGCTTTAAAATACTTTAAAAAAATAGAAAGGTATTCTTATTCATTTAGCAACAGGCTAATGAGATGATGTTAAAGTTAGCGAATTTTGTTGTTTGTTTAGTTCATCATGTGTGGAAAAATCTTTTTAATGACTGACTAATTAAAACATGCTAATGCTGATAATTTAATCATAGTGGAGGTTATATTAGCATCATGCTACCAAGACAATTCTCAGGTTTCACAGCTTTTGTTATTTAAATGCTAATCATCCTTTTTACTTTTATTTGTTATTCAGGCGTGAAGGTGAAGAATTAGAAAAATATTTAATGGAAAAAAAAATTCTTAAAATTAAATCTTGCTGTTAATTATGAAAAAAAAATGTTATTGAGTATAAGTAATTACAATGCTAATAATCGTCTGCTAACCTTCACTGGTTTATTTCCTTTATCTCTGGAGATGACGGGAGGGGAAAAATAGAGTACAAACATATCAACATTTCTAGCGTGTGTGTGTGTGTGTGTGTGTGATAGCCAGTGTTTAGACTCTGTTGTAACATCCTTTTTTAGTTTTTTTTTTTTTTTTAAGAGATACAGTACCTTAGAAGTCCTCTTTGATTAATTTTCCTTTTAAGATAAAAAAGCAGAATTTCGGTTCTTTGGTCCACATTTTTAAGCCATGCAACTTAAGACAGCTTTCATTCCATGCATTTTTATCAGAGAAGCGCCAGAGGCGAGAGGAAATAAAGTGGCGTGGTAGTTTCATTTTCAAACGCTGAATGGCAGAGCGGCAAAGAAATCAGAAAAAAAAAAAAAACAACAACAGAAAAACAATGAACAATGAGATTGGTCGGATGAGTACGAGTTACTCTGGGAACCTAAACCCTGAACGCAAATGACTAACTCATAATGTTACTCGCCTATCATTATGTGATGATGATGATGATGATGATGAATTTATCCGAATCTTGGGGACTCCTTCCATTAATGTTAAATAAATATTTCCTTAAAGAAAAATACAATCATCAACAAATCACTACATGTTTTTTCATCTTTTTATGTAGCATAACCTAGACATTTATGTGAATGAGCTGTCACTATAGCAACAAAAACCAACCTGAACATCTGCATTAATCAAAATGTATTGATTTATAGCTGCAGGACTGGCACAGCTACTTTTACAGTATTATTATTATTATTATTATAAGGAGGGGCATTCAAGGCAAACCAGGACTTCTGGTGAAACCGTAAAAATGATTGACATTTACTGAAGACTTCAAGCACAGTACGGTAATAAGAGTATTAGCCGCCACCAACATTTGAGTGGTGAAAATATCTTAAAGAAGGCCGTACGTCCATGAACGATGATCCCGGCTGAGGTGGTTCAGAGCTCACTGCAGTCGTTCTTGTGAACATACAGCGAATGGAACGCCTGATCCTTGAAAATCGACATTGAGACGCATCTGTCTGTGTGAACTGTACGCACACTGTATCATTCACCAATACCACTTGAACATGAATGGAACTCGGTTTGGAGTTATTGCCACATCCCCCGTACAGTCCTGACCTCGTTCCAAGCTACATGTTAGGGAAAACCATTTAAGGAGTTCCTGGAATTTCAGACATGAAGCAGACAATCTGATCATTGATCATCTTTCTACCTTGATCTTGTAGCGCTAGTGAAACACTCGATAAGTGCATTAGTGAGAAACAAAGGGAGTTTTTTACGCTCAGAACTGTGTCCTGTTATTCTGCACAATCAATAGTCCTGTTTTTTTTTTTTGTTTTTTTTTTTTTTACCAGATGGCTTACGTAATTACTTTTACTTTGATAGTAGCAAGTCCTTAAATGAGTGTTGGCTTAGTCCTGCTAGTCGAGACATTAACCAGTACTCCTTAGTCTTTCATTCACACTTAATGAAGTGCAAAGAAATTTAGAAGCAGAACCCCCTCAGGCGTTTATTTACTGGCGGCATTTTCTGAACAGATGACTGTCGGACTGCTTAACGCTGCATAATTTAAATGTCCATGGCTACGTTTAAGTTTATCTGTCATCCAAAGGACAACTTGTCTTTTTTTTTTTTTTCTGATGACTTCCCTACATAATTTATACTCGGCATCTGTTGCAGTTCAGGCGTAATTTCCACTGATTTCCTGCCAAGCCGGAGAAGCGTTTAAAAATGAAATAAAACATGACAGTTGTTCTTTCTCTATCTATCTGTTTTTTTTTTTCTTTCTTTCAAAAGCTTTTTTTTTTTTTTTTTGGCTGTACAGTATGTTACATACTCAGAATATGTTGAGTGACACGCGTGGCAATGAAGAAAGCTGCTCTTTCTCTATAAAGATAATAAAAAGAAAAAAATTAGAAGGACATGAAGGAGCTGTAATAAATTTCATGACGATTTTTCTAAAAACAGATTACAGCATTAGCTCGTCGAGCCTCTTTCTTCGGCGTGTCTGAAAGTGAGGATTAAGCGCCCCAAAGAACTTCTCTTTCAGGACGGTGTGCAAAATGTGTTAATAAATGTGGACAAATTGGATTTGGGAATTTGATATCTTCCTTTTGGCAGGCTTGGCCTGGATCGATTTTTCCATCCTCAGCATTTAATTCAGCCTTTATCAGGGCTAATAAGACTTCCTTATAATCAAAAAGTGTGTCTCATGGGAGAATCGCATTGTCTGAACATTAAGCAAAAGGTGTATTTTCAACTTGGGGCTAATTAAATTAGGAAATGAATACCAAAAAAAAAAATAATAAGAGGAAAGCAGACTAATCAGACATATTGTTTCTTAGCTAAACAAGTGTAATGAAAGTCACCAGTTTAACACTTTACACTACTGGGTTGTTCAGTTTAATTAGCTTTTAATGAATAGTGTTAGCTTCTCTATTGAAATTAGTCCTGAGTGTGAAAGGAAAGAACATTGTTAATGTTGGTTTTGTTCTTGTTTTCCAGTTAAGAGATTTCTGATTTTTTTTTTTTTTTTTCCCCCCCAGGTAGGAGGAACAAATCATGTATTTGGTAAAAATGACATGAAATTGCATTTCAAAATGGTATGACATCCAGTGGGCATGTGTACACATTGTACTTAAAGAGTACAGCTGACTCATAAGGTACCCCAACCACTTCTTCATATTTTGCTTACAGAGCTCCAGACTTTCTTGTATTTATAATACATTCTTAAGGAATGGCTGTCTGGGCTTCCTGAAGGACTTTTCTGTGTCTCATGTTTAGCCCAGTCCGTGTACCTGAGCAGTTTCAGAGGAATGTTTTTTGTTTGTTAAGCCACACAGTGACCTATGAATCATTCAAGCATAAGAAGCATCTAATTTGAGACATGAACCAGAGAGAAACAGGTGCAGATGATGACAGATCATCAGGCCGGTGATTAGTACAGTATTCTGCTGATGCCGAATGCTGAGTGGTTGTAACAGACGAGAGGGGAAAGGAGGTTGCAGTCTGTTGCAGTAAAACGTTTGTTCACATTTCTTTCATTTAATCTAGAGCATTTAATTAATTAATTAATTGATTGATTTGATATGAAGAAATGATGGGGGCTCAAGACTTTTTGCATAATAATGGTCATGAAAAATGGCCAAAGAAGACTTAGTTAAAGCTCTTATGTATTTTCAGAGATGTTCAAAAGTGCCAAAAGTGAACAAACTCCAAGCTGATGTTTTAATATAGTGAAGTTCCACAGAGGTGCCAGTTTAAAGTCTACGTCCTGCGTGTCCTAGATAATAAAGTGTAATAAATGAGCAAGGAAAGCAGCACTATATCCACTTTACTGCAGGGGAATATTCTAGAAACCTAGACAAGGACATAATCACAATGAAACCGCCGAGTTTGCAATAATAGTATAAGGACGGGGATAGAGCGAGGTGGAGAAGCGGAAACTAAAGGCTAATAAGAAAAAATAAAATAAATAGACAATAAATTGTGGACAGTCATGAGTAAGAGATTATCAAAACATCTTAGACAGATACCATTAAGATAATAATAATAATAATAATAATTTCTGATTTCCAAACATTATTATTTTAGCACAAAATTTAATTCTATAAAAGAAAATTGTAGGCCACAAATAAATAAATAATTAAATCAACATATTATAAGATATTAAGAGACCACTTTTCAGACAAAAAAAAAAAAAAAGTGCACGGTTTTGCAGTCAGAAAGAGAAGCAGTTAAGACAGTCAAAGTCCTCTGAAGACCTGTATCTGGTTGTCATGGGTCTAGCTGGTGGTGCTGGCTAGACCCGGCTGATGGTGTGGTTGCCGTGGGCATATAGGTAGGCATGAAGGCAGAGGGGTTGTTGAAACAAAGTCTTTATTTAAACAAAACTCAAAACAGACAAACAAAGGAACCAAAACAACAAACGTAAACTAAAACTAGGGCTCAGGAAAAACAAAGGGACGGCGCGCTAACACAGGGACAAGAACTGACATGGGAGCCAGGAACTGACACAGGGAGCCAGGAACTGACACAGGGAACTAGGAACTGACACAGGGAACTAGGAACTGACAGAGAACTGGGGATGAGGAAACATGGAGCTGAAGCTAACTAAGACACATAGGGGAACTAGAGACTGGAGAGACAGGAGACGGGAGAGACTGGGCTAGACAGGACTGGAGACTGGAGAGACAGGACTGGAGAGACAGGACTGGGAGCGGAGAGACTGGAGACAGGAGAGACTGGAGACAGGAGACAGGACAAGAGATGGAACAGGCTGGGTTAGTGGATAGTTGGGTTAGTAGCTACATGGAATGCTGGGGACACTGGATGCTGACCTAACCAGGTTAGTATCTACTGGAGTTAGTGGCTAACCGGGTTAGTACTGACCTAAGAGTGGGGAACTGAACACCAAGGCAAAGCACACATGAGGCTACTCCAAACTAGCGGCTAACCTACTAGCGACCAGAACCACTAGCAGTCAACCCCCCTAGAGGCTAGCCTACAGGAGGCTAACCCTACTAAGGGCTAACCCTACTAGCAATTAAGGCCTACTAGCGGCTAGGCCTGCATGTGGCTACACAAAACTAAACAAAGAATTACACCAGAAGACAGAACAGTACTTACACAGGACACAGGAGGAGACGGCCTAGCTAAAATGAAACAGGGCAGCTCCATGAATCCATCAACACAAGGAACATAAGGAGAACAAACAGTAGAGCCCTAGACAAACAAAGGTAAAACAATATAACTAAAATATAAACTTAAACAAAAAGGAATGCCCACATGACGGTAGTTACAAAAACAAACAAACTTACAGACAAACAGGCAAATAGACAAACAATGCTCGACCCAGTTTCCCAGAACAAACTGCTATTTATAGAGACTTTAATGAGGCACCTCAGTCCAGGTGAGCACTAATCACCTGACTGAGGTGCCTTCTGGGAAACTGAGTCAACCAACAAGAACTACACACAGAGAGTGACCTCTGGTGGAGGTTCCTAACACTGGTTCTGCAGGATGTTCAATAAAACTGCATAGCTAATCTCTTTATAAAACTGCACAAATTGTATCTGAGACTGTTATTTATTTATTTATTTATTTATTTATTTATTGTCAAGCGTCATGATACCAAATATTGACTTTGTTTCATTCATTAATGTTTACTGCAGTTTATAGTATTTGTTTGAACACTGAGACATTGAATTTCTCAGTTGAATCGAAGTTGTCCTTGTTCTGCATCAGTTACTTGCTATAGCCTAAGATGTTTTACACTGCTGTGGCTACTCATGTTTTTATTGTAACATTTCCTTTGGTGTTCTTCGGATTCTAATGTTTTTGGTTGACAGTAAAGCCCTAAGTTAATAAGGAGCAAAATCTTGAATCTTAAAGTTTTCTACTAAAACACAGAGTGCTGGGAGAAAAAGACTTTTGCAGGGTATAAAATGTCTTTAGTGGTGAAGCTATAATCTGTCATTTCTTTTGTTGAAAACACAATGAGTCAGAGATGGCATAAATGATGCTAAAAATTGAAATGCAAATTGTTGAAAGGTTTTCCTTACTTACTTTATATACTTTTTGTTGCCATGGTGATGTAGTGGTTTTGTAGTGGCACGGTTGTGTAGTAGTCAGCACTGTGGCCTCATATAACTTCCCATAGCATTTAGAACATTATACAGGAGATAAGTGAGGAATAACAACACATGGGGTGGCACGATGGCCTAATGGCACAGTGTTGTGTTATCAAGTATAATAAATGTATTCAATTCAATCCTAGTTTTTAATCTTTGTCTCTTCCTGTTCTCACTGTGAGCGAAAAACAGTCGTTCCCTCACTAGCCTGTATTTCTTTCAAAGCTCATAAAATAAATAAATAAATAAATAAATAAATCACAGCCTGACATGTTTTCGGGGAAAGATTTCAGAAAGCTACTGAAACTGAAGACGCCTTCACTAAAAGTCTCGTTTTTTTTTTTTTTTTTTTACCATATTGGAACATTTTAATCAGCTTATGTACAAGGTCTTGTGAATGAGATGTAATGTGAACATAAAACAAGGACATTCACACCAACCTGTGATTTGCAGTGAAAGAAAATGAATCAACATCTTCTGACCAATCAGTATCCAGAACCCAACTGGGCAGTGGTGTGATTAAATAGCTCCTTCAAGTAAATACAGTATAACAGAGAGAGAGAGATAGAGACATGAGACATGACGGCTTATGGATAATAACTCTGCTATTTAGAGAGGAATAAATAATTACCCCTCAGGCCTGCAATTTATTTTGACAGTTTTATGCACTGCAGAAAAATTCTGAATAAAATTTGTAATGCTATAAAAGAATTTTGGTGTCATGCCTAATATCTGGTAAGATAGCTAATTGTGTCATTTTGGAGGGAAAAAAAGGGGGAACAGAAAATTCCCTTTCTTTACTTTCGGGTACTTAATGGATCATTACCATTATTATGAAGCAAGTAGCATTTTCTTTGGCATCATGCAAATGACATCTTTCTGACACCAGTCTTTTCTTTCTTTCCTAGTTTTAAAAGTGACTTGAAATATATTTTGTGAAACCAACGCACCTGGTTACGCTCGTCAGAGAACGAGAGCGCTAATGTGGGAAAACATTTAACTTAACTAGCTTGCAAATAACGCTAATGATTTCATTGTTAAATGATGAGACTTTACGGTGGAGTCGTGTGAGCTCGTTTCGGGAATCATGGTGCTATTGTGAAGCTCAGGAAAAAAAATAAAGACCGGGTGTCAAATATAAAGTATTCCTTTACTTTATTTTTTTTTTTTTTATGATTTTCTTTTATTTTCCCGTTTGGGTTCTTCAACAGTTTAGCCGATGGATTTGATGGACGTTTGAGTGAGCTTCATTATTCTCTCCAATACATGAACACATAAAAAATAAATTAATAAACGTTTGAACGATTTGTGAAATTGATCCTGGACAGCGTGATGTTAAGCAACCCATAAAATATTACAAAGAAAAGTCTTCTGACTTTAAAATGACTCCCTTTTACTTTGAATAAATTTTGTTTATTGGTTTAAACTCCTCAGGGTTTAATTACAGCCAGCTTGTCTAAATTATCCGACTCCATTAAAGCGGCATTTCAGTGTTTTTCTCACATGGTTGGAGATACAAGGTGGTTAAACCAGAAAGTCTCCCCATAATTACCGCTCTGTGGTTCAGGTACGTTTTTTTTTTTTTTTTTTTTTACATATCAGAAACTTGTAATTATGCTAATTGTGATGTTATGTGAAAGCATTTCGACGAAATGATTGTTAAACTCTTTTCAGGTTATTTTCGGTATTTACCATGGAATACCATAGAATAAAAAAAAAAAATCTGATAAATGTTATGTTTTGATATATCGTAGTATTTTGATTTATGGATTCAAAAAGAATCCATGGTGACACAAACTATTTAAATGTTCTGGAACACTCCTTATTTAGCTTTATCCTTGACAGTAACTCATGAAGTCCCTAAGTGACATCTAATGAACAGTCGTGGTGCGATCGTGACTTTGAAACATCATTTCTGAAATGATGGTGTGCCTGGGTAGCAATTGTGGCAGAAATATAATCCTATTTAACATTTCTAATGATTTAATAATATCTAATATTTTATATTAAAATGTTCCGGCCGCATTTCTTGAATGAAATGATATAAAACAATGCTGTGACACATGTGACATAGGGCCTTCAACCCTAAAATGATCAGAGTAAATACTAAGTAACATCTTTCAAAATGTGTTTCATGTGGTCTGTTTCGTCTGCATATCCCACATAATTGTCCTTAAAGGAGAACTGGATCTGAGTTCTATTCTGTTACGGCAACAAAATAATATTTCATGATCTCAACATGTCTGGTAGTTACACCAATTTTTCTACGTTACAATACAAAAAACAACACAAGCTCATATAAATGAGGTTTTTCACCCTTGAATATCCCCAGTAAGAAAAAAGCAATTGAAAAAAAAAAAAAAAGATTTAATCATAACAATAAGTGTTTATTAAAAAAAAATAATAATATATTCATCTTAAAAACAGTTGAGATGACACTTCATAGTACAAGTATCAATACATTTACAAATACAAAAAAAAAAAAAAAAAAAAGAATGAAAAGGAGAAAAAGTCATGAAAAATGCTAATGTTTTGTGTGGGAGTTTAAGAGTGAAAATCGTTTTGCCTATTACATCCACTTTATTCCCCGTTGCGTGGTACAAAGCGATTATTTCGATTTAAGCATGACACATTTTCAATACGATATAGGGTACCGAATTTAAATTTAAGAAGGTCCGGTTAATAAGATTTTCTTTGAGCCGATGTCCGAACTGTATGTTTGTGTTAGGAATCAGATCTCTATACAGTATATGCAGTCATTGTCAAGTCTATAAAAAAAAATTGAGCACTTTAAAATCCATAGCATTTTAATAATATTTGTGAATTTTCAGTAACTATGCTAGGGAAATAGGGACAGTTTTAACTTGTAAATTTCCTTGTATTTGTTTGGAATATTAACGTCTTTAATCGATCTTTAGTGAAGCTTACTTTGCATGCTGCTGAGCTGTAAACAAATGTGAAAGGACTCTGGTTGCTTGGCCATACTGCATTTTCAGTTCGGGTATTTTAGCTCATAGTGGTGCTTCACTACTTTTTATTAGCGCCATGGTTTTGAAACATGAGAGACAAACTGGTTATACTTCCCACAGGAAAAATAAACATCTGTCCATTCATCTTTGAAGGTACAGTTTTCATAGTCTACTTTCCTTTTTTTTTATGTCTTTTGTTTCTGTTTCTTCCACACATTCTCTGTCTATACACTATTGCGTTGATTGGCTCCGTTGAGTGATGGATGTAGCCACGACCACCTCGAGGGGAAAGTGACCGCTAGATCACTGGGATATTAATTATTCTCATTTATCAGAAAAGCCTCAGGGTCCTCATTGAACTGTTTCTCAGTCCGGATCTGGATCGAGGGCCACCATTTAGTGATACCTGATCTCTGACAACGACGAGATGGCCTACCTGGAGGATTTTAGGAATCTGGAGAACTGGTGCCAGAGGAACAACGTCATCCTGACCGTCAGCAAGACAGTGAGCTGATAGTGGACTTCAGTACTAAGCAGGAGAGGAACTACTAAACCCCAACTAGATCAACAAGAGCCCTGTGGAAAGAGTGAACAGCTTCAGATATTTTGGAGTTCACATCACGCATGACCCGTCATGGTCCTGTCACATCAACACCATGGTGAAAAAGGCCCTGCATCGTCTCTACGACCTCAGACGCTTGAGAGACGCTCTAAGGTGCTCAGGAACTTCTACTACTACATCATAGAGAGCATCCTGATGGGAAACATCACAACCTGGTTTGGGAACAGCACCATGGAGGACAGACATGCTCTACAGAGGGTGGTGCGATCAGCTGAACGCATTATCCGCACCAAGCTCCCTGACCTGCACTCAATCTACACCAAGCAGGAAGATCATGAAGGGTCTTAGTCACCCGGCTCCCCGAAGGCCAACACAGAGAGACTGAGGAGAAATTTCTTCCCGAAGTCTGTATGGTCTCTCAATCACAACACCACATAGAACTTAACACTCTGCTCCCACTCATATACCATTCAGCACATACAGTTTAACCTTGGATTGCGAGTAACCCGGTTTGCGAGTGTTTCCAAGACAAGCAATTTTTTTTAAAATAAATTTTGATTTGATAAATGAGCAAGTCTTGATATATGAGTATCAAGTATCATCGAGTTTCATGTGGAGTGTTTTGATATACAAGCATGCTTCTGAAACTAATTATGCTCCCAATGCAAGATTTAACTGTACTTTGCAAGTTTTTATGCTGCTGTGCTTATGATTGGACATTTCCATGTCGGGTACATCTCAATTCTATTCTAGATTTTTTATGAATGTACATAATGTAAATTTTACAGCCAAAAGTTTTCTATATTTTCTATACTGTAAATTTCTTATTATAATTTTTTATTTTCATAATTTTATATATTTCTTTTGTTTTTCTTATTATATTCTTATTTCATACTCTAATAGTATTATAATACTTTTTTTCAGGGGCAGAAGTTTAAAACATTTCACTGCATATCATACTGTGTATGACCGTGCGTGTGACAAGTAAAATTAGAATTTGAATACCTGACTCATGTGACTCATGTGCTCTACCAAAATGTTGAGAAGAACATCAAAGGCTTAAAACATCTGAGTAGTTCATAATTCCACTGAATCTTCAGTAAAGTTTAGGATGTAAGCAGCTTTGTTCAGATTCAGAAGTAGGCCTCCTGTTCATTTGCAAAATGCTGATGAAATAGGAAATGACTGTGCAGTTTGAAAGCTGCAGAGTTTCAGGCAAATCACGGTGCTATGCTGTTCCATTATTTACACATCAGTTTAAAAAATGATTGTGGCTTTTTTTTTTTTTAATGCACCAGTTTAGTTTCTGTGCTTTTTGAGTAATCAATTTATGATTGTTGCCTTGATAAATTTTATTCATTGCTTTTTAAATCGACGCATCGGTCCAAATCACCTCATTGTTACGCTCCTTTTTGTTAGTGTGAGTCCATGTTGATTAAAACAAACACACACAAGAAAAAGAAAAAACTAACAAACAAAGAAGCTACACAGAGACACAAACACAGAGATTTTCTTGGTGTGATTCCGGATGACACCTCATCATTAACACACAAGCTTAGCAGCCAATATAATATAGAGATTGAAAAAAAAGATCAGACTACAGCCAACAGATAATAAAGAGCAGACAGACATTCATGGTCACATGGGGGCTTGTTGATGAAGAACAAACTCTTTGAATTGTGACAGAAGCACACAGACGTCTGTGCAACATCAGCTCTCAATCGGGTGCAGTTGCCGGAGCTTTGAATCGTTCGTGCGAGACCTCTGTGTTTTTGTTTTGTTATGACTGTCGCCTAGCAACCGGTAAAACACATGGGCAACAAGTTATAAGCCGTGTTATGGATGTGTCATCTCAGCCATTTAGTTTGTTTCATTTGCATTTAGAAATTTTACATTTTCAGTGGGAAAGAATGCAAAAACCCAAACTGAACCCAAACACAAAACATCAAATATCGTGCTTTTTTTTATTTTCAACTTACAATTAACCACATGCCATTTTTAAAAGACGATTAATGTCTTAACTACCTCCATGTGTGGGATATACAAACCCGATTCCAAAAAAGTTGGGACATTGTCCAAATTGTGAATAAAAACAGAATGCAATGAAGTGAAAGTTTAAAATTTCAATATTTTATTCAGAATCGAATATAGATAACAAAATGTTGAAAGTGAGATATTTTGAAATGTAATGCCAAATATTGCCTCATTTGGGATTTCACAAAAGCTACACATTCCAAAAAAGTTGGGGACAGGTATCAATAAGAGGCCGGAAAAGTTAAATGTACACATAAGAATCAGCTGGAGCACCAATTTGCAACTTATTAGGTCAATTGGCAACATGATTGGGTATAAAAAGAGCCTCTCAGAGTGGCAGTGTCTCTCAGAAGGCAAGATGGGCAGAGGATCACCAATTCCCCCAATGCTGCGGTGAACATTTTTGGCGCGATATCAGTAAGGAGTTTCTCAGAGAAAAACTGCGAAGAGTTTGAAGTTATCATAATCTATTATTCATAATATCCAAAGATTCAGAGAATCTGGAACAATCGTGTGTAAGGGTCAAGGCCGGAAGACCATACTGGATGCCCGTGATTTTCGGGCCCTTAGGCGACACTGCATCACATACAGGAATGCTACTGTAATGGAAATCACAACATGGGCTCAGTAATACTTTCAGAAAACATTGTCGGTAAACACAATCCACCGTGCCATTAGCAACTGCCGGCTAAAAGCCTATAGGTCAAAAAAAGAAGCCTTATCTAAACATGATCCAGAAGAGCAGACGTTTTCTCTGGGCCAAGGCTCATTTAAAATCACCTGTGGAAAAAGTGGAAAACTGTTCTGTGGTCAGACGAATCAAAATTTCCCAAGTTCCTTTTGGGAAAATGGGACGCCATGTCACCCGGACTAAAGAGGACAAGGACAACCCAAGTTGATATTAGCGCTTAGTCCAGAAGCCTGCATCTCTGATGGTATGGGGTTGCATGAGTGCATGCGGAATGGGCAGCTTAAAGGCACCATCAATGCTGAAAGGTATATCCAAGTTCTAGAACAACAGATGCTCCCATCCAGACGTCGTCTCTTTCAGAGAGGACCGTGCATTTTCCAACATGACAATGCCAGACCACATACAGTACTGCATCAATTACAACATCATGGCTCGTAGGAGAAGGATCCGGGTACTGAAATGGCCAGCCTGCAGCTCAGATCTTTCACCCATAGGAAATATTTGGCGCATCATAAATAGGAAGATATGACAAAGAAGACCTAAGACAGTTGAACAACTAGAAACCTGTATTAGACAAGAATGGGACAACATTCCTATTCCTCGTCCACCTTGTCTCCTCAGTCCCCAGACGTTTGCAGACTGTTATAAAAAGAAGAGGGGATTCCACACAGTGGTAAACATGGCCTTGTCCCAACTTTTTGAGCTGTGTTGATGCCATAAAAATGAACATCAACTTATTTTTCCCTTAAAGCGATACATTTTCTCAGTTCCTGAATAAAATATTGAAATTTGAATTTTTTGGAATCGGGTCTGTATTTCTTCCTTAAGAAGTACAGTGGTACCTTAGCATACGAGTTCCTAAGGTGAAATGTCGTATTGCGAAATGTACTGTCCAACATGAAATAATGTAAATGGCGAAAATCCATTTCAACCACCCAAAATATTCTAATAATCAAAATAATCTGTTGCAGCCACCCAAACATGTTTCAAACAATTTTCAGGTTATAAGGCAAACATGCTTAAGAAATACATTCTGCATATTAACATGTTGGCTTGAGTAAACGTCTGTAATTTGTAAACTTTATATGTTTTATAGCTATGAGAATAATTAGAGATCCACCCCTCCAAAAAAAAAAAACAATCACAAACTACTTTCAAATTATTACCTTTTGTTGCCTTGCAGCTTTTAAAGAAGACAGACACTGTTTTGTTTAAAATAAATAAATAAATAAATAAATAAATAAATAAAAAACAGAATTACTGATTTGGACAAGGATCGCCACCTCATAAGAATGACTTGTAATTCAATCAGGCGAAGCTAGAGTAATCACATTCTCAACGGCACACAACGCCATTTAACTGTGATCAGCTGTGGTCGTTTTGATTGGCTCAGCATGAAAACCTGGAGCATTTCAGTCCCTGAGAGAGCAACTGAAGCAAACATTTAACTCTGGGTGGCCAGGCAGTCTCAAAAGATCTCGGGGATAACTTCATAATATTTTAAGAAATATCATTGTACGGTTATTGTATTACTGTATGTGGGAAAGTGTTTTGATATTTCAAGGATATACTGCATGTATTATAATACTATAAGGAAGCATTTGAAATATTTTGAGAATGAATTCAGAATGTTTTGAGAAAACAGCAATATATTATAAGGGAATATGTTTTAATATTTCTAGGATAAATTCTGAATATTATGAGAGAAAAAAAATCTATAAATAATATTATGGGGAAAAAGTAGTAATATTTTGAGAGTGAAAATATAATTAATATATGTAGAAGAATCATAATATTATTAGATCAATAAAAACACGATGATCTAAAAAATATCACTAAGTTCTTTTTTAGGGGAAAAAATAAAATAAATGAATAATAAAAATAATAAATATAGACGTATAAAATATTTCTCTTTGATCTATTTGTTTGTTTATTGCAACTGTCCCTTCATGTGTTTTGTTTCATTGTACACCGTTGTATTTTATGTAATTGTATGTACAGCACTGTTTAATTTTCTTTAAAATGTTGTATTATTATTAATAATAATAATAATATTAATAATAATAAATTATTATTATTATTATTATTATTATTATTATTATTATT
The DNA here is from genome assembly GCA_030347435.1 of Clarias fuscus. Taxonomy (NCBI): domain Eukaryota; kingdom Metazoa; phylum Chordata; class Actinopteri; order Siluriformes; family Clariidae; genus Clarias; species Clarias fuscus. The sequence goes on along the minus strand of CM059221.1, from coordinate 28,647,828 downwards.
ATTTCTTTGTTTAGTAAACAATCCACAGTTGTAACAAAAATCATCACTTGAAGCTACGAAAACATAATAATATAATCTTCTAATAGGGTAGTAACATGATATGAAATCATTAAATGAGATAACTGACAATAGCAGTTAGTTTTCCTCTATTAAAGTTGATATTTTACCAATGATGTTCAGAATCTTGAGTGATGTTAATTTGCAAATGATAACGTAGAGACATTTTAGCGTAGAAACGAAGTTTCAGAACAAATTAGCCTGTTAAATGAATCAAATCAACAAACAAACAGATAGATAAGACCAAGTTAAACAAGTCATTTGTTATATTTTGTTTAATAATTCCCGAGTTATATCTGTTGCATTGATTAGCCTGAGGAACCTCATGGAATGTCGAGACAGAATTGAGAGGCTGTAATCCGCAGTGTTTCTTATCTGCTGTAATTACTCTCATTCACACAAACTTATCAGGAGTTCATTAAACCAGTTGCTGATTAGCGGCACAGACGCATGTCTTCGGTAGTATGAAGTCTAATCACAGATGTAGATCTTTATTTTTACAGGTTGATCAAAATCATGAAGTGGTATCTGCATCAAGTGAAAAGCTCTGAAAGACCACAAGAACACAAAGTCTTTTTTTTTTTATTATTCTAAATCTTTGCAAGGATAATATGGTGTTTTTAATAAATAAATACATTTATTGGAGAAAATGAAACTGTTGAAGAAAACTTGAATGTTTTTTTTTTTTTATTATTATTATTCTTCATGACACCTTAATGTACAGTATGTTTGGAAGGAGTCTGCAGTGTCAATGGTTTATAATATCTTGAGGATGGAGTAGTCGCTCTGTTTGAGTAATAAAAGGGAAACTAGTGACACAAGATCTGTTTACAGCGGCTGTAACATTAGTGATAACAGGAATTAACTTTAAACAACATTAAATGTAACTCTTAATGTACAGAAAGCATGACATTATAAAAAAGAGAAAATTGGTAAAGTAAAAGGGAAAAAAAATACTTTATTGTGATGCAACAAAGTAGCTTTGGTAGTTTTTAGGGACTGGCAGCAATAAAGAAAATGTAAGAATAAACAGAGGATAATTGCAGTCAAATATAAATATTACGATATATACAATGGAATATACAGTATGTGCAGTAGGACTTGGAAATGAGGAACTATTGCACAAATAATAATAATAATAATAATAATAATTAATAATGGATAAGGCCTTTGCTCAAGGGCAACTTCGCAGTGCTGGTACTCAAACCTCTGATCTTCAATTAATACTGGATGTGATATGAAATGTAAATACATTTTTCATTCAGCAGAAGCGCCAAGTTTGTGCACTTTTGCATGATTTATTTATTTATTTATTTATTTTTCATTTCTTTGTGCACAAACTTTGTGCAAGACTCTTTTTGTTCTGCTGCATATTTATTGTGGCTTTCCCACACTCCCCAAACCTGATGCCTCTTCTAAATACAAGAATAACTTACTCATCAGAACACATCCAGTATTAATTTAAGGTTTGGGAGTTCGGGCTCCAGCACCGCAAAGTTGCCACTGTTGAGCCCTTGAGCATCGCCTACATCTTAAGATTTTAGACCGTCGTAATGAGATCATCAAAATGTTTGTTAGAGTTCAGAACAATTTAGCATTCGGAGGAATTTTTGGGCCACGCTCAGTGTTTCTTAGGTTTATCTACCTACCCGACATTGCACCAGTTCAAAAGTTATTCAAATGTGAATTCCAGTGTTTGTATTTGATAAATCTTACATTGAAGGCCTAATAGCACTTGACATTTACAGAAGTGATGAGACTCTTAGCTGCGGTAAAACATCCGAACGGCGCAAGCATTTTAAAGAAGGTCGTACGTCCGTGAATGACGATCCCAGCCGAGGCGGCTCAGAGCTCACTGCAGTCGTGCCTGTGAACATTCAGAGAATGAAACATCTGATCACTGAAAATCAATGTTGCAGAAGAGAAGCATCTGTCTGTGGGAACTGAACACACACTCATTTACCAGCATCACTTGCACATTACAGGAACTCGGCTGTATGTAGTTATTACCGCGTCCCCCGTACAGTCCTGACATTGAAGGAGTTCCTGGGAGGCCGGCGTTTCAGACATCTCCGATCACGGCTCTGGCGTACTGAGGATACCTTCTACCCCTATCCAAGCACTAGTGAAACAATGGGATAGGTGCATTAGTGTAGCAGGAGATTATATAGAGACATAAAACTGAGTTTTTACTCTCAGAACTCTCAGAGTTCTGTTATCCTGCACAATCAAAAGTCCCGGTTTGACTTGAACGCCCCTCGTATTAAATAGGACACGCTAAACGCTCAATTTGTGATGGATCAGCATGAGTTTGACACGGTGTGTAGCGGAGTTGTAGGCGATGACATCGTCACTGTGTAGCTGATGCGTAGCCAACACTTGACAAGCCGCGTTGTACTGTACGTCACCGCGCGTCCTTTAAGAACGCGCCGCGCTTTTTACTCTCACATCTGGCGCAAGATCTGCAACGGAGGCAGCACTTTTCAACTTTCCGGACTGCATAACACCAGCGGCCAAACAAAGCAGGACGCTTGGGAAGAGAGGTCAAAGGTCACATGGTGCATCTGTGTCCAGACACACACACACGCACACACAAACACACTGACACCTGCAGGCCAAAATACACCTCTGACCCTCAGTGCATTCTCTGTTCCTTTTATATCTGTTCCTTTTACATGCAGGTGAGAGGAATGCAGAACACACACACACACACACACACACACACACACACACACACACACACACACACACACCATGGTGACAGGCGTTCTGGAGGCACAGTCTCAGTTCTCTCTCTTCTTTTGCCATCTTCTTTCCGTCTCTGGGGTTAGTGCTCTATTCTTTATCCCTCCATCAACACACACACACACACACACACACACACTGATCAGAGCACCGGGTTTAAGCTTGTTGTTTGGGTTTGTGTCTACGGTCCATTATGGTCTGTGTAATATTTTTAGGGCAACACACCTGACTGTCCTCTCCGACTGCACACTATTTCCACACTCGTTACACTTGTTTATTCACTTTTATCTCATTCGTTCATTCTAATGAAGGTTTTTATAATCACAGAGAGGCCATAAAGACAAAATCCTCCCCCCCGTCCTCATCCCCGTCCTCATCCCTGTCCTCTAATGAAGAGCGTTTTACTCCCAGAGAGCGGATTAGGACGAAGCCGTTCTCTCAGCACTAGATCATTACTCTATTGCTTCACCTCTCTCTCTCTCTCTCTCTCTCTCTCTCTCTCTCTCTCTCTCTCTCTCTCTTCTCTTCATATTCTTCTTTTTCTACTCTCTTACACTCTGTTACACTCTCTCTTTCTCCCATCTTTCATGTCGTTTTCTCTCTCTCGTTCCCTTTCTCTTTCAGGCTTTCGTTCTCTCTCTTTTTAATCTCCCTCTCTTTCTTTTTATCTCCTGCGTTTCTTTCTTTCTTTCTTTCTTTTTCTCCTTCTCTCTGTACCTGTCTGTCCCTCAATCTCTCCCTCGTCGCTGCCTTTTTCTCCTGTCCTCGTTTAGTTTTAATTTAGTTTTCTCTCTCCATCATTATTATATATTTTTCTTTCTGTCACTTGCTTCCCTTCTGTTTTGTCTTGTCCTTCTCTCTCTCATCCTGTCTGTCCGTCTGTCTGTCTGTCTTTCCTCATTGACTTTCTCACTCTGTATTTCTCTCTTTACTTTTCTTTCTTATTTTCTTGACATTCACTCCTCCTTTATCCCTCTATCCGAACAGTCTGTGCTCTCTTATTATTATTATTTTTTTTTTACCTTTTCTTTGTCTAAACACTCATGGTGTCTCTTTCTTTCTTTGTATCTCACTCGTTCTCTGCTTTCCTCTGCCTTTTTCCTTTGTTTTCTCCTCTCGTTTTCTTCCCCACTCAGTTTGCTCTACTTCTTTGCTCCTTAATTTTCTTTTTTGTCTCTTTTCCCCTACTCTCTCTTTCCATCTTGATACTTCACATATCGCACTCTGTTGCCCTCTTTTGTCTTTTTAGTGTTGCAGTTTCACCCTCCCTTTGTTACTCTCTCTCTCTCTCTCTCTCTCTCTCTCTCTTTCTCTCTCTCTCTCTTTCTGTCTCTCTGGCATCCTTCTTTCTCCTCGTGTCGTTCTCGTATTCCCTCTCCGTCTCTGTCATCCTCTCGGCTTCTCCCATGTTGCTCCTCTCAGCTCAGGGCGTGTTGAGTGAAGTTCTGACACGAGTTCTGCTGCCAAGCCGCCTGAGGGACGACAAGAAACATATTGCACCTTCCTCCTCCTTTTCCTTGTCCTCCTCGTCCTCCTCCTCCTCCTCCTGGTCTTCCCATCGGTCGCAGAATTAAAGTTTAACTGGGGAGCCATGTGTTTAAACAAGGCCACTGTAAAACTTTAATGTCTCCGTGTGACTCTGATGGTCGATATGAAACCGGATCGGAACCGAGGGGCCGTCGGGGGAACGCCGCTCTCATTTCCTGTGCTGGAGAGACTCACAGGAAGTCCTGTCAGAATAACCCGATGGGAAATTACAGTGCGATTAGACTGTGCTGTATCGGCTGTACATATTAAAATCCACATATGGTTCAGGAGACTGTCCTTACTGTCCTCACAAGACAACAACAAAAACAACAGCAACATTCACTAATGCCATCTATTGTATTTATTTATACATATAGTCATTAATATGTATAATATTTATTTGTTTTTTGTTTTTTTCATTATTGCTATTGGCTTCCTTTTGGTGTATGCTTGGTGTGTATCCTCCGTGTTCTCTGGTTTCCTCCCACCATCCAAAGACATGCAGATTAGGCTAACTGACGTTTCCAAATTTCCCCTAGTGTGTGTATGTCTGTGGCCTGCGATGTTTTGGCACCCCCACCAAGCTGTACCCCGCCTCATGCCGTACTGTAAGTCTCCTGGGATAGGCTCCGGCGCCCCTGCGACCCCGGACACAGGATTAAGCAGGACGGTGATGACGGTGAAGTTTTATAGCCTTACGAGATACAATGTTCATTAATGGATGACATGTTGTGCACTTTAACACTTTATAATTAACATTTCATGTTGGGGAACATCCAAGAGACAAGGTAGTTCTAGCTCTCATTTACGAGGCAGAGTGTCTCAGCAGGACGTCTCTTGGGGACATCTTCAGGATCCATTGAAGCCCTAAAAATCAACACCCCAGACCGTTCCGTGACTAATTTCCTAAAGCCATTACTCTATAGTCGTCCTTAAGATGATCTAATAGCCTCTTTTAGCACCTGAGGGATCGTCTGCATGGCCACTGGTTAATGCCAATACTGTACACTGTAGTTCCTTCAGTCTCTCTCTCTTCGTTGTTTCTTTTTTGACTATATTATTTTTGAAGTCCTGACACTGGAGGCTCCTTCCCTAAAATGGTAATTAAACCTGTCTTAATAAAAAAGGTCACCACATCAAACAACTGCATCAAAATCCATCAAAAAAGGTTTGGGATCATTTTTAACTCCATGTTCGTTCCTGATGTTTATTTCTTTCTACACTGTAAAACAATACTGAAGGCGTTTAACCAAAAACACACAATCATCTCCTGTGAACAGTTGATATTGAGATGTATATCTGCTCCTTCTGCTCTGTAAAGCTTCATAACGGCTCTAATCTGAGGTGCTGGTTGAGGTTAATCGGTGATTTCTGAGGCTGGTGACTCTAAATGAACGTCTCCTCTGCAGCAGTAAGTTTTGGTCTCGCTTTCCTGGGAAGGTCTTCATGAGAGACGGTTTCATCATGGAGCTCGATGATGGGGTTTACAAACGCACTCGACACACAATACTGTTCTTGCAAGAACTATTTCAGAAAGACAGACCTCCGTGTTGTTGTAGTTGTTGTTACATATGGAATTAGGTAATTATTTATCATTTCATAGTTTTGAAATCCCCAGTATTTGTTGGATGATGTAGAAAATAAGAAAGTTATCTCACACTTTTGAGCTGTAGTGTACTATAGAAACAATAATTTATTAGCCAACCGACCGCCATGCAGTTTATCACCCCAAGTAGAAGTTCTATACATCTATCAATTATTTTTTATATTTATCTAATTTGATCTGTTTTGTTTTGTAAACCAACGGATCAAAATCTGTGTGAAAAAATAAGGAACTCATTTCGGACATTCGCATCGGTGTTTCACATATACTATGGTTGCACGACCTCATCAGCCACTGTTTTTAAACATTTATGATATTATATATCGACTAGGGGCGCTAAACATGAGCCCATTAACTCGCTGCTCAACTGACTTCACTAAGGGAGCTGGACCTGAAGGTTCATTAACACGATGATCAACGTTCTCCTCCACAGCCATGCTGCACTTAGTTTTCCATTAGGGCCACTGGAGTCACAGTGGTTTAGTGGTTAGCACTGTCGCCACACACCTCCATGGTCCGGGTTCGATTCCCTCTTTGGGCGCTGTGCGCATGCAGTCTGCATGTTCTCCCTCTGCTTGGTGGGTTTCCTCCGGGTTCTCCAGTTACCTCCCATAGTCCAGAGACATGAAGGGAAGGCTAATTGGCGTTCCCAACTTGCCGATAGTACGTGAATGACAATCGGGTATCAAGCTGGCAATCCGGCCCCCTTCACAAAGTGCCGCAGAAATGACGGATATACCTCCAGGGTGGGGACTATCCGGTCTCCAATGTGGACAGACCAAAATTAGGGTGCTTGACTTGAAAGACTTGAAAGTGAATTGATGGTGAAGTTGGATTTAGTTTTCCACTTGGATGCTTAAATAGAAAGTTCATTAACTCACCACTTTACTGACCCATCAACGGCCATGTTGGAGTTTATTTTTTGCAGTTATTGAGATGCTAAACTGGAATGGGGTGCATTAAAGTGGTTCATTATAATTGGAACAAATCATTTTTTAAACACTAGACCCCTGTGTACATGGCATCACGGTTGCGGTGAGTAAAAGAAACACTATCTAACATCTCTGGAGTACTGAAGCTTTAGTAAGCATTACTACTGTACATGTCTGTCAAGAATTCCCAAGAAGTGTGTTCTTGAGCAAAGCTCTATCGTAATGTTTTCATTAGTAAAAGCCTAGAATGATGACCGCGTTGTGCTCAGGTGAATGGGAACAAAACGATGCTGCAAGAGAGATGACGTATTCCCGAATAATAAGCATCAGCCGAATAAAATGTTTTATCAGTGTTTAATAGCTGATGAAATAAAAACAGCTCTTTGTAGTGGACTCGCTGTTTTATTAGCAGCACATTAATCATTTTAGCTGCATGTTTTATTAGCTGCCCATTTATCGCAGCGTCTGTGTCAGAAAATGAACCATGCTGGGGAGAAATGAGCAGGAGATGATGAATGCACACCGGGAAAAAAACGACTCCTCATCAATATCATGACTCATTGTCTAACTCGTCGTTTCGCTGTGGTTTTTTTTTTTTTTTTTTTCTCCTTTCTTTTTCGGTGAGGGCAGTAATGTAGCGTTCGTCAGCACCGTACCTGCTCCGGGGCTGGTATTAATGGAGTTTTAGATGCTAATGTAGTGACACGCCGGAGGTTAATGTGAATCCTGACCCTGTGAAGGACTGCACTCGTTTCACATGTAATAAAAGTTTGAATATTTAAAGCGCTTTTTGAAAAAGACAAGTGCTCCGATTAATTAAACGAGATGGTGATGGAGCGGCGTGTGATTGCGTAGCATTTATATAACGAGCGGCGTGATGCGTAACCCTACAGTGTGTGTCATGGCAGCAGTAGTGGAGTGTTAAAACGCAGGCTCGCTTAAGTGCTACAGTGTGTATGGTGGTTGTCATGGTTACCTGGCACTTATAGTACATTAGGTTTATTTATATGAAAGGCAACACGATATGGAACGAGCAGAACACTCAGAGTTGCGATTTTATAGGAAAATAATCAACGACAGGCCGATTACTTGGAGTAACCTGATGTTGACTATTTTACAATTACAGCATGACACGAGGTGTGTTATTCCCATAGTACATTCTTAAAAAAAAAATAAAAAATTTTGTTTGTTTTTGACCCACGCCATAAACCTCAACATAGCGCATGTTTATTTCATTTCAGTTTTGGATGACTTGTGATTTTTTTTCTTTCTTGTGTTCCTGCAGCTCAGCTTTTCAAACTGGAGCAAACTTTAATAAAACAATTTAAAACCGATCCAATAAAGAAGTGGTCAGTTGCCTCTGGCTGTTTCTGGAACTAAACCAAGCCAAAAGCTTTACAGCGAGTCCAGTGCTTAGAACAGCAGGGACCTTTTTATTTCTTTTTTTTTTTTCCTTTTTTCTTTTTCCACACACTGTGATTTGAATGTTCAGTGAATATGGAAGCTGTGAGCACCAGATATGAGAAATTTAGTTCAAGCCCAAGGGTGAGCGCAGAAGTGGAAGAACTGCACAGCATCACTGAATAGCATCACTGACATAAAGAATTTTATACTCTGTGTGTGTGTGTGTGTGTGTGTGTGTGTGTGTGTGTGTGTGTGTGTGTGTGTCTGTCTGGACATATCGCACTGATGTTTTGAATACTTTCTCATCTCCTGTATAGTGGGCTTTATAAATAAACCTCACTTGACTTGACCAAAAGCTGCTGACACTAAATATGTGTAACAGTCACACTTTCCAATACACTTCAAATCTCTCTCTCTCTCTCTCTCTCTCTCTCTCTCTCTCTCTCTCTCAGAAAGCATAGCACTGCACGAACACTAAATAACATCCATCTATCATCCATCATTTTAAAATCTGTCCAGCCAATCGTCTCCCTAGCGAATTTTTAGTGATTGTCCCATTATACAATCCATTCATCCGAAAATGGATCATACCTTCCATCAATAGATCTATTAAGCCTTTCAGTTACTGATCAAATCATCCATCCATTCACCCATCCATCTATTGGTTTAATGCATAATTCATTCATTCATCCAGCCATTGATCGGACCAACCAATAATCCACCAATCCATCTACTGATCCATCAATCATTTTGATATACCAGTCTTTCATTCAGTGCATCATCAAAAACATGTCTCATGTAATGTAAGGGCTCAATCTCACTAGTCAAATCCAACACCTCCATCCATCTATCCTTTCACCGTTCCATCCATTACACTCCTGTTCATCCACCATTCATGCAACCATTCATTTAACTAGCCAGCTACCTGGTAATCTGTACATCTGTCCATCCATCCATCCATCCATCCATCCATTCATCAGCCCATCTATCCACTTGTTAAAATATCTTTCCAACCATGTCTTTACCCATTCAGCTATTTATCTCTCAAGCCATCCATCTAATCACCAGTTCATCTACTGATCTATCCAACTATCCCTTTACGAATTCTTCCACCCACTTTTCTAACAATTCATTCATACATTTATGGGTTCTATTTTAAACGGTTCGGTGAATGTGGAACACAGTGGTGTAATGGAACAAAGAACTAGACAGATATAGTAATTTACAAACAAGTGAGGTTTGTATTGCTTGACAAATAGCACCTGCAAATAAACACACATACACAACACCAGGCTTAGCTTCAGGGTGGACCCAGGCCAAAATAATAAACAAAAAGGTCTCTGTATTTTTGAAGCTAACTTACCTAGCAAACAAAACACAAACAAAAATACAGATGCCTTCCCTATCTCCCTAAACCAAAAACAGTGAACAAAAAACCCTTTCCCCAAAATAATGGGCAGCCAAACCCCTACTACCGGTGAGTGCACAAACATACAGTGAATTCAAACAAACAAACAAACAAACAAACAAACAGTATTAACAAAGAGCTAGCAAACAAACCAAAAGGACAAAGCAAAAATCAAAATCCAAGGCAAGCCAAAAGTCAAAAACCAGTATACACAATCCAATCTCAATTTCACAATCATAGCAAAACTCTCCAAAACAACCATGCCTACACGCCTCCCCGTTCTCGCGTCTCTTTCCGGTTTATAAATGGTCCGCTGATGACGTCACTCAGGGCAGAAGCGAACGTGTGGAAAGTCAGGCAGTTGCCGGTGTAGTGGCAGTCGGAAAACCTGGAGCGCGCGCGACCTGGATACAATATACACACACGCACGCACGCACACACACACGCGACAAAGCACAGCAACACAGACACATAAAACACACACAGCGACCAACATGTTGCGGGTTGTAACAAAATTCTAAATTGTTTGTGTTAGATCAGTGTTTTTTTTTTTTTTTTTACTTGCAGGATGTTGGAACATGGAGAAAAATATGTAGTTTTGATGCACACAAAATCTTGCAAATTGTTGAAGATCAAACAATACAACAACTTCAACAACAATTGGCCAAATATTTTGTCAAACTTATTTGGGTTATATCAGTATGAATTTTGTCTGATTCTGTGAACTTCAGCTTTGTCCCAGTGAATAATCAGCCTGAGCTTGTTTGTGGTTATTTACACTATGTATGCAAATTGGTATGAATACGACATTATTTGAGTCAGTACTTAAATGACAGTACCTTTACATAGTACAGGTACAGTATGTGTTTTATAACTTTTCTTCGTGGACTGTCTGAGTGTGCATGCAGATGCTAGACAATCAGTATTCTACTTTTACCGCCGCACCTCACGGCGATGGTATGCGTTTGCTGGCTTTTTTTTTTTATATAGTGGCGCTATATAACTATAGACCAACACCTCAGGCCTTAGTCATTCTCTCAAGGATTAATGAGCCACAGCTCCTTTAGAGCTGCACGTAGTATCAGATGAATCAAATGAAACATTGTAGTTAAACGAATTCATAATCACAGTACTAAAATTACAGTACAAATTTAGAATTAAAATTAAATTAAATCTTATTAGGATCGAATTTAAGCAAAGTAAACATTAACACAGTGAGCCTTTATATTTTATCATGTGTAATTAGAAATGCTTTCTTTCATTCAAAAAAGGGTTTTGTGTCATCTTATACTTTGTGTTCTTTAAATTTGTAGTAGATTTATTAACTGAAATAAATTAAAATTAAAACATTGTCAGGACGTGCTCCTGCGTCAGCAGATGTCGTTATCATTCAGCCCCGCTTGTGTTTTCGCGTTATTATAAGAATGAAATGCAGTAGGCTGTTATGATCATCATAATTTTCTTTAATAAACAATGACCCCCGTTGCTCTGTACCACCGCTGGCAAAACCTTATGAAATACAAGTGAAACATTAAACAAATTTACAGTCACAGTACCAAAATTATAGGCGTTTCTTGTTTGCATCGAATTTAAGCAAAGTAAATGTATACCTTTATATCTAGCCTTTAGATTATATACTGTGTAACACTAGAAAGCAACTGAAAATGAAAGGAAACAGGGTGCGCGTTGTTTTCAGTGAACTTGAACGCAACAGAAAATGAACCGAAACTCTGTGTACTATACAGGACTCGCCTCACAGACATGAAAAAATATAGATTTATAAAAAGCGAAATGTCTGCTTTTATATAAACTAATGGGAAACAATTTTAGACCTCTAATTTTAGACGATGCAATTCGTACGAAAAGGGAATTATAAGCGCATTCAAGAGAGAGAGAGAGCAAGAGGGAGCGCTCAGTTTAAGTTTATTAGTGCACGAAGCACAAACTCTCCCTCTTTCAATAAATCCTCAGTAAGAGCAATAATCCCAGAGAGGATAAAAGTTTTTTAAAATGTTTTTTTTACATTTTTTTTTTCAATATTATTGATTACATCCATTGCTGCGGAGATGACGAGATGACGTGATCACCTTCATCACTACAGCTGAAACCAAAGAAATCGACAATTTATCAATGAATTATTAAAAAGCCAGAGTCAGTTTCCTTGCTGTTTTTCCCCCGATGCATTCTTTACCTTTATGCGTGTGGCTGAGCGCTGATTAGACTATGTAGGAAGTTAAAGAGGAGGATCACGATGCCAAATCAAAATCCATTTAAATTAAATAAAAAAATATTCAGATTTCCTGAAGCTCAAATCTCCGAAATCGTTGCGGCATTTTTTTCTACAAGGACGCTATCTTTAATCTTTAATGGAGGTTTTGAGCTGTACACACATGCATTCTCGCCTAAACAACTCTTAAAACTACACCTGTGACACAATAGCAGTAATATTTCAAACATTTTGCAGGCTGCCGTTTGGAGAAACCGGAAAATAAAGAATAAACAGTTGTTCTATATTTAAAGTTTGATTTCTTTGAATGTATTTTTAAATAACAATAAACAGATACAAACAGAGATAAGCTATATAACAGTTCATTCTTTGTACAAATAAAATTGTCAGCTAGTGAACTTGATCGTCTGTCTAAACATTTAACCAAGGTTTTTTTTTTTTTTTGACTCAATATTGTACAGTAAATATCAATAGCTCTGGTTCAGATTTTTCAAGTTTGTTGTATAAAATACACAGATGTGGAAATCACTGTAGTATTTCATCGGTACAATATATCGGACTTAATTCTTTTTTAAAACTGCGGCGAGGGAAAATGTCACTTTGCACCACCTGGTGGTCATTTCATGAATTACTTTGAAATGCGACTCATTTATTTCGGCCGCTGCCGTTTTGTCGCGGTGGTAAGCACGGCTATAATAGACATTCCCCTTGTCTACCTACTGTAGGTCTGTGGTCGCATCAGGTTAGCGGGAATGGCACAGAGAAAACAGAACCAGACAAAGCAAATTGGAAAACTATGCACGTGTATGTCATGTCTCTTTTAAAGAAATTTATGAACTGAATTAAAAACTTTTATTTTTTAATTACAGTATTGTGCATCAAGGCTCCCATCATCACCAAAACCACTGCCAGTGGCTGCATAAATGAGAGAAAAAAAGGGAAGTATTGATTTGGAAGAGAAACAGAAGGTTACATTAGAGTGACTCACCCTGTTTTGTTAAGTATGTAACATGGTGTTCACACAACATCCAAATTGCATAATGTCTGATTTCACAGAATGTATAAAAGACATTAAGCGATGCATAGCTGTAGTCCATTAATGCTGGGGTGCCTGCAATGTCAGTAACAGTGATTACACTCATTTTCTTGGTTTCAACATTCTCCAAAATTCTACTGAATGTTAGAATTTTGTTTGTTTGCCAAAGGAAAATACTTTGCCAAAATAAGTCCAAAAATGTTATAATGTTATTTTTTTTGTGTTTTCTTGTTCTAATTTTGCTGTCAAACTGGTCATACATGCACTAACACACACAAGCCCCCCCCCCCCTCACCCCCCACCCCCCACCCCCACACACACATATAATGTATATGAATATACCTGTCAATGTATGGATCGAACCAATTATTCAATTGCACAATCCAGTCATTGAAGTATGACTTAAATTCATCCAGCGATACATCCATCTGTTCATCCATCCATCCATCCAACCATTGATCCATCCATCTATCAATCGATCAGCGGTCCCCTGATTCCTTTCATGTTGTTATGCTGCATTAGACAGACCTGAATTTTAAATAATTTATTTATTAATATGAACTGTTTGATGTCGGAGCATTTACTGTAAACAGGCAACCTGTTCAGATGATGTTAGCTTCAGAATTCTTTAGAAATGCTGAACGCACACCTTTACACCACATCTAGGAAATATAAAGAAATCTCATGCATTCGATCACGTGACTGACGTCTTTCTATCAGTAGTATCCCACTGCAGTGCCTGGGGTACCGATGCGTCTCTGCGAGAATAAAGTGATGCAGACTTGCTCGTTCTGCTCTGTTGCTATTCCCATCTGTCTTTCATTTCATGCCCTGGAAAGACTGAAGATGAGGCTGCTGGAGGATTTCAGAAAATACATCCAAACTTTCAACACTTCCAGATCCACATCCGGTCGGCTAAACCGCTTCCGACGTAAAGCTCCAGTCGATTCAGCAGAGGCTTTATATACTGTATGTCAGGCTGGAACAGTGTGGGATGTGATGGAGGAATGAAGGCTTGCTCAGGATGGATAGCTGGATGGGTGATACTGTCCAAAAATACATCTCAAGTATCTTGTCTATTAAATCGTCACTGACATCTGAATGATGTTCAGATTAGGTTCAGTCTAGGCGGCATGGTGGCTTAGTGGTTAGCACCACTGGTGGCTTAGTGGTTAGCACTGACGCCTTATAGGGTCCGGGTTCGATCCCCGCATTGTGTCTGCGTGCATGAAGTTTGCATGCTCTCCCCATGCCTGGTGGGTTTCCTGCAGGTGCACAGTCCAAAGACATTCAGATTAGGTTAACTGGCATTACCAGATGAGTGTGTGCCCTACGATGGAATGGCAGCCTGTCCAGGGTGTACCACGCCTTGTGCCCAATGTCTCTTGGGATAGGCTCCAGGCCCCCTACAACCCTGTACAGGATAAGTTTTATAGAAGATGAAAGAATTTCAGTTTTTAAATCCCTGTCATTTCACATCCCAACAGTGTTTTTTTTTTTTTTCTGTATTCATACCAATGTAAAGACTTCTGAACAATATTCCCAGGTTTAAGAAACCCATTTAAAATGATTTTTGCTTTTTGAAATAGTGCATTATCGTGCTTCCATGTGATGAGATGATTGATTTGGTTATTAATAAGCCTATGACTATGTTTCAAGAAAACATTATCCACACCTCGAAACCATCTCCACCAGTCTGGACTGTTGACACAAGGCAAGTTGGCTCCATGGATTTATTCTGTTGGAACCAAATTCTCACCCTAACATCTACTGATTCATCAGACCAGGCTACACGTGCTCCAGTCATCAACTGTCCAGTTTCTATTCTTGTCTGACAGAAGTGGAACCCAAAGTGGTCTTCTGCTGTTATAGCCTACTCGCTGTAAGGTTTGTCATGTTGTGCATTTCGAGACGCTTATCTGCTTGTACAGACTGGTTATCTGAGTTACTGCAGCCTTTCTGTCGGCTCTAACCACTCTGGGTTTTTACATTGACATCTGCCATTAACAAGGCACGTCTGCGTGCTCAGCTGCAGGTCACTGGATGTTTATTTATTTATTTATTCATTAATTTTTGCACCATTCTGTGTAAACTTTAGAGACTGTTGTGTGTAAAAATTCCAGGAGACTAACAGTTATCGAAAGACACAAACCAGCCAACAACCATGCCATGGTCAAAATAACCATGATTACATATTTTCCCCTTTCTGAAGGTTAATGTGAATGTGAATTATTATATTTGCATTACAACGCTGGCATACGATTGGTTGATTGGAAAACTGCAGGAATTATTAAGAATATTGATGTTCCTAAGAAGAGTGTGAGTGAGTGTGTATAGTGTACATTCTTTTTTGATGTTGTATGTTTTCTCTCATGTATTCAATAATGCAATCTTTTTCTGCTTATGTGTTTGGGGGATTTCTGTTTACATTATTTATTTAATTTTATTTTTAATAAATTGTTGGTGGTCACATTTTTGCTATTTACTTTATTAGCTTTTTAAAAAAAATGTAAATAAATTATATATATTTATTAAATTATTATTATTATTATTTTTTAAATAATAATAATTATTATTATAACTCTTTCTTGAAATATACAGTCGTGGCCAAAGGTTTTGAGAATTATGAAAAGTTGCTGCTTAGGTTTTTATAATAGCAATTTGCATATACTCCAGAATGTTATGAAGAGTGATCAGATGAATTGCATAGTCCTTCTTTGCCATGAAAATTAACTTAATCCCGAAAAAAAAACTTTCCACGGCATTTCATTGCTGTCATTAAAGGACCTGCTGAGATCATTTCAGTAATCGTCTTGTTAACTCGGGTGAGAATGTTGACGAGCACAAGGCTGGAGATTGGGTTAGAATGGCAGACTTGACATGTTAAAAGGAGGGTGATGCTTGAAATCATTGTTCTTTCATTGTTAACCATGGTGATCTGCAAAGAAACGCGTGCAGCCATCATTGCGTTGCATAAAAATGGCTTCACAGGCAAGGATATTGTGGCTACTAAGATTGCACCTAAATCAACAATTTATAGGATCATCAAGAACTTCAAGGAAAGAGGTTCAATTCTTGTTAAGAAGGCTTCAGGTCCAAGAAAGTCCAGCAAGTGCCAGGATCGTCTCCTAAAGAGGATTCAGCTGTGGGATCGGAGTGCCACCAGTGCAGAGCTTGCTCAGGAATGGCAGCAGGCAGGTGTGAGCGCATCTGCACACACAGTGAGGCCAAGACTTTTGGAAGATGGCCTGGTGTCAAGAAGGGCAGCAAAGAAACCACTTTTCTCCAAAAAAAACATCAGGGACAGATTGATCTTCTGCAAAAAGTATGGCGAATGGACTGCTGAGGACTGGGGCAAAGTCATATTCTCGGATGAAGCCTCTTTCCGATTGTTTGGGGCATCTGGAAAAAGGCTTGTCCGGAGAAGAAAAGGTGAGCGCTACCATCAGTCCTGTGTCATGCCAACAGTAAAGCATCCTGAGACCATTCATGTGTGGGTTTGCTTCTCATCCAAGGGAGTGGGCTCACTCACAATGTTGCCCAAAAACACAGCCATGAATAAAGAATGGTACCAAAACACCCTCCAGCAGCAACTTCTTCCAACAATCCAACAACAGTTTGGTGAAGAACAATGCATTTTCCAGCACGATGGAGCACCGTGCCATAAGGCAAAAGTGAGAACTAAGTGGCTCGGGGACCAAAACGTTGAAATTTTGGGTCCATGGCCTGGAAACTCCCCAGATCTTAATCCCACTGAGAACTTGTGGTCAATCCTCAAGAGGCGGGTGGACAAACAAAAACCCACTAATTCTGACAAACTCCAAGAAGTGATTATGAAAGAATGGGTTGCTATCAGTCAGGATTTGGCCCAGAAGTTGATTGAGAGCAGCCCAGTCGAATTGCAGAGGTCCTGAAAAAGAAGCGCCAACACTGCAAATACTGACTGATGTCATGTAATTGTCGATAAAAGCCTTTGAAACGTATGAGGTGCTTGTAATTATATTTCAGTACATCACAGAAACAACTGAAACAAAGATCTAAAAGCAGTTTATAATATATAATCTTTATATTTTTATTTATTTATTTATATATATATATATTTTTTTACTTTAGTTCATGGTCAGATGGGCACAATTTGTTGTTGTTGTTTGTTTTGGTTTTTTTGCCCCCTTTTAATAAATTTTTTAAAGTGAATTTTTAACATAGATCCCTAAAATACATTTCCCCTTCTCTTTTTTTCTTTCAAATTTTTGTTTTCGAATTTTTTAAAATGTGTATTTAGTCTAGTTTTCCTGTAGTTTTTTGTTATTTATTGATACATTTTATATGATTTGTGCAAATACACATAATAATTTTGCTTTTCATGTCTGTCCTGTCTTCTAGCTTTTGTTTTATTCGAATTTTAACTAAAAATGTAGCTGGGAAAAAAAAAGAAAAAAAAAAACACTTTATTGCAAACAGGTGTCTCAAATTTGTGTCATTATTTACATCATCTCAGTGCAAGTGTTTCAGTAAGGTAGCGAGTCCACATTCCTGTAGAAAGAAACAAAAAGCATGTAAAAACTTTATCAGTTTTCAGGTCACAAAGTGAGTGAAGTGATGTCACACTTTCAAAGCTTTTAATTTGCACTTCACCCAGAAGAAGAGATTTTGCAGTTTTAGAATGGAGAAAGTGAGCTAATTAGTGTGTGAAATTGTATTAAGTAGGATTTAGCGAGCTAATATGACGCATTACTTAGCTAAATTAGTTGTGATAAACAAATGACGACGATTAGCAGATTGCAGAGAACACTTTAGACTTGTTTCAAACTGTCTCTGCTTAATTTTGGAGTTTCTACGTGGCGTTGAATGAATATTTACTGCATATCCATTTTGGTTCAAATTTAATAGTGTTAATGTGTTGAATCCGATTGGTCAGAAGCTGTGCATTATTTCTGTATTTCTGGCTGTAACGTGAACATTAAATCATTAATCAGTTTTTTTTTTTTTTTAAATATAAGCATTAATTTAGTTAATATGTTATTGTTGCTATAGTAAGAGCAATTATACAAGGACCCAAGATTACATTTAATACTAATGTTGTTATTATATATACTGTATATATATATATATATATATATATATATATATATATATATATATATATATATATATATATAGCTAGCTTGCCTTCTTCTCTTCTCTTTCTATACATTTTAATGTCCACTCTTAAAACCTAATTTATGAATACTGACACCAGCAGTCATGTGTGAGTAGAAGCACTCGGAGAGGTCGAGCAGCGGGGATTGTGGATCGCGAGTGTCACAGTCAGGTCTTCGGAGGTGGAAGCGGTGCTGAGCTTGGTGTTCACTCGTCTCTAACATGGTTAAACTTCCACAGCAACCGTTTCAGCAGATCAGGGCTGGAAAAATCAGACTCGGGCGGAATTACGTGTATTAAATCAAAGGAAAATGACTCGGATCTGCAGCGCTGTTGCTCCTCCAGGGCTTGAGGCTGATACTTCAGCTCCTGATGGATGTAGAAGGCGGTGTGTGACGCTAGGACTTGGAGAAAAACACCTCGAACAACAAACCCAACCTGAAACTGTCAACCGCATGTGCGCACTTACTCTCTTTCTCTCTCTCTCTCACTCTCACTCTCTCTTTCTGTGCGAGAGCCAGGGCGTAAAAACTGGCGAGATGCGAAATGTCAGCATGATAAATCTAACCTTTACGAGGACTCTCGGCCTGCGTACTCGAATTAATAATCAGATCTATCAAACGGTTCTGGAGTAATCGCTGTCAAAAAGCGCCGACCATAAATCCCACCGAGGCGCTCAGGTGGGCCTCATAAATCTACGTTAGAAAGTTGGAGCTTGTATATTTGTTCCTCTATTTTGTATTTCTTTCTTCTCAGAGAACTGGAGAAGAAGTGGAGCCTGGAGGTAGAGCAGTAAAGCTTTACCGCTGTCCTCCTCCTCCTCCTCCTCCTCCTCCTGTTCTTCTTCTTCGTCCTCTTTGTGTGTGTGTTGCGGGGTCATCAATCATTCTCTCTCTGAGGTACTTAGTGTGTGTTGAAGACAAGATGAAGAGTGGCACAAGTGCATAAAGCAGAGCGCTCTGATCTCCTTCTCTAAACCCATTAGCAACGTTAGCGCGGATTCACGCGTCGTCGAAGGTTGAGATCGCTTCTGCGTGTGGAATTTTCAAGGTATTTCGTGATCAGGAGTAGCTTTCCCAGATTCAAAATTGCGAGAAAAAAAAAAATATATATATTTTTAATAATCGATAAATACAAATAATTTAAATGTACAAGAAATTTAAATTAAGAGACTGGCTGAGTTAAGTGCTTTGTCAAAAAAGTGTAAACTCATCTGTAACTTAATGTATGACCTTCGTACCGCGGGCTTGAACACGTCCCCTGACACACATGGAATAAAGAAAATCAATCAAGAAAAACACGTGATTTAATCAGTAAATCAGATAGGGACTGTTTTTTCTTGCAATGTGGACATCACCTATGTGGAGCGTCTGCGTCTGCCGTTCAAGTCCAAGCGTCACTGATGGTCTGCACCGTTACCCGAGTCATGCTGTTACACGGCACAAATCAGCTTCCGACCAATCAGATTCAAGAATTTAGGAGCGGTGTGGTATAAAAGAATTACTTTCCTACATTAGAGTTTATACAACAGTTGGTTCTGCCCTAGTAATCTGATTGGGCGAGAGACGTCTCATGAGTGGTGGTAACAGCACTTGGACAATTTCACTCTATGTGTGACTGGGCGTGTCCCAGGTGTTGTCCAGTGGTTACTGACACCGACTGTGTGTCTCAGCGTGGGTGAGAGTCGGTCTGTACGGTCCGCAGTACTGAGGAGAGAGCAGCTGCCTGACCACGCCCACATTCACACCCAGTCACAGAAGCACCTTCAGCAACAACGCCCATCTGATAACGTCATGTCGCCTCACGTCTCTGCAGTAATCGCTTCTAAGTCGTCCCCGAACCGTCCGTGTTGTTCTGTTCACAGCTAACGAGTGCTACAAAGCTCACACAAGGCTGAATTCCAAATCCCTCTCTAACCCCTGATCAGGAGCACTACAGTATGTGGTGTGTGGAACAAGGGATTGTACATCCACTGTAGTGCGCTAGCTTTCCAACACGGATTTAACCAGGAACCCAGACGTTCTAATAGATCAGAGCTGATATTCTAAAGTGGAATAAGTGGAAATCTAAAGTAAATCTGGTACGTTTTTCAGGACTTTCCACCACCTCCATAGTACTGATAAGAATTTTAGCCCTGATATACTGTATACATTAACTGTCAATCGCTAACGTTACGCTTTACATTTTTACATTTAATTTTAGGCATTTTGGCAGACGCTCTTATCCAGAGTGACCTTAGAAGTGTATTGTAGTTTCCGTCACTGGTTAAATGGATGAGCAGCTCAAATGGATGAAGTCCTCAAGAAACAGACACATAAGTACAGCATCTGTAAGTCGTTGTTTAAAGATTGCCGAAGACTCTGGAGGAAGTTCATTCCATTGTCCATGTGCCAGAACAGAAAAGATGGATGCATGAGTTAGTTAGTTGGGTCTAATTAGTGCCGAAGGACGTGTGTGGGCTGAGCAAAATAACTGGTAAAAACAGAAACTACTCATAATCTGTCAAAAATAAATGGAGGGTGTGGAAATGTTATGTACGAAAGCAATAAACTCACAGGTGATGGAAAGAATTTTGCTCAACTGTTTATGGCTACTTTGACGATTTCTCAATTTACCCAAGGGATGAAAAAGGCCAACTGACTAATGTCTAACAACCGTGCGTGTGTGTGTGTGTGTGTGTGTGTGTGTGTGTGTGTGTGTGTGTGTGTGTGTGTAAGTCATTTTCCCTCTCATGTAGGTGTTCTTTGTCCTGATTGATCGAACGGTGCTGAAGGAAGCGTGACGAGGGGAAAAAAAAAAAACCACATGGTCCGCGAAGCCATTTATGTGGAGCGAGTGAATCCTGCACGCTGCGTTATCGGGCCTCATTGTGGAGGATGAAGAGATGGATGTTAGACGTCCTGCAGCAGGTAATCTGATTACAATCCCATTAATAAAACATCACTCATTAAGCGGCATAATCAATCTCTGAGCCGATCCGGCTTCATCATCGCAGCGTGGGGCTGTGTGTGTGTGTGTGTGTGTATGTGTGTGTGAGAGAGAGAGTTTTTTTTTTTTATGTGCTTAATGAATACCACTAAGACACACATGAACATCCATGTTTAAAGTAAGTTCCACAGGCCCTGTTCTATACACACACACACACACACACACACACACACTAAATACTCTCTATGACTCTTCATTCCATCTCAATTTGTCTCTCCTCTTCTCAGTCTTGCTCCCGCTCTCTCCATGCTATCTTTCCATACCTCGCTTTATTTCTCTCTCTATATACATGTCTTTTCCATCACATATAGACATGACACTCTTCCTTTCTTCCTTTCTTTTTTATTCTCAGTCTCTCTCTCTCTCCCTCATCTTTTCATTTTCCTGCCCTGTCCATGGGTGCAGTCCGGCTGCTGCAGTGTGGTCGATGTTCCGATGTCCCCCGAGACGTGTCTTATTAAAAACGTTTAATTGCGCAGAATAACTCATTAAGAAAATAAGTCTCCGTTTAGAAGAGCTGCAGAATTGCGGCCGATTCTCCTCAGAGACTCGTTTTTTTGTTTGTTTTTTGTTTTTTTTAAAGTAATATATGCAGTAATCTGTTCAAACGAGAGTCCATTATTCTGCACTAAAACGCTGCGTTCTCATTGGAGGGAAGCGATACGGACGATTACGCAGAGCACACAAAAGCAGGAGTGCTTGTTCAACAAGAGACAAGGGAAGAGACATTGAGGGACGAGAAAGAAGCAAACAAACCAACAAACAAACTGTTATCCCGCCGATCATGAGTACACACAGCGCTCGCCGTTCTTTTTTTTTTTCTTCCTTTTTTTTTTTGACGTCCATCAAACCCACAGCTGCTTCTTGAAGTTGCACCCGTACCTCTGACTGTTCTTAGGACATCATAGAGTCTTTCTTCAAAAGTTACATAAAGACATTTCTCTTTACAGAAACAGAGGTAGTGCCAGGGTCCTCCTCCTCCTCCTTATCATCATCATCATCATCATCATCATCATCATCATCATCCGTTGTAACACTGCAGTTCTGTAACATAGCTGTCTATGGCAGACGGATAGCTAATGCGCTAACTACTGTAGACTGTGCAGCATGAAAAGGTTACAGCAGGCGATGGACTGTCACGATCCTTCATGATTTTTACACACTTTTTACACAATGATGTTTGTATGCTAAACTGGAAGGAGCTCATGCTCCACTAAAACATGTGGGCAGCTGAACTGGAAGTGAGTGGGCTGTAAACTAAAAGGACTTGATGATGTTAAACTGGAAGGTTTGGACATTAAACTGGAAGGACTGGATGTTAAACTGGGAGGACTGTAAGTTAAACTGGAAATACCAGCTGCTTAACTGGATGTGTTGAGCGCTAAACTGGAAGGAGTGGCTGGTAAATTGGAATTTTGGACATTAAAATGGCAGCACTGGACTTTAAACTGGAAGGACTTGACATTAAACTGGAAGGCCTGGATGGTAAACTGGGAGGACGGGATGGTAAACTGGGAGGACTGGATGGTAAACTGCAAGGATTTGACATTAAACTGGAAATACCAGCTGCTAAACTGGAAGTATTGAGTGCTAAACTGGAAGGAGTGGCTGCTAAATTGGAATTT
Organism: Clarias fuscus; assembly: GCA_030347435.1. Classification (NCBI taxonomy): domain Eukaryota; kingdom Metazoa; phylum Chordata; class Actinopteri; order Siluriformes; family Clariidae; genus Clarias; species Clarias fuscus. The sequence continues at coordinate 28,625,137 of CM059221.1, read as the reverse complement.
TGGACATTAAACTGGGAGGACTGGATATTAAACTGGAAATACCAGTTGCTTAACTGGAAGTACTGAGTGCTAAACTGGAAGTATTGAGTGCTAAACTGGAAGGAGTGGCTGCTAAATTGGATTTTTGGACATTAAACTGGGAGGACTGGATATTAAACTGGAAATACCAGTTGCTTAACTGGAAGTATTGAGTGCTAAACTGGAAGGAGTGGCTGCTAAATTGGAATTTTGGACATTAAACTGGGAGGACTGGATATTAAACTGGAAATACCAGTTGCTTAACTGGAAGTATTGAGTGCTTAACTGGAAGTATTGAGTGCTAAACTGGAAGGAGTGGCTGCTAAATTGGAATTTTGGACTTTAAACTGGGAGGACTGGATATTAAACTGGAAATACCAGTTGCTTAACTGGAAGTATTGAGTGCTAAACTGGAAGGAGTGGCTGCTAAATTGGATTTTTGGACATTAAATTTGGAGGACTGGATATTAAACTGGAAATACCAGTTGCTTAACTGGAAGTATTGAGTGCTAAACTGGAAGTATTGAGTGCTAAACTGGAAGGAGTGGCTGCTAAATTGGATTTTTGGACATTAAACTGGGACGACTGGAAATTAAACTGGAAATACCAGTTGCTTAACTGGAAGTATTGAGTGCTAAACTGGAAGGAGTGGCTGCTAAATTGGAATTTTGGACATTAAACTGGGACGACTGGATATTAAACTGGAAATACCAGTTGCTTAACTGGAAGTATTGAGTGCTTAACTGGAAGTATTGAGTGCTAAACTGGAAGGAGTGGCTGCTAAATTGGATTTTTGGACATTAAACTGGGACGACTGGAAATTAAACTGGAAATACCAGTTGCTTAACTGGAAGTATTGAGTGCTAAACTGGAAGGAGTGGCTGCTAAATTGGAATTTTGGACATTAAACTGGGACGACTGGATATTAAACTAGAAATACCAGTTGCTTAACTGGAAGTGTTGAGTGCTAAACTGGAAGGAGTGGCTGCTAAATTGGAATTTTGGACATTAAACTGGGACGACTGGATATTAAACTGGAAATACCAGTTGCTTAACTGGAAGTATTGAGTGCTTAACTGGAAGTATTGAGTGCTAAACTGGAAGGAGTGGCTGCTAAATTGGAATTTTGGACTTTAAACTGGGAGGACTGGATATTAAACTGGAAATACCAGATGCTAAACTGGAAGTATTGAGTGCTAAACTGGAAGTATTGAGTGCTAAACTGGAAGGAGTGGCTGCTAAATTGGATTTTTGGACATTAAACTGGGACGACTGGAAATTAAACTGGAAATACCAGTTGCTTAACTGGAAGTATTGAGTGCTAAACTGGAAGGAGTGGCTGCTAAATTGGAATTTTGGACATTAAACTGGGACGACTGGATATTAAACTGGAAATACCAGTTGCTTAACTGGAAGTATTGAGTGCTAAACTGGAAGGAGTGGCTGCTAAATTGGAATTTTGGACATTAAACTGGGACGACTGGATATTAAACTGGAAATACCAGTTGCTTAACTGGAAGTATTGAGTGCTTAACTGGAAGTATTGAGTGCTAAACTGGAAGGAGTGGCTGCTAAATTGGAATTTTGGACTTTAAACTGGGAGGACTGGATATTAAACTGGAAATACCAGATGCTAAACTGGAAGTATTGAGTGCTTGACTGGAAGTATTGAGTGCTAAACTGGAAGGAGTGGCTGCTAAATTGGACTCATCAGACATTAAACTGAAAGCATATTTGAGATTTAATAAAAATGATCCGATGTACATTTTAAAGAACTGGATATTAAACCAAATCTGTGGTCTCTAAGCTAAAACCACTGGATGCTAAACTGAAACAAATGGATGCTAAAATGAAATGACTGAACCCTAACTTAAAAGGATTGTACACAACACTGAACAGATTAGATGTTAAACTAAATGTATTGGCTCTTAACTGGAAGGACTGCACGATAAACTACAATCAGTGGGCTCTAAACTGAAAGGATTTGACGCTAAACTGAAACCAGTGTATTGGACGATAAATTAAAGAGACTGGACAGTAAAGAGAAGTGGTCTTCACTCAGGCGAAAAGTAGAGCTGGGAACAAACAAAAAAAGTTTGTTAAGTTCTGCTTTTATGCAGATTAAAAATGCCGAAAGGCCGCGAGGCTGCTTCAGCGTAACAGACGCGGCTGAGTGTGAAAAGCCTGCGAGAATGTAAATGATGTTGTGCACGCAGCTGTTTATCCTTCTGTTTGGAAACGAGAAAGTAGAGCGTGTGGAAGTTAGATAAATTAGACAGATAAATTCTACCATAGGTCGATAGATAGATCAGTGTTATAGATAAACGCTCAGTAAACACTCAGCAGAAAAAGCAGAGCTTTCACCTCGGCTCACAGGAGACACCGATAATTAAAATCCGGCCTCGAGGCTGAGAGGAAACTGGAATTCAGCTAAACTCACCTGCTCGTCCTCTTAGGCTCTGATTTCTTCATTAAAATCCTCTCGTCCTGTCGCAAGTCACACATTCACAGCTGCGCGTGTGTCTGGCTTTATTCTTATAGACAGTGCAGGAACATAGACCAAATAGGTCATTCATTCTGTATAGGTTTAGTTGATTAATTAAACAGTCAATTAATCAATCAATCAATCAATCAAACATTATTATTATTATTATTATTATTATTATTAACAACAACAACTTTGTGTTGTATTGAAGTGTAATACGGTTTTTTGTTTGTTTGTTTGTTTGTTCCCTCAGGCACCCATAATACTAATATTCTAATGTTATAACACTTTATTTATTTATATTCAGTGCATAAAGTTTATTCTGTTATATTTCTGCATTATTTAGCACATATATGTAGAAATTCACTTTTGTTTGTTTGTTTGTTTCTTTCTTTCATTCATTTTATTTAATGATAAAACCTGATATTTTTTATATTAATTTATTTATTCTTCCATCATATTGTTTTTTTTTTCCTTTTTTCTTTCTTACTCTCCCCCTTCCTTTCTTTTTTCTTGCTTTTCTTATTATTTATGCAACAGATTACTATAGTTTCTTTCATGGTACACCGTCTAACTCAAATAATTAATTTGGTTAGTTAGTTAGTTGCTTACTTAGATGTTTATATCATATTCATACACTTTTGGAAACGGCATACCATTAATAATCATCTCTCTCTCTCTCTCTCTCTCTCTCTCTCTCTCGACATGACACTTGTTCTTTCTTTCTGATTCATATAATTTCTTTATTATAGTTTGTTTGCTTGCTTGTTTGTTTGTTTGTTTATGTAGTTGTATCATTGTACCACAGTAGTTTCCTTTTGTTCATTGCATATCCACAGCATTTGGTTTCTTTCTTTCTTTTTCTATGACCTGTTTTTTTGTTTGTTTGTCTGTTTGTTTTTGTTTGTTTACTTCATTTATATTATGTCATTTCTTATATTACCCAATTGTTTCCCCTTTTATTCTTTCTTTCTGATTTATATATCTTCTTTCATAGTGCACCATTTTTATTCATATATTAACTATTAACTCACTTATTGATTTTTTTTTCTTATTTATTTATATATTTAATAAATTGTAATCATGTTTATTTTTCATTGTTCATGGCATACCCAAAATATTTGGTTCTTTTTTTCTTTCTTTCTTTCTTTCTTTCTTTCTTTCTTTCTTTCTTTCTAATAATAAATCCTACATTGTTCATTCAGCTTCAAGCATCCAGCACTAAATGTGTCTTAAATCAGTCCCTTTAGCTTCGTCCACTTATTCACAGAAGACACCAATAATTAAAATCCAGCCTCAGGTAAAGAATAAGAGACATTGATTTGCT
>CM059221.1:28611307-28616307 GCA_030347435.1 Clarias fuscus | reverse complement strand
GCTTGACTTGCCAAAGCGCGTATAAAACACACGGGCTAACTCTCCGTCCTGGAGCCTGTGATAGAAATACGCTCGGCTCCTACGCCTGTGCCGTTTACGAGCCCCGACGCTGCTCTCAATATTTTCCCTGCCAGGTTGATACTGCTCTTACTGCAGTCAAAGTCATCGCTCTCAAAGTCAAAGAAAGACGGAGAGAGAGAGAGAGAGAGAGAGAGAGAGAGAACCAGAGACTTTTCCATTTCTGTCTAGCTGTTTCCCCGTGTCTAGCTGACTTGTGGACCCTCAATCTTTTGAATTTTTATGGTGTAACTTAAAGACTCCAATAATGATTATGTATGAAATTATATATGTTAAGCGTATACGTACCTTAAACACAGGGAAACTTATTACATCATTACATCAGAGGACCGATGCGTTCCTGGTTGCTAGTTTTATTGATTTGTTTCTTTCCCCCCCCACCCCCCCAATTAGATTCAAGAACAAGAAAGAATGATGATGATGATGATGATGATGATGATGGATTTGGAAGTTGTACATCTAAGTCAAGTGGATTAATACAGAACTGCAGGATGCGGAAACAAGACAGTGAATACAAAAGGTTTGCTTTTTGTTATCTGATGTTGCGGCTATAAGACCCGAGTCACAGTCATGACTTCATCAAGGGATGCAAGAGCAACTTGATTTTGACACAGCTCTAACATACTGTAGCTGGTGTGAACTGACATCATTTACAAAGGGAACTGAATGAGGCCTTGATGTGACAGCTGACTGGACATCCAGTCGAGCGTGAATAAGGCTTCAGATAACTGCAATTCCCTTTTCGTTGGTACTCTAGGTTAAAAAATCAGATGGATATCACATCGTAGGCTGGCCTTTCTGTTTCAAAGACCTCAGTGGGATTATTGATACCGGTTTTTCATCCGAAGCTTATCTAGATTATATCACTAGGACAGTCTTTTTTTCGTGCTGAAAAAAAATGAAGGCTGTTCAAGTCAAACTGGGACTTATGATGAAATTTCTCAGAAATGCTCAACAATTACAGAAGACTTCAACCTCGGTACTGTGATGAGACTCAGCTGCGATAAAACGTTTAGAAATGGTACAAACATTTAACAAAAAGGCTGCATGCCGGTGGCTCGGAGCTCACTACAGTCATTTCCGTGAACATTCTGGGAGTGTCTGGAGTTTCTGGGAGGCCAGAATGCAGCAGCCGTACTGGAAATTGAAGATGCACAATCCTCCTCTCCTGGCTCCTTACCGAAATCTCACATTTAAAATATTACTATTGATCTATAGTAGGACACGGGACAGCACATTATCTTAGTCAACTAGTGGATCAAATGGTGCAGGAGATTTGTTGGCGCCTTGTATAATTATAGTTATGCAATAGACTTCCAATTAATATTAAGGACGCAGTATTTAGTGTTTAAGTCAAGTGTTTTTAGTTTTAGTTTTTAATTTCATAATTTTCTATTTCATTTGATTGAACAGCACAAAAAAAAATTATTGGATAGCTGTCTTAAAGCAGCTATATGTTCTACAAGTATTAAAAACTGCGTAAAGTACCTAATAACCTTGGAATGCTGTAGAACATCGTGATGTCGATCGTTTAAATGCCATATCTCATACATTTCCATTCTATTTATATAAAATCCTTTTAATACAGTTGCATCCACATCCAATATACTGTATATACTGGAACATTATACAGTATATACAGTATATCTTCCAATCCAGGCTCCAAAATCCACACGCACAATGATAGAAAATTAAACACAGTAACACCAAACAACACATAACATCATCGTAAATTCAGACAAAAGACAACTACTGTTCTAGTGGTCAATACAACATAAACTACAGCAGATGCAACTAGGCCAGCCTGACTTCAATTCTGAGGCAGAGGAACATTGATGAATATCAAACGGGTGAGTTCTAGACCCTTTGGTGCAACATGGGGGGAACGTGCTAGTCCAGTACTTACCGTGCTAAGTTTAAAATCCAGAACTGAAAGCAGTCCCATTGAATGGGCTCATGATGAGCATTTCAGCGCATTTTCAGCTCCTCCTGGTGCTACAGTACCTAAGCCCAGTCTGCCGTTGATGAGAGAGAGCTCTTTTCACCCGGAAACCTCAGTACCCTGTCCTCCAGGACCTTCATAGGGGAACCTCCTTCTCCAATTTCGACTCGACTTCAATTTTTTTCCCCCCTTTTCGTCTTCCACAGAAATTAATAGGGGTTCTAATTGGTTAAGGTTACAGTAAGGACCGGGGATTCAACCTCATCCGTATAAAATACGGCTAATTGGCTCAGATTCCTTCAACTTCCTTCTCAGTGTGGCAGAATGAGCATGTGAAGTTCAAGGCTGCTTTAAACGTTCAGACTTGCGTTTGTTAATGCTTGATTAATGCACCGAGAACAGAGTCTCCTCACGCATTTATCTGGATAGACTAATCGTCTTGCTGGAGTCCTGATGAGCAGCGTGTTTTTTTTTTTTTTTTCTTCAAGCCCTCAGGGTGAAACTTTATTAACGCTGCCTCCGCTATTCCCTCTGTTAATGACAGCGCTGCCTGATTTCCCCAGATGAAGAGGGATGATCAGTAAGAGAGCGGAGCTTGTCTTAAAGTTTGTAACGAGGCCATAAAAAGTTGTCCGGAGTCAGAGTAAACGCCAAGCCTGGATAATGCGATGACACCAAGAAGTCACATGGGTGCGGGAAAAGGGACAAATGGAAAAGGATTCAAAATTCGCAGCTACGAAAGGCCTGGATTATGTCCAAGTTGTTCTTGGATCTTAATTACAGTTGACGACTTGTGCAACTGTAATTATTGTTGTGTTCTTCTTTAGGTTTCTATTGAACTTTCAAATGTAGCAAATGTCGCTACCTACATAAGGGAAAATAATCAGTGACAAAGCACTGAAGACTGGAGACTGGAGACTCCTTCTGTAAATATTATACTGGATAAAGGGATGTCTCCTGGGCAACCCGTAACTATAGAAACGCTAAGATATTCGAACAACGTCGACACGTCCGTAGCAGTTGCAGCTGCACTACAGTCGAGTAAATAAATCAATGTTTATGATAATTAACTCCGCACTCTGAGGGAGTTTAAAGCCGAGCTCTAAAAGTAGAAGATGAGAAAACCCGAGAAAAGTTCTGAGCGAAACACACTTCCACTCGTCTCTGTAATGTTTCACACTGAAGCCGCTCGCTCATCGACACACGAGTTTACCCCAAGTGTAGTGTGTGTGTGTGTGTGTATAGGTGTGTGTGTGTGTGTGTTTTCCTCACGGAGAGAACTCAAACTTAGACTCGGCTTGAAGAGTTGTGAAGGACGTGTCAGGTCTGCTGCCTCAAGTGTGTTTAGAGAAAAGATGTGTTTTTCAGACAGCTGTTCACACACATACACACACACACACACACACCTTTTTAGATGCCTCACCGCATTTCATTTTGCGTGTGTGAGTGTGTGTTTGTGTGTATGCATTTTTGGACGTGCAAAGCATGGCGATAAATAAATAACAGTGTTGGGACTCTCCTGCTGTGGCCCATGACAGCCATGTCCCAGACCGACCACACACACACACACTTTCGCACTCACCCTTTTCCACTGATTATGCAGAGATAAAATATTAAAGGCAGACAGCCTCAGTGCCTTGACTTGCGCAGGTTAAATAATGCAGGCCAGGAAGGATTTAAAGACTCCGTCCGTGGAGAAAAGATTGAGATCGAACACAACAACGTCTTCCTGTCGAGTCCAGAAGTCAGGATCCTTTTTTATGAGAACTGGGCTCTCCATCAGAATTCTCCCGTGTCTTACTAAAATTGCTCCGCAGCTCTAAGACGCATTATGTTATAATATTATAATATTACGCTAATGCTTGGTTTTAAACTAATTCTAAAGTCAACATTATCTTTAAGATGGAAAAAGAACGATTCGATGTTGTGTGTCCTAAAAACAAAATCCTAAAGCTACACTGTACAGTATATCTCCGACTGGTCCACTGACACTGGAGACTCCTTCCATAAATAATAAATAAACATCTCCTTACACGAAAAAAAAAAAAAAAAACACCTGTCATGGTTTTGTGTCTTGTTTTCTTATTTCCCAGCATGCACGACATTTGGGTTTTCTTTTGTTCTGTTTGGTTCACTTGATCATTAATCCCCAGTTGTTATGTTTTTATGCTAATGAGTCAAGCTAATGCGAAAACTTCATTCCTGGCCCTGGCTAGTTCTCCATCATATCACTGATTAAATGCATATTTATTCTATATTTAATAAAATGAAGAAGAAGAAAAAAAGACACCAGAAAACTGTTGAGTCTTAGATGAATGTTTTGTAGTTGGCCTCCGTACACGTCCTTTTTAACGAGTGAATTAATACAAAGTCTGAAAGTACTTTATAATCCCCTGCTACACTGATGCACTTATCCCGGTGTTTCACTAATGCTTGTACACCATCAGGGTAGAACTTGTTCTCAGTACGACCGGAGACATGATCGGACCTCCTGCTTCATGTCTAAAACGCTGGCCTCCCAGGAACTCCTTTAATGGCGCAAATATGCGGAAATGTCCTGGAGCGAGGTCAGGACTGTACGGAGGATGTGGTAATAACTCCCAGCCGAGTTCCTGTAACGCGCAAGTGACGTTGGTGAATGATTGATTGTACAGTTCACACACACTAATGCATCTCTTCTGCAAGTCGCCGACAATTATTTGTCAATTTTTAAGAATCAGAAAAGTAAAGTTTGAAAGGTGTATATATATATATATATATATATATATATATATATACAGTGGAACCTCGGATTGCGAGTAATGTGGTTTACGAGTGTTCTGCAAACCGAGCAAAGATTTTAAATAATTTTTTATTCGGAAACCGAGCAAGTATTAGTTTACGAGCGGCGAGTATCATGCTTCACACATGCGACTCTTATTTTGACACCGAGCGTCACTCTCTCACCTTCCCCCCCCCCGCCCCCCACGGCTTCGCAAAC
>CM059221.1:28356307-28606307 GCA_030347435.1 Clarias fuscus | reverse complement strand
CTGCTGGATAAAGATTGGACCAACTACATGCTGGGTTAATTTAACCCAGCAAAATGGGTTACTTATTTAACCCAGCAAGATGGGTCAAATATTCAATCCAAATTCTAGGTCATATTTAACTATAATGCTGAGTTAATTCTACCTCACAAATAGGTTATTATTAGTTTTATGTTTTACATGTCTATGGGTAAAACAGTTTAAACAGTTTCATTACTTTGATATACTGGTCTATTACAAAAGAAAACACTAAGTTTTGCAAACCATACGTATATGCAATAAACAACACCCACTTAATTGTACAAAAAGCACAAGATCAGATAATACAAAACAAGTTCAAGAGCGACATCATTATACGATACTATTACTGAGAAGCACTAATGCCTGAGAGCAGTGCTGGTCATTATCTCCCAACATCAGGATGTAGGTGTACGGACTCGACTGACAGATATTCCACGGTGTTGGTTCCAACCATAGAAAGAAAGAAAGTAAAAGTTTATGGAAAAATTCGAGAGGGTTGGCTAGTATGCATATTTGTAAGAAGATTAGTGTTTTGTAACACCTCAGCTATTTTATATACGTTTGCTAACGCTAGCAACCTAGCTAAATGCTAGCGTCATGCTGGCACTACAGTTAACAGTTTAGCTTTCATTCATAACTTCACCACCTTCATACACCCTGCAAGCATTCTACAAAGAAAGCTAAAAAGCTCAGACATTTTTGCTGTTTCTTTCATACACAGTTGGGGTTCTTTGGTTTGGCTAGTTAGCAGCCATTGTCAGATAAACTAGCACGCTATAGCACAGACCAGGCTGAAAGTTTGAGTGTAACACGGTAACAGTAATAAATGTTACATACAGTGAAGAAATTCAGTCATAGGTGAGTGAAAGTGTGTATACAGACCTTATATTGAACATTTACATTTCCTCTTAAATGCTCGAGGAGGAAGAAAAAAAAACCAAAGCCGACACAGCCACTGAGTACACCGGTGAACTTCGGGGGAGGGGCGGTCTGATCTGTGATGTTAGCTGTCGCTAGCTAACCCAACTCCAACCCAGCAAGCTGGGTTAAACAAAAAGTACCCAACTCCCTGTAAATAACCCAGAAATATTACCCAACAGAGGCAACCCAGCGTTTGGGTAGTAAAAACAACCCAGCATTGTTTAGTGTGTAGCTTTAAAATCATAGTAAAGAGTCTCTCTCTCTCTCTCTCCCAATCTTGAATGTGTTGTTTCATTGTTATCTGTAACCATCTCCACTTCTTATTTTAAACACTTGCTTCATGCATTGCAAGGCAAGGGAAGGCAAATGATGCAATTATGCACAATAGAAAGCAGATGGTGATACCGCTTCAAATGCGACACATCACTCTGGTTATGTAACACAATGCCAAATATTCGTTGTAGGATGTAGTGGAGTAAAAGTAAAATGAAAAACAACAACAACAACAACAACAACAACAAAAAAAACACCTGATTGTGTTATTTTGACCCAGAAGTTGGTTTATTCTTTGGAGAACTTTCTGGATTCTTAGCTTCTGACTGGATCAGGCTCAGAGGACTCAGTATTCTATGGTAAGGTCATTTGAATTTTAACTTCTTTTTTTTTTTTTAGTAATTTGTGGTAGGACCAAGTATATTTTATTGTCCAAATTAAATATGGGAGTGTGGAGTTAATGTTTTTCATTCAGTTTTGTATATTTTTTTTAATTCAAAAAATGCGTCATAGTTGAAAACACATTTCGCATTAAATCCATATGCAGCTGTATTTACAAAAATGCTTGACTTAAATGTCAGTTATATCGCAAGACTAAGTGATGGTGTGTAACCCACAGGTGGACCAGCATCATGGAATATCTGCAAAATATGAAGATGACTGGAGCACTGTTCCATGTTTTGTGCTTTGGGGATGAGACCAGCGGGACCTGACAGACCTTCGCTATTGTTGCTATTTATTTTATATTTAACAAATTGTCACCTTGGGATTATATGGTGCTGTCTAGCATTTTTGTTAAAATTGAGTTATTTGCATTTCTTATTCTGTGACAATCTATTTATATTAGGTGAAGTTGTGTACATTTTGGTACTTTATTTGGGATTTGCTTTTATCTTCTTAATCAAATGGAATGTGTCAACGCAGCAAGAGTGAATTTTACCCACTGGTTGGGTCAAATAAAATAATCCATCCCTTTAACATTTAACCGAGCTAGAGTGTCAGTTTAACCCACTGATTGGGTCAAATGAACAACTCAAAATTCTGGGTTAAATGGTTTAAACCCAGCACTTGGGTCAAAACAACCCAGCACGTGTTCTGTCCAATAGTGACCCAGCGGCTGGATTTGTGGTTGGGTTGTTTTTTTAACCCAGCAGTTTTTAGTGTGCAATAAACAACTTGATACGGACAAAATGATACAATAATTATCCTCGCCTAGAACCGCGAACTGACCTTCTGCTTAATTGAGAAACATAAGAGTTTCCTCAGAAGACACAATCAAATCGATCACAAAAGTGAGCTGTTCATATTTCATAAAGCCTCATCACTGACAGCATAATTCCTAAGTTTCATAATGCACAAATTCCTAAATTAGAAAGCGCTGGTACTGGAGACTCCTTCCACACATGTTAAGTAAACATATCTCTGTAGTACTTTAAAAAAAAAAAAAAATTTTTAGGTAGACTCTCGTTAACGCTATGAAGGCGTATGTGGAAATTTAGGAAACCTCAAGTTCGGGAAGTGGAAGGAAAGGATGCTGGCACACATGGGAGTGAGGAAAAAATAACATCCCTTGTGAAGAACAGCCTGCTCGAATATTGTGTCTAGCAGGAAACAAACAGCAGAGGAAGAAGAAGAAAAAAAAAAAACGTATCAGCTTTGACGCTAGCACCTTCGGCTGACACGAAGTCAGAATATTTACTCAGGTACAGGCAGAAAGTTTTCTTTCTTGTCTCAGCTCTCTTTATTTCTGTGTGTGTGTGTGTGTGTGTGAGAGAGAGAGAGAGAGAGAGAGCTCTTCAGGCACCAGGGAGATCTGAGTGTGTTGTTTTCTGATATGACAGGATCATTTTGCTGACACTCGGGGCCAAGATCCTCACAAAGGCCTGGATTTTATCCGGCTCAGCAAATTCTGTACGTGTGTGTGTGTGTGTGCATGTGTATGTGTGTGTGGACTGCTCAGTTTGTGTGAGAGCAGCTCTCAGCTAAAAGTCTGAGGACTTTCTTTGATATACGGCCGTAACAAGGTGGTCTGTGATTCAGTTGGTGGAATTCGTTCTCAGCCGCTTCTGAGAACGAATTCAGAGTTTTTCGGAATTATACACATCCGTTCATCCGGCCATTTGAAACACAGCCGTCCATCACGCTGTCCAAAACCTAGCAATCATCCTGTCTCTTTGAATAAAACAGCCTCCCCTCTGGCTGATGAAACACAACCTGTTGTTCTTTCAGGCAGCATTTTGCTAGCAGCGCTTTGCTAACGGTGAGGTTGCTCAGTGCTGATCATTATTAGCTCCTTAGGGGAGAAAGATTACATTCAAAATGCAGCAATTTATTTAATTATATAGTGGTCTATCAGAACGACAAAATAAAAATGGAAAAGCATACATATTAAAAAAGGGGTAAAACTTGACACAACCAATACCAATTTTATCATGATTTTTAGTACCATGCTATTTCTGAAGGTATCATTGTACTTATTTGCTGATATACTGTAGTACCATGTACCACACTATGTTACAAAATTCTCCCATGGTACATACTTTGGGACAACTGAAGTCAAGTAGTCAAGTAGGCTTTTACTGTCATTTCAACTATATATAGTTTAATACACAGTGAAACAAAACAACGTTCCTCCAGGACCAAGGAGCTACATACAACATAAATTAACAACATAAATTAACAACACTAACTAGCTAACTAAGAAACTTTAATTAGCTGACTCGCTGAGACAAGCCAGATTGACATTTAACTAAATTAACAGAAGTCCTGTACAAAAGAGACAACATAAAGTACACGTGCAAAAGTGACAACATGACAATTTTGCAAACAAAAAGTGCAAAACAAAGTAGCAAAGCCTCCGAGTGGCGCAGTGGTTAAAGCGCTCGCCCTATCATCCGGAGATCGCCAGTTCGAATCCCGGGTGGTGCTGTAACCTCTCGCAGCCGGAGGTCTAGAGAGAGCTGATTGGCCGAGCTCTCTCAGAGGGGAGGGATGAGAGGTACTTAGTGCTCCCACATTAATCACGGCTCTACAGCCAGTCAGGGGCGTCTGTGAGCTCGCGCAAGCGGAAGGAGCGGATAGCGCTGTCCTCCGAGTGTGTTACGACGCTTCCAACGGTGCGCGAGCGAGCAGTTCGAAAAGATGCGGCCGGCTGGCGTCACGTGGTTCGGAGGAAACAGGTGATAGTCTTCGGCCCTCCCGGCTGAGTGGTAGTAGCAGCCTTAATGTAATTAGGGAGAAAATCGGGGGGGGGATGGGAAATGAAACAAAGTAACAAAACCAAACGCAAAATAACAAATACAAAAAATTTTAACAAAATAACAAATTCAAAAACAAAATAACAAAACTGAAAATGATATTACAAATCAGAAAACACAACAACATATCCAGAAACAAAGTACCAAACGAAAAAACACAACAACAATTCACTCAAACAGGAAAAGGCAGGTATAGTTCGCAAATTAAATTCTTATCGCTGATTGGAAGAGACATCTGTCACTCAAAACATACAAGAAGTGCTGTCAAATAAAGTCAAATTTATTTTTAAAGCACATTTAAAACAACTTGGTTGACCAAAGTGCTGTACAATCCTAAAATACTGAAATGAATACTTAAATGAAAATACATCTACTGTAAATGTCTGGGGTATTGCAGAACTTTCTGTATATTTTGAGTGACAGATGTGTCATCCAATCAGCGGTAGTGCGGTTAATATTTAAATAGTAACCTCTGTCATGCTTTTCTCATACCAACCAAAGGTTAATGCACAATACTTCGGTGAACATCATGGGACTTATTGGGTATGACAGCATGGTATTCACCAAAGTATTGTGGTACACACTGTAATACTACCACAATAGCACTGAAGTGCTGTACATTCTCTCTCAGACGCCTTAAAACCTGCCATTAGAATTCGGTATTGACCATCGGGTCCCTGGGGACAAATGTCGCAAATGTCGAAAAACACAATGAGTATGCACTTGATCGAGCTGTGGACCTGCCATGTCCTTTTCGTTCATGGAAATGATGGGCTCTTCCATGTGGCTTCATCTCAGAGTCATAACCATACACTCAAGTTTCGTCATCAGTAATGATCGTTCATTGACATTAAGGCAGGGTCATCCACAGCACGCTGACGGAGCTCATAGCAAACTTTCACACGATGTTCCTTCTGCTCCTGGGTCACCAGCCCGGGGACTTAAACTTGGCAGTAACATACAGGTGGCGCATATTCAAATCACATGTGAGGATTGCCCATGGATTGTTCTCCAACGATCATCATCCACAAGTTGCCGAATGGTTCCGACATCTTCAGGGTTGAGCTCGTTGAAGGTCTTGCTGATCTGTGTTTTTTTACGACTCATTGGTCTTTTTGTGAATCCTAGATGCACTTGTGTTTCAGAGGAATAAATGAAGGAGTGAATTTTCAGCTGTACATCTAAGGCATTAGATAAGGGCCGTAAATTTCGCCGTACTATTGCCGAATCATGTTAAACATCTCTGTGGCAGATTTGCCCAATTTCATGCAGAATACTCTATGTTTCTTTGTTGTATCTTGCTGTTCATGATGATTAAGCAGGCGTGGTAATGTGCGTGGCCAGAATAGCACCGGTTGCACTGCTCCCGATGTACACAGGATGATGTCTTTTGGCACACCAGACCTATGAAGGTCTGTGCTCCCTGTGAGTGTGCATGCAGCCTTGTGCTGCCATCTGTTGGCATGTTACAAAACTAATCTTGAAACTTTTTGATACCACCTCGTAATAAGTAGCATCTAAGGAAGTATTTTTTAGTGCCAAGACATACCACTTATTGGACTCATTTACAATCATTGGCAAAAAATATAACACTATAACACGACACTGATAGAAATAAATACTATCAAAAGAAAGAAACTAGCTAGCTAGCATCAAATAGCTGTAAGGAAGAGTACAGGGTATAGAGTGTTGCTCTATGTTTCAGTAATTTTGTTCAGCAATGCATTTAATTTAATTTTTCTTAATAAAAAAAACCATGTAACATTATAACAGTAAAAATACAAGCAGGCTAGGTTTCAGTGCTAGCAGCTCTTTGCTAACAGTGCATTGGTGTGATAATCACGACACTTACCATATTAAAAATAAACAGAAAGAAAAGTTTAATTGCAGACAAGATATTGCTTGCGAGAGAGAGAGAGAGACTCCAGATAGCAAACACCAACTAGCTGAAAGAAAATGCTAGTCATAGCCAAATGACTTACTTTGGATTACCTCAAAAACGTTAGCATGGCTCAGGATAATAAAACACAGCACATACTTCACTCTTCACTAGCTCATTGCTAACAGATGTTTACTAGCATGTTTCATGACCACCGCTGTTCATTGTTCACGAGAGTCTTTTCTAAAAGTTTGCACTGAAACATAAAAGAGGTAAATAAGCTAAGAAAGTACAGTTTTGAAAAAGACATCAAGGAAGAAAACTTAGCTGGCATTAAATGGCTGTGAACATAACATTTCCACCGAGTGTTACACCTCTGTCCTGCTTTCGAGCTGAAAATTTCCACCGCCATCATGGTTGATAGCAACAGTGATTAGAGCCTCATAAAAACAGGATGGGGTTTGGATCAGCAATTAGCATGACGAGCACTACAAGCGCTAACAGCACCTTATTACCCTGACCTTCCACATGCAGAACCTCACACAGCAGGTGGCTGATGAGAGCCTGATGAGAAATGAGAGCGAAAGTGATGGACTCAGAGGGGGTGTATGGATGGATTCGGTTTCACATGGAGCAGTGAACACACACTGGACAGGCTTATGAGGGGAAAAAAAAAATAATGGAAGAAAAGGGGTAAAGTGTGTCCAGGTACAACCTCTGTCTGAAACACAAACATCTTTTGTGTGTGTGTGATGAGTCTGAGAGTGTTTGAGAGTGCAAGGTGGTCTTGATTCACATTGAATCCAACTCTGATGCAGCTGGAACGTGATTTGACAAATTGTATGTGTGAGCTAATAAACTGGGCTTTGAGGTAGCACCTGAGCCAATGCAAGAAGTATAACCTGTTCTCAACATTTCTTGAAATTTGGCCTGATGCGTAAATGTTTTATTTATGCTAATGTCTAATTTTTACGATTATCTAATGCATTTCTAAATGCTGACTCTGTGTTCTCCATGCTTTGGTCATTTTGTGAATCCCAGATTCATGAATAAATGAAGGTGTGAATTTTCAGCTGTGCATTTACATTTAAGGCATTTGGCAGACACTCGTATCCAGAGCGACTTACGTTTTTATCTCATTATACACCTGAGCAGTTGAGGGATAAGGGCCTTGCTCAAGGGCTCAACAGCAGCAAATTGGTGTAGCTGTTTTTTTTTTGTTTTTTTTTTAACTGGTACCTTCTGATCAATAGTCCAACAATTTAACCACTTAGCTACCCTTGCCCCTGTACACCCCTGTCCACACCTATTGTTTATCTTCTTTTTTTAAATAGTTTTTCCTTAGGCGGCACGGTGGCTAAGTGGTTAACACTGTTGCCTTGTACCTCCAGGGTCCGGGTCCGATTCCCGCCTAGGGGTCTGTGCGCATGGAATTTGCATGCTCTCCCTGTGATTGGTTTTCTTCCCATAGTCCAAAGACATGCAGATTAGGCAAATTGCCCACAGTGTGTGAATGAGTGTATGAGTGTGTGAGTGTGTGTATGTGTGTTCCATGCGATGGATTGGCACCCAGTCCAGGGTGTACTAAGTAAGTGATGGTTACTTACGCTAAGTAAGCACCATCAGTCAAACACTTTTGGAATTGTTTGTGGGTGGTGGGGGAGGGGGGATTAGCCCAAGTACTGAAGAAACAGATATGTCTGAAGTCGCCATTTAAAGATTTTCAAAGACTCAGCTGTATGGACATCTAGAGGACTTTCATTCCACCACCTAGGTGCCAGAACAGAAAAGAGTGTAGATGCATGTCTTCCTCAATCCCTGAGAGATTGTGGGACCAGGTGAGCAGTGAGAGAGGATAGGAGGAAACATGGTGCGGTGCGTGGTGTGATTAGAACTGAGAGGTTGGTGGGTGCTGGACCGTTTTTTTAGCATTGTAGGCAGCATCAGGGTTTTGAACCTGTTGAGGGCAGCTACAGGAAGCCAGTGCAGAGAGTGGAGGAGTGGTGTGGTGTGGTGTGGTGTGGGAGAACTTGGGAAGGTTGAAAACGAGACATGCAGCTGCATTCTGGATCAGCTGCAGAGGACGAAAGGTGGGCAGACCTGCCAGGAGTGAGATGCAGTAGTCCAGGCTTGAAATAACAAGGGACTGAACAAGCACCTGAGTAGCCTGTTTAGAAAAAAAAAAAAGAAGTTGTAAAGAAGAAATCAACTTTGAGGAAGGTTTGCAATGTGGGGAGAAAATGACAGTTAATTGTCCAGAGTTACCCCAAGATTATGTGCAGTGGCTGAAGGAGTGATCTGATTGTTGTCCAGGGAGATCACAAGGTCTTGGCCAGGGGATGAATCACAGTTCATTTTTACTCAGATTGAGCTTCAGCTAATGAGCTGCCATCCAGGATGAGATGTCTGCCAGAACAGAACAGAAAAATATCCAATACCGAGCCCTGTGGGACACCTGCAGAGAGTCTGCGTGGGGCAGATGTGGATCCCCTCCATGTCACCTCCTACGATTTATCTTTTAGGTGACAAGCAAACCATTGGCATGCCGTTCCACAGTTTCCAAGGCTTGTAAGAATAGCTAATAGAATCATCATGGCCACATTAACATGTGTAAAAGAATCCTTGGTAACCTTGGTAAGGGGCATGATGGTTTCAATTAGCCCAGCAATAACATTTTGGTTGTCTAAACATTTTGATAACGTTAATTCAGTATAATTAAAAATTAAATAAATTAGTTAACATTATGGACATTGGGACAAGTTTGGTGTTAGGTTGTTCTGAAAGTTAGAATCACGTTAATGAAAGTGAAAAATGAAAATGAAAATGATGTTGGAACAAAATAACTACATGATGATTGATTGCAATATTGAACAATTGTCCCTAACACAATGTTGCAAAAACAACTTCAAAACAATATTAGTATAAAACTGACGGCCTCTGATCACTGCTTCTACGTGCTTACCAGTGGACCATTAGGGCATGTGCAGTTGATGTAAATGCATATAAATGACAGCAAGCACCAACAAAACCACTGGACAACAGAAATCAACTGGATTATTACATTGGAAAGCAACTAAAGGTGTAAACAAACAAACAAACGAAAAGTTTAATGTATAATATCTGTTCGATGAAAACAGACATGAGGCTAAGATTCACCTCACATTAATATTTTAGAAAGGAAGTGAAAAGCATGGGTGATATTACAACACTAAGAAATGCTTGACATGAGATACGTTGTGTGTGGGAAGCTGTTGTGTCCGATCAGATCTCTGTTTGGAATTCTTATCCCTGTTAGAAACTGTGAACGGATTTACACCAGCATAAATACTCCAAACAAAGTTACAATTTGATTAATTCTGAGGTTGTATTTGCAACATGGAGTTTGGGTCAATGTTATCGCAACATCATTTTATCATTCTAACTTTCAAAAACAACACTGTCCCAACAGTGGACATCACTGCGATGCTTGTTACAACTATATTACAACCCTCATCCAACGTGAGGGTTCCTGTTAGCAATAATTGCATAAGCAGAACTTTGCATGTGTCTAATTGAGATGTTGTTTTCCCGCTGTTTTCTAATGTTTCAACAGGCATAGCGGTATTGTTATTCCGCTTTAGCATGTATACAGGATAAAATGGTATAGACAATGGGTGAGTGAGTGAGTGAGTGAGTGATACCAACACTTTAGTCAAGACCACTGTGGTTAAATCTAAGACAAATTCCAGACAAAGACTGAGTCAAAACAGTGTCTGATAAAACAAAATAAAAGCAAGAACAAGTCAAGATCGAGACTATCAAGTTCTTTTTGCTGCTCAGCTTTACTTTGTCCAGTTGGCCTTCTTCACTTTTGCTGTTTACTTGTTGTCAGATATTGTGCCAGCAAAAACAAAAAACCACACGCGCATTATTTTTTAAAACTACAGAATGATTACAATGTCATGTCATTGTGTTACACCTCAACCTCTCTCTCTCTGGAAAGCTTTGCCTTATATTCTTGGAAATCATCTGTCCTTTTCACATGCGTCATACGCTCACAAGGGGATAGAATCATCTCCTCAACCTTGACTCCTTTGCTCTCTTTACTCATACACACAAATGATGTTTGAACCAAGAGACTGAAAGAGAAAGAGAAAGAGAGTGACCTTGGCTAGCCTCGGACTCTCAGGTTCCCATCGGTGTGTGTGTGTGTGTGTGTGTGTGTGTGTGTGTGTGTGTGTTAGTACCCCCTTTCTCCAGCACCCCATGGGAAGGAGTAGGGCAGAAAGTGTGATAAAATATCCCCCCTCGGTCTTCTGATGTATTGGGGACGAGGCCTCTAATCTGTCTTGGTGTCTAGTAGGTGACCTCGCATTCCACAAATGGGAGATAAATGACCCGGAGGCAGCGTCGCTATAAACAACTACATGAATATGAGAAATTAATATAATTTTGAAAAACAACCCTGTATTATTAATATATTAACTTTGTTTTATACCCAAAGGAAAAAGAAAGATGAATGTCTAAGACCCTAACACATGTTTATTGAAAACATTTTTATATAAAGAAGCTTTTTGATGTTTTTATTTCTTTGCCATTTATGACATTCAGTATGTTCGAGTTTTGCATTTCTGTTGCTGAATCTTAGGTCACATGAAGTGCACTACATATTGTAGGATCTATACTGTCTTCACCTCTATGTTACACCTCATAGACTATAGTCAACCTGAACCCAATGTACTGAACCCTAATCCTATCCTACTAGAAAGATCTTATAAAGATTCCGAGTCAACTAAGATAATTCTAAATCAAGGTAAATTGCCCTTTCCTGATACAATTCATGAATGTAAATTACTAAGCATGAGGGCCAAATGCCAGCTTGTCCGATCTGGTTCCACAGAAAGACCTATGCAGCACAAATTACGAAGGAAGTCAATGCTGGCCCGAAGAGAAAGGCCCCAGAACACCCAGTGCACCACAGCTTGCAGGCAATGGTGTTGATCTAGCCTCCAGTTTCCCTAGATCACAATCTGACCAAACATCCAGGGGATGCAATGCATAAACAAGTCTGATCCATAGAGGCCCCACCCCACAACCAACAGCAGCAAAGGATCTGCCACCAGGTAATTTACAGATTTGCTAAATTTTTCAATAATATATACAGCATTCCTAAACATTAAGTATGAACTGACGAACAATATTATTATTGTTTTTAGAAAACAGATTAAATAAAGAAAAATCTTGGATTTGAACCCAGAACTTTGGCTCCCACTGTGTCACGACATTTACAGCACAAGTGCTAAAAGCGCGAATGCTAACAACGTCGTCATTGTGTTGCGACTCTTGGAGGTCTCTGGTGGATAAAAGCAAGAGTCAAAAACAGAGAAGATGAAGTCATCTTCTCTCCATTGACACGCCAACCCCAGTTAAGAGTGCTCTTCAGCGTGTCCTTCATCTTCTTCGAGTGGTTACTCTCTCCACCAGGAAGTGGATTACCAGCTCAGCGCTGAACTCCAACTGAACTGGAAATGTGAAAGCATTTTAATCTGTTTCTGCGCCATTGTCTGAGGTCCTCGTTCCTGACTCTCAAAGACTTGTGTTTCGAGATTTATCTCTATAAATTTTCAGGCGAGACGCAGATGAGACGCAGCCTCTGTTAGCAGCCCTGGAAAAGACGAATTAAAGTGTCATTTCGGATGCATGGAATTCCAGACAGGCTTACAAATCCAGGCCGTATTGTTATGAATATAAAATGGCCGAGAGGTGATTCTTATTACTGCGTTATTTATGCATCCGGGAGATTCTCGCGCTTGATGGAAGAACACAGCCTTCAAATGAAAGCATTTCCATGTTATTTATTCTGCATGCCATTTTCTTTTCTTTTTTTTTTGTACTTTCTTATTTCCCCTCACTCTCGCTGACGAGTCTGACTGTCGAATCGGCATAATAAGATCAGAGCGGGAATTGCTGTGACGGATTACAGCGCCACACGCGATCCGTCTCTTTTCATACTCACGCTGATTTCTCATCCTGATTTAACAGATAAAAAAGCGTTCATTGTCAATGGCTACAGACAATCGCTATTCAGGGGGTTTCATTTTAACACGCTGCACATGCAAAGCAATCGCATACGCTCGCAATGGTGAAATGGGTGTTGGATTTGTATCGGAAGATGGCCGAATAAAGTCTTTTTGTAATCATGTCCCTGTATTAAGTGGACAGGCTACACAGGTTATTGTGTTTTTCTTCTAAAGCCCTATTCTGATTGAATTACTTTTACATGAGGAGATAATGTTTAATTTCCAAAGTATCTATAGTGTCTATTTTTGTCCTATCTGAATTCTGGATCTATAATCTAACTACATGGATAAATACATGCCCATCTATGTATTTTTATACAGAGACTGTGTTAGAGCTGAAGAGCTTTGCCCGAATTCGATGTGACCCAACGGGACCCGACAGGACCCAACAGAACCCGGGGGCTTCGGTCGGGTTTGGTTTAATTTCTATCATTTTACATGGGCTTGCTCAGTAAATGAGTGGTCATGTGATGCATTTCAATTAGCGCAAGAAAGATGCGAAGATGGATGTTGAGGAGGTAAAATGGAGGCTTGCCTCTGGTGTTTACGTTTTGATTACACCAGCAACTAACGCTAAGTCTGAGGTTTGGAAAAGTTTTGACCATGTGCATAATGAGAATAATGAGTTATCAATAAATTATGTTAAAACATGTATAAATGACTCATTCTTGGTAACCCTAACCCTAACCCTAACCCCAACCCTGTGCGTGCGCACATTTGAATAATGTCGGACTGTAAACAGGTTCAGGCTTTTAAAAAGCTGTCAAACTACAAACTACTACGAACAGAATGTACTTGTCGGGCTCAGACCGAATTCTGTCAGGCTCGGGTCTAACTTTTAAGGCCCGATTACAGCTCTAGACTGCGGATCCCCTGTGAATCCAAAAAAAACTTATCTCATCCAAATAGTATATTTGATTGACTCTTAGTGGCCACGTAATGATTGGTAATGGCTACTCTTTAAGTTGAAAATGATTACACTAGCCTGAGTCCCCAGATTGTTAGGTTGAAAATGAGGGAGAATGCCACTATACACCTGCTGACTGGCTGCGCAGTTCTGGCATGTCATAGGAAAGTATTAACATATAATAAGGAATGAGAAAGAAGAGAGGGGACCATAGGAAGAGAAACCTAGTAAATGTAACACCATCTAGGGAAAATGTAAGAAGACAAAAAAAAATAACAGCTACTCAGGGAATGTTTTGTTCTCAGCCATAACTGCTCCTAATAGGTCTTGTTTTTAGCCAAAATAGTTTACTAGCTTCTATTCAGAGCTACTATACACCCAATGTCCAAAAGCAGAGGTGAATACAGATGTTGGCTTTGTGCTTTGCTTCATGTGCTATAATAAATAGCACACTGACAATTTGGATTCAGGTGTGTATTTTTGTCATACTTTTATTAATTTGTTCAAATTTCTTCCGCTTTTCCTGGTGGGGATTGTGGCAGCAGCGAGAAGTTCAATCCAGATCCAGAATCCATCTCCGGATTCCATATCCTCCTGGAGATCCCCACATCAACTTTGAGATACTGTACAATCTCTCTCCAGTGGGTCTTGTTGCTGTCAGGGATTACCCCTAGAGGGCGCCAAAGCGCCCAGTGACTTCCTTTGTTTTTTCTGTGTTTTTTGTGTTCTTTTCTGCGAAGGACTCTAATCCCCAGAATGCACCTCGGTCAGGTGATGTGGCGCTCACCTGGACTGAGGTTGCTAATTAGCTGTGCTCGTTAGTTTTGTTATAAATGTTCCTGAGTTCAGTTTAGTCTTGTCTTGTCTCGTCTAGGTTACTGTTTGTTCTGGTATGTGGTTTGCTCAGTGTTTTCCCTGGCTCTGTGTTCTTCCTGACTCTGTGTTCTCCTTGTTCTATGTTCTTCTGGTTCTCTGTGTTCTTCCAAGCTCTGTGTTCTTCCTGGCTCCATGTTCTCCTCGCTCCGTGTGCTCCTGGTCTGTCTGTCTCTTAGTCTGTCTGTCTGTCTCCTAGCCTGTCTATCTCTCAGTCTTTTGGTAATGTCTAGTTTGTCATGTTTATAGTTTATTCTGGTTTAAGTTCATGTCTGTTCTTTTGGTTCCCTGTTTGTGCTTTATTAAAGACATTTGGTTCACTTTACCTCTGCTATCATGTCTCTCTTTCGTCCGGCAAGCAGTAACCGTGACAGTTGCCAGCCACGAAAAAAAAAAAAAAAAACATGCCTTATACATGTCTTTCAGGATCCAACCAGTGGGGATCCTTCTTAATCATCGCCTCTTGAAATGCAGGAGATGCTCTACACTGGCGCTCTCCCAGATTGTTGAGCTCCTGAGTTCATCACAGGGGCTTAGCCTGGTAACTTTCAGAAGAATCCAAAGGGCAACCTCCTGTGCCAATATTTTTTGACAATAGATAAGGATTTTTAGTCATCCAGGTCTGAGTTATCCCAAAGGTGCTGTTTCGTTGCAACAATTTCAGAACTTATAATGCTTTTTAGGTGATAGCTGGAACATCTTCAGTACCTGGCAACTGAACAGCACCTTTGAGATGACCATAGGTAAGGATACAGATCTAGACCCATGTCTGAATACTGAGCTCCTGCTTCACCACAGTTAATAGACTGCGCCCCATTCCTAGGTAAATAACACCAGTGACATAGCAGTCATTACGTTACCATAGATTCATTTGCATCAATCATATATCTTATCCATAGCATGACTGGCAAAACTTTCTAGCAAGTGTACATAAAGATTGCAGGTCAAATGTTAGAGACAATAAAAACAAAGGCTATTAAAAAAAAAACTGTGGCAGTGTAGCTTAGTGGAAAAGGCTCAGGGCTGAGGAAGCTTCCAGTACTGACAAGCTGCCAATATATTTAGTGAGATCCTTAACCCTTGTATGCTTAGCTTAGCTTGGGTAACAGCATCAGTCAAATGTATAATTGTAAATATACTGTAAATACGGTATGTTTTTAATATAGTAGTGGTTCTCAGACTGGGGCTTCTCCGGGCAAGACACTACCATTGCAATGGCCACAAACTAGGAAGCAGTTTTGGCTCAATGGTAATGAAATGATATCATCAATGCATTTTACATAACCATTTCTAAAGCACAATGGGCATTCAAGGCAAATTAGAACTTGTGTGTTGAAATTTCTCATGAATGAATATGAAAAAGCGACTGACATTTACAAAAGCCTTGAAGCACAGTACAGTGATGAGACTCTTAGCCACAGTGAACGTTTTACTGCAAACGTTTTAAAGACATCCATGTGTGGCACAGTGCTGAGGAAATATTTTGAAACCGATTACGCCACCCCGAGGTTAACCGGGGAAATAACCCAATTAAGACACACAGGTTTGTAGCCCAAGTAACCCAGAGAGACGTGTGGACAATGTACAAAACTTTATTTTAGTTCACAATAAAATAATTAAAAGGCTCATTAGCATACAATGCTAAATTTAGGTCAACCGGGCACCCTGTATACTCACAAAAAAACAAATAAATAAAAAAAAACAATACTCACACAACACAAGAAATAAACCCAAATTACAGGCACAAACTTCACAATGGCTGGGACAGGCTAGATGAAGTACCGGTAGTACGGGTGCACTCGTGCATCACACACACGTCCGCACACACACACACACACACACACACTCACACGAGGTGAAACGTGAATCCAGGCAACACTGAACTCCACACTGCTATAATAACACCAGTGCTCCAGCTAAGTAGCTAACCTCCCGGCCTCCCAGTGCCTAAGATGGACAGAATTACATTCAATAACAATCATACACATCCGCAATATAAAACAAACAAAACTAATGACAGAGCAAAAGTTCTCTTTACAGCAAACACAAGAAAACAGAAAATAAGAAAAAAAGACAAAAATAACAATTAAACCAAAAACGGAAATAAGGAAATTTCGAATTAGATGCTCACTGCATCAGTCATGGCAAATTCAGAGTTCTCCAAAAGCTACACCAAAACACAATCTCCGTAAGAATCACAGATGCAGATAGCCGTAGTAGCAGGGCAGCTCCAAACCACTAATACAGTAAGCAATCCGTGATCGCACTCCACAGGCACGGTGTAACCGATAACCCGGAGCAGATCCAACCAATAAGGAGGGCTCATCACACACTCCGAGCCACACATGGATGATGATACAGTAGCAGCCGTGGTGGCTCGGAGCTCACTGCAGTCGTTCCCGTGAACATTGAGTCATTTGAATGCCTGATCCTGGCATGTGTCTTGTGGGAACTGTACACACAATCTTTCACCAACACCACTTGCACATTACAGGAGCTCAGCTGGGAGTTATCGCCACATCCGGCGTACAGTCCTGACCTCGCTCCAAGTTCCTGCTAGAGTCTCGAGTTTCAGACATGAAGCAGGCAGTCTGATCATGGCTCAAGCACACTGAGAAAACGTTCTAGCTTGATGTTTTCCAAGCACTAGTGGAACACTGAGATAAGTGCATTACTGTAGCAGGGGATTATATAGAGAAATAAAAGGAATTTTTCATGACTGTGTTCTGTTATTTTGCACAATCAAAAGTCCTGGTCTGACTTGAGTGCCCCTAAAACTAGTGTTGAGGCACTGCAATAAGCTCAAAGCAAAAGCACATCAATAAACATTCAGAAAACACTGCTGTCTCATTTTTTCTCAGTGGCATTTCTTACTTTCGAGAAAGTAGCAGGAAAAGATTTGATGATGACCTTGAGAAAAGAGGTAAAAACCCCTGCTTTTGAAGAGAAGCATCTCTGTACAGGATGTCAAACATCACAGACGTGAATGCAATTAATATAAAGGCACAGATGTTGTACCCCTTATGCTCTGTTCAGGTCAACATTTCATTAATGTTTGCTTTTATGCTTGACAAAAAATAGACAATATTCACTTTCTCTCTTACTCATCATCTATACCACGTAAATCCTGTATACAGGTTCGCCTGGAGCCTGTGCCAGGAGACATAGAGCATGAAGCGGGTACACACCGGACCGGGTGCGAATAGATCACATGGCGCACACACTCACACACACATTCACACTCTACAGGCGATTTGGGGATGTCAATTAGCCTAATCTGCATGTATTTGGACTGTGGGTGGAAACCAGAATACCCGGAGGAAACCCACCAAGCATGGGGAGAACATGCAAACTCCGTGCACACAGAGACGGGAATCGAACCCAGACCCTGGAGGTGTAAGGTGACAGTGCTGACCACTAAGCCTTGTCACAATGTTATGGTTAGTTTTTCTCCAAGGTACTAAGATGTACTGATGAATTTTCACAAGAATTGTGATGTACTTATTTGTTTGGCCACAAACAAAAAAGGTTTGAATGCTATAAAACCTACTGAAATTGACGTCTAAGAAGTCTCACTAATGTTTTGTCCAGGTAGGCCATCTGTGTTATTACAGTATATTCACAACAGTACTCTAGACTGAAGTGAGGATCATAGACCATAAAAATGTTCTGTTAAATACAGTTGCATAACATACCCACGCCCTCTCAGCACTGGTTATGTAGTTATAATCAAATGCTTAAATGCATCCAGAATTACAAGGAGCCAGAGCACTGGTTGTGTTCACCTTGCCCAAAGGAACTCTGGCTCATCACACATAGATAAGATATGCTATTTGATTTAGTAGAAAGAAATAGCAGGCCTGTGTGTCTTGTTTCCTCCCTTTGGCTGTGTTTCTCCAGGCATTATCACCTGGATAAAAGATGGTAGCTCACTGCTCTGTGGGCTTTTCATTGTTCCTTTTTACTTGGTTCATCCGAAGGTCGAATACAGTCCTGTTGAAAAGTCCATTTGAACAAACAATTTCAAGGACAGACTACAAATGCAAGAGGGAACCAGAGTGAAAGTTCAGGAACTTCTGGACAAAGTTTTCATGACTAGACTTTGTTTGTTTGTTTGTTGGTTTGTTTTTCAATAAACAATCACTCCTATCACAATACTTTCAACTATTGGCTTTAAGATAAGAAAATGTTTTTTACACGTAAATCTCGCTCCAGTCAGATACTCATTATGGTTCTTTAGCCCCGTTCGAACTAAAGGTTCATAAAACGAACAAACCCTGCCGACTCGTTTCATTACACTGCATGGAAAATATAATTAAAAACCAAGGCAAGAGAGATGGGGGATGGTATAAAAGACATATGAAGGAATATAGATTTATACGAATTGAAACAAAAAACATAATGGGTGAAATACATAGCTTAAAAACAAATATCAAAGTGATAACGTCTCATTAACCATTTAACATCTTCACTTCACAAATCAATGGATCATTTTTAAAAAATGGACCCCAGTATGTTTATTTTTTCCAAACGGTTGAGATTTCACTTCATGGTAAAATTAGCAACATGCTTAAAAATACATTTAAAAAAGAAAAGAAAAAAAAAAGACTAACTTTACTTGTAAAATTTGTGTAACTTTTTTGTTTGTTGGGCATTAGATTTATACTTTTTTTGTATTCTAAAGACAGCATCATCTAGTGGATTTTTTTTTAGTTACTTCTTTTCTCTTTCTTTTTGCATAAGATACCCAAACCCCAAAAAGTGGTAGAGATGTCTGAATCAGGTTAAGTTTAACACTTTTTAATAAGTGATACTCGCTCATCGTCTATACCGCTTTATCCTGTATTCAGGATCGCGGGGGCCTGGAGCCGATCCCAGGAGACTTAGGGCACGGGGCGCAAATAGTGGAAGTAGTAGTCGTTATAACCATTAAGATCAGTGGGGGGGGGGGGGGGGGGGGGTCACTTTTCACCAAGTAATGCTAGGTCATGAATATTTTAATGCAAAATATTTGTTGCTCATTGCTACATTATAACTTTGTATTATTGAACCTCTCCTTATACTCTTCCTTCCACATTTCCATCTTCTCCTATACAAGACAGCCATCAATTACCTTTTGCTTCCCCAGCAGAACAAGTATACACCAACAAGGCTAATCTGTTTTATTACTAATTTATATGTCTGAAATAAGCTTAAATTGTGCATTAAACAGCATGAAAACTTTTAAAGAGAAAGCTATTTTAAACATTTGACCTTGTTTAGATTAGTTTCAAGAATTCAATTAGTTTTTTTAGTAGTTATGAAGATAATACAGTACTACATACCCAAACCCCTGTGGAAAAACTTTTATTTTTTTTATTTTTGCTGTAAAAGCTGTAAAATCTCCTAGCTGTGGTTAAAATTGTGATTTTTATTTAATGCCAATTTAGAGACCGAATTTATGGCAACTAGTGCTTTTGTTGGTGACCTTCAGAGTCGATGGGTCGAGTCCCACCCTGGGTGTATGTGAATTTTGCATGTTCTCCCAGTGCTTGGTGGGTTTCCTCTGGTTCCTCCCACTGTCCAAATACAAGTGCTGTATACTGATTAGTGTATGGCTGAGTGTGTGAGTGTGGGTTTGTGCCCTGAGACTGTCTCCAAGCTCCCTGAGATCTTACACAGGATAAGAGCTCGAGATGATGGATGGATGGATGATGTGTGTGCAGACTTTGGCTTTGACACCAATGGCTTGAAGATTCCCAAGAAGTGGTTCCCAATATGAAATTGTCCAATTTTTAGGGTTGATTCACCAAATATGAGGTAAAAAGGTTAATGTTAGTAGAAGTGTGATCCTTAGGGTCCAAACAGTGCAAAAGCACAAAATATACAAGACCAAATACATTTCCAGATGGAAGCAAGGTGAATAAAAAAAATATGTGATTTTCTTATCGATAAAAATATTATTACACTTATTACTATTTGTAACAAACCATCCTTTCTTTCATTTTTTTTTTTTTTTTTTACAAAATAACTCAACTTTTGGGGACATTTATTTCTGAGAATGTTTATTTGGAGCAGTTCAAAAAGCACTTTATTCATCCTCTACAGACCCGGTAAAGGACTTGGTGGAGATTTCAGAATGGTGTTTTACCCACGCTATGATGAAAATGTTCTGTGATAAAATAATTCTGAGATGTTGAATTAATATCACACTCTATGCATACACTTCAGCATCTAAAACTTGTTTATAACGGAGTAAATGCATTACTTATTCAAGAGGCAGCTGCTTATCGTGTTCTCAAGGTCACAAAGCTGCTAGCACACAGTTTTTTAGTAATACCATTTCATTTTCCCCCTCCGAGGCCAGATGATCATCTGCATGAAAAACTACCTGCTACTAGCTTCAAAATCTCAGCTGCCAGAAAGCAAGTGTAGAGGGAACATTGGGTGGGATTACATTCAGGCATTTGGCAGACACTCCTATCCTGAGCGACTTACATGAGTGTGTTGAAGTTTCCTTCATTAAATATATCCTTACGCTGGTTCAATAGGTTACTAAATAGAAATACCTTCGGTCAAACACTGTTGGGAAGGATTATTTTTTCTTTATTTATCTATTTATTTTGGATGGGGGTTACCCAAATACTTAAGAAACAGGTCTGCTTAAAGAATGACTCACCATACGGCCATCTAGAAGTTCATTCCACCTCCTAGGTGTACGGACAAAAGATAGTCAAGATGTCTTCCACAATCCCTGAGAGATGGTGGGACCAGTCGAGCAGTGCTGGAGGATAGGAGGAAACGTGGTGCAGTGCAGGGTGTGATAAGGACTTTGAGGTAATTGGGAGCTGGGACATTTTCAGCTTTGTAGGCAAGTGTCAGTGTTTTTAATTTGGAAGGAAGCCAGTGGCATGAGTGGTGTAGTGCTGTGGTGTGAGAACTTAGGAAGGTTGAAAAGAAGGCATGCAGCTGCATTCTGGATCAGAGGATGGACGGTGCATGGAGGCAGACCTGTCAGGAGTTAGTATCCTGTTTTGAGAGAACAGAACAGAATTCTTCTGCTAAAATGTTGCAGATACTGTAAATATACTGTACCAGAAATATTGTGCCGTTTGCATGTCTAGACCCAGCTGTACAATCAGAAATCTTTATTATTCAAAGGGATGGTGTCGGGAACTTTTAATGACAGAATGCAATAACAGGTTTATGAAACGGTTTGGGCAGCAAATGCCAATTAATATATTTGGTTGTTGTTTTTTGTTAACTAAATAGATTTAAAACCATCCAACCCTACAAAAAATTAATGCAAAAGTTGTACAACCTTTCAAACTTAGCAAAGCCTCAGAACTTTACTCAAGAACTTGACTTCATTGACTTACTTGTTAGACAGGTTAACATTTGACATACAACTTGAACTAAAAATGTGTCTAATTGGTACTGTAGCTATAAAGCAGAGCAAGGTTATAAAAAATGCTTCCACTTAAATTGTCTGTAAGTAATAGGAATTAACAGGTAAGGCTGAGTAAGCCATGGAAAGATTTTTTGAACTCCCTAAATAATAAATGGATCAACATTAAGCCTGTTCTGCTCTAGTGACTAGAACATTGTTGAAGAGATTTTGTTAGGTCTGGCAAAAGAACATCTCAGGACTGGAAGGATGAACAGGTGAAAGTTGCCTACAAGGCACAGTTGCAAACTGTGATTTGTGTTTTTGCTTTAAGAAACGCTACAGCTACTCTTTTAGTACAAATGTATTTTGGCCTCAATGATTTTGATACAGCTGTAACTACTGTATTTTCAGATTTATACTCTCCATCAGCTGCACACTCAGCAACACATGCTTTACAATCTTTGCAAAGCAAAATCATTATGTAATACTCATGATATACCATGGGCACAGTCCATAGTCTCCTGCATGCTCCTACATCTCAGAGTTCAAAATAATCCAGTGATTGATGCGATCATAAATGTGAAAACATGTCCCCTAAGCCACGGTAGCCAGCTGGGTATATATAGTATGTGAAATGAACGGAATATGTATACACACAGCATGAACATCAATCAACCTCTGATGTGAAGGATGTTCAAATTATTATGCCGCTTATGGTACAATGAGGGGGCAATATAAGCACTGCTTTGACATATTGATGTATTTTAAGTCGGAAATTTCCCCGGAAAACAAGATTAATGTGTTTTTAACATCTACGAATGTTTTCTGGGGCAATAAAATAAGTGCTTCTGATGTTATTACCGGAGTCAGTGATGCTTTAGTCCCGCAAGCCAGACCTCTAGCTTCACTGCGCTTTGACGATAAACACGGACAAGATCCGCCCACCTTTTTAGCCTGACAGAGCAGATGACCAATTAGAGATTGGTTCCTGTAACTCTTGAGCAAAAACTTGTGTCAAAAAGTTAATAAGGATGTCAGAAATCTTATAAGGTAAATCTTTACTACTGACTGTTATAAAGCAATCACAGTGCTTTCTTAAATCTGGGAAATGTCTGAAAAGCCCAATGTGAACTGTAGCCTCAGGAAAGTTCTTAGCTGATAGGAGCATCACCCGGTGTGGTCTTCTGCTGCTACTTCATGGTTAATGTGCAGTGCATTCACAGATGCTCTTCAGCCTACCTTGGTTGTAACGAGATGTTCTTTGAGATCCTGTTGCCTTTCTAGCAGCTTTAACCAGTCTGGCCGTTCTCCTCTGACCTCTGGCCTCAACAAGGTATTTTCACCTAGAAAACTGCCCTCACCCGATATTTTATCTTTTGCAGACCTTTCTCTGTAAACCTTATAGATGGTTGAGTGTGAAAATCCCAGTAGATCAGCAGTTTCAAAAAATAATCAGTCCAGCCCATCTGGCAGCAACAACCATGCCATGTTCAAAGTCCCTTAAATCACCTTTCTTCCCCATTCTGACGTTTGGGTTGAATGAACTTTATTAGATCGTCTTGACCGTATCTACATGCTGTACAAGTTGTGGATTGCAAAGTAAAAAAGAAATACTAGGCCATGCAGTTGTTACATACAGAATGAAAAAGAGAGATATGGTATATACACAGAGAAAGATTAAGCAGATAAAGAGAGAGAGAGAGAGAGAGAGAGAGAGAGAGATGGAATATCTTAAAGCCTCTATCCCTCTGCCACTGTCTGTGGTGCTGAAACACAAACGTGAGATTAGAGTGTATTAATTACCTCTTTGTGACAGAAGAGAATATCACTGTAATATCACAGAGACATGAAATATTACACACTTGCCATTAGCGAAAGCTTAGCAGTCTGGGTATAAACAAATGCTAATGCTGAAAATAAAATGAAAAAGCTGCAGACAGAACAAGCAGGAGTTTCTGGAACACTGTGCTCCAGTCAGGTTACACTTTGGTACAAGATGAGGTCCTCAAGACTTAGCTTTAATAGCAAATACAGTGGTACCAGGAAGTGGTATGCAGGAAGCTAGGACGGTAGCAAGAAAAAAATCGATCTGCTTTCAGTTTGGTTTTCAAAGCAGCCAGTGCTGAGAGGAATAATACATTAGGTTAAGTGAGGTTTAATGTCTATTTATTTCATATTTTACATGGTCTTACATGTCTTTTCTAATTGTTTAGTTTGTTTATATATGCAAATAAATTATAGTGTTGGAAATTAGTATTTTTTGGGAGGCTGGAATAGATTATCTGCATTTACATTATTTCCTATGGGAAAACCCGTTTCATAATACGAAATTTCGCATATGAAAGAGCTCGCCTCCTGGACAGATTAAATTCACAAGCCGAGGTACCGCTATATTTTATTTATCTATAGTTTACTAAATAGAATTATTAATGTAAAGTTAAATGTACATTTAAATTTTATTTATTTAAAAAAATTTGATTATTCATTTACTGCTATATATATATATCAATATATTGACATGTATGATAATAGTATTAATATTGTATTAATATAATATACATTATAGTATTTTGCTTTTCCTGAAGTCCTGAAGTGTGTGTAATTGACATATAATAAGTCTCATATTAGTTGTTAATTAGGTAATATTTATTTGTTTTTCTGTTTGTTTGTTTATGCTGTTTCATGCTTCATTCGTTCTTCATGTGCAGTTTGTTTTTCTTTTGCACGTTTTCAGTCTTTTATTAGGGCCCAAGCACTGAGTGCGCAGGGCCCTATTGTTTTCGTTAGGATTATTATTAGGGCCCAAGCACTGAGTGCGCAGGGCCCTATTGTTCTTCTAAGGATTATTAGGGCCCAAGCACTGAGTGCGCAGGGCCCTATTGTTTTCGTTAGGATTATTATTTTTATTTTTTTTTTTATTATTTTTTTTCCACACTTTTGGTACTTTTGGGGTCCTTAACATACTCAAAAACTCATCAAAATTTGCACACAGATTGGAACCGGCGGCCATCAGGTCCTCAGTGGGGCTCGGCCCGGGGAGTCGCACACGCCCGGCACAGCGCCCCCTAGAAAATCGTGCCTCATAGCTCAGGCACACTTGCACGTATCCTTATAAAACTCAGTGTACATTTAGAACTCATCAAACTGAACAAGTTTCGCGCTGCATGTCATCAGATATTATCAACAGGAAGTGAGTTATTTTGAGTTGTTTGCAAAACGCACCCAATGGAATTTGAAATACTCCTCCTAGGGAATTTTTACAATTCGCACCAAACCAGGGAAATATGATCTAAACAAGTTGCCGATGCAAAATTGCAGAGATCTTTTTGATACCTCGAACGGTTCGGCCGTGGTGAAGCTTTAAAATTATGGCGAATAAAATGAAACAGGAAGTGGCTAATAACTTCTGTCTACATTAACTTATGTACATGAAACTTTACAGGTGTCTTAAGAGCATGAAGCTGATCACATTATATGACAATGATGAGTCTATGTCATAGCGCCACCAAGTGGCAGCAGGAAGTGTGTCACTTTTGGAAATCACTAATATTTTGGCCTTTACTTTCACCCGATTTGGTTCAAAATCAGTCAGAATAATGAAAACACATGGGTCATTTGACACTATGAAGGATTTTTTTCTAATTTGAATTGTCTTGCTATGGCGACGATTTATCTAGAGAAAAAACATAAAATGAAGTGCAAAAAAATGAATCATCTCATATCGAACGAGTGGAAAGACCTACGGTTCCAAAATTTTGCGGCTATACACTGAAACTGATTATGAGTAAGCCCTGAGAGCCTGGACCCCGGGCGTGGCACAGGGCCTGTACAGCGCCCCCTGGAACTTTGTGAAAAATTTAGCTGCATAACTCATATCCACTTTCACATATATGAATGAGACCCAGGATAAATTTAGATCTCATTGAGCTTAACAAGCTGCATACCCCATACTGGAATCCGCTGAACAGGAAGTCGGTTATTTAGCGTTGTTTGAAAAACGCACCCATTGGAATGTGATCTACTACTCTTACAGGATTCATATATTTTTGACCAAACAGGGTCCAATACAATCTCAAGACATTGAGGATCTAATATTGCGAAGGGCTGCTTGATATCTGAAACGGGTCGGCCGTGGCGAGCCCTTAAACCTATGGCGAATAACAGGAAACAGGAAGTGGCTAATAACTTCTGTATAAATTGTGTGACGTTCATCAAACCTCAGCAGTAGGTTAAGAGAAGAAACCTGCTCACAGTGACATGGGTCCCGTGAGTCTCAGTCATAGCGCCACCAACTGGCAGCAGAAAGTGTCTACTTTTAGAAATTAAATTCTTTTGTGACTAATTTTCAGCAAATTGGCTTCAAAATCAGGCACAATAATTGGAAGACACGGCTGATGTCACACTGTAAAGGACTTTTTGATACGTTGAATAGTGTTGCTATGGCAACATATAATTTTGAGCAAATATAAGATACTTATATCCACCAAGTGGAAAGTCCTAATGTGCCCAAACATTTTAGGTAGAAGGAACAACTGGTTCTGAGTAGATTTCTTGAGTTTCATGTTTTTGTGATGCTCACACAGCTCCCAACAATTTTTACAGTATATTTATCAGCCTTGGTCTGAACTGTGTCCACTGACTCCTGCAGTAATAAAATATGTCCAGTAGATGGCAGTAGTAGGCAGTTATTCTGCAGTCAGGTCTTTCCCCTTTTCCTTTACTATGCCTTCATGTTTACTATTTAAACATATGCAGAAATTATAAAAAATAAACAATACAAACATTTAAATTGCCCACTGTACAACATACACACACACATTATATGGGACATCACATTCAGGAACATCCTTAAACTTACACCGATAAATTATTCATAAGACACATCACCAATATTAACACCAGACTCACACACCATACACACACACACACTCCATATACATGAACACGCACAAACACAAGCACATTTACTCGTCACACACAGACTGGCCCATCTACATGTCACACACCTCTCTCCCTCACTCTCACACACACACACACACACACACACACACACACACACACACACACACACACACACACACACACACTCATTTATATTCAGTATTCAGTGACACAGACAGTGACATCACATTCAGGAACATCCTTAAACTTACACCGATAAATTATTTATCACACACATCATTAATGTTCACACACAGACTCACACACCATACACACAAACATCTACAAACAAACACACACACACACACCATATACACAATCTCACACAAACACAAGCACATTTACTCGTCACACACAGACTGACACATCTACATGTCACACACCTCTCTCCCTCACTCTCTCTCTCTCTCACACACACACACACACACACACACAGGACAAGCCAAAGACTGATCCAGCATCAGCATCAAATAAAACCCATTGCGTGTCATACTCAAACTTGACCTCACATCACATCACTGTCACACACCTCTCTCCCTCACTCTCACACACACATCACACATTTTGATATCTCAAACGGGTCGGCCGTGATAATGTCTTAAACTTACACCCAACAATTATTAATAACACACACATCACTAATATTAACACACAGATGCAGACACCATACACACAAACATGCACAAACACAAGCACACATCACTAATGTTAACACACTAAATAAACACACACACAAACACAAAGATATCTCACACACATGCATGCACACACACAAACAAGTACACTCATACATCACACACATGCACACCTACATACACACACATTATAACATCACAAATTGTAACACTCACACACTCACATCTCTGTCTCACACACCCTCACGCAGAAACACACACACCCATTAACAAGTCACATATCTTAAACATACTAACACACACTACTGTTAACACAGACTTACACACCACACACACACACACACTCATTATATTCAGTGACACAGACAGTGACATCACATTCAGGAACATCCTTAAACTTACACCGATAAATTATTTATAACACACATCACCAATATTAACACACAGACTCACACACCATACACACACACACACACACACACCATATACACAAACTCACACAAGCACATTTACTCGTCACACACAGACTGACACATCTACATGTCACACACCTCTCTCCCTGACTCTCTCTCTCACACACACACACACACACACACATCACATCACATCACTGTCACACACCTCTCTCCCTCACTCTCACACACACACACATCACACATTTTGATATCTCAAACGGGTCAGCAGTGATAATGTCTTAAACTTACACCGAACAATTATTAATCACACACAAATCACTAATATTTGAACACACCATACACACAAACATGCACAAGCACACATCACTAATGTTAACACACTAATTAAACACACACACACACACACACACACACAAACATATCTCACACACACGCACACACATGCATGCACACACAAACAAATACACTCGTACATCACACAAATGAGCACCTACATACTCACACATTATAACATCACAAATTATAACACTCACACACTCACATCTCTGTCTCACACACCCTCACGCAGAAACACACACATCCACTAACAAGTCACATGTCTTGGACATACTAACACACACATCACTAATGTTAACACACAGATTCACACATCACACACACACAAACACACAAAAACACATTTACTCATCAGAGACAGACTGACACATTAACTAGTCACACACACACACACACAAATATTTAGGGCCCAAACTGATATTAGCCCAGTATGATGTGTGACGTTCTGTGTGCAAGTTCTGCGGTGCAACCGGGTGCCAATGACTTTTTTGAGGTTTTGACACACTCGAATAACACGCAGGTTGTGCGGTGCGCCCGGGGTGGGGACCGCGCCCGTTGCTTGGGCCCGTCATCGTTGCTTGCAACTTTAATTATTTTTATTTTTTTTTTTATTATTTTTCTTTCAATCATCCGGGCACTTTCGGGCCTCTTAACATACTCAAAAACTCACCAAAATTTGCACACAGATTGGAATCTGCGGCCAACAGGTCCTCAGTGGGGCTCGGCCCGGGGCGTCGCACACGCCCCGCACAGCGCCCCCTACAGAGTCTTGCCTTATAGCTCAGACACACTTGCACGTATACTTATAAAACTCGGTGAACATTTAGATCTCATCAAACTGAACAAGTTTCGCGCTGCATGTCATCAGGTCTAATCAACAGGAAGTGAGTTATTTTGAGTTGTTTGCAAAACGCACCCAATGGAATGTGATAAACTCCTCCTAGGAAATTTTTCCAATTCGCACCAAACCAGCTAAATATGATCTAAACAAGTTGCCGATGCAAAATTGCAGAGATCTTTTTGATACCTCGAACGGTTCGGCCGTGGCGACGCTTTAAAATTATGGCGAATAAAATGAAACAGGAAGTGGCTAATAACTTCTGTGTACATTAAGTTAGGCACATGAAAGTTTACAGGTGTGTTAAGAGTAGGACGCTGATCACATCATATGACAATCATGAGTCTATGTCATAGCGCCACCAAGTGGCAGCAGGAAGTGTGTCACTTTTGGAAATCATTAATATTTTGTCCTTTACTTTCACCTGATTTGGTTCAAAATCAGTCAGAATAATGAAAAGACATGGGTCATTTGAAATCATGAAGGATTTTTTTCTAATTTGAATCGTGTTGCTATGGTGACGATTTAACTCAAGAAAAAATCGAAGAAAATGATTCTTCTCATATCTTACGAGTGGAAAGACCTACGGTTCCAGAATTGTATGGGT
This sequence comes from Clarias fuscus, assembly GCA_030347435.1. Taxonomy (NCBI): domain Eukaryota; kingdom Metazoa; phylum Chordata; class Actinopteri; order Siluriformes; family Clariidae; genus Clarias; species Clarias fuscus. Next base: position 28,576,978 of record CM059221.1, on the reverse strand, counting down.
GTAGACTCTCACTGATTGTGAGGAAGCCCTGAGAGCCTGGAGCCCGGGCGTGCCACAGGGCCTGTACAGCGCCCCCTGGAACTTTGTAAAGTTTAAGCTGCATAACTCATATCCACTTTCACATATATGAATGAGACCCAGTATAAATTTAGATCTCATTGAGGTGAACAACTTGCATACCCCATGTCATGGAATCCGCTGAACAGGAAGTCGGTTATTTTGCGTTGTTTGAAAAACGCACCCATTGGAATGTGATATACTACTCTTACAGGATTCATATGTTTTTGACCAAACAGGGTCTAACATAATCTCAAGACATTGAGGATCTAATTTTGTGAACGGCTGGTTGATATCTTAAACGGGTCGGCCGTGGCGAGCCCTTAAAAATACGGCGAATAACAGGAAACAGGAAGTGGCTAATAACTTCTGTATAAATTGAGTGACATTCATCAAACCTCAGCAGTAGGTTAAGAGAAGAGTCCTGCTCACAGTGACATGGGTCCCGTGAGTCTCAGTCATAGCGCCACCAACTGGCAGCAGAAAGTGTCTACTTTCAGAAATTAAATTCTTTTGTGGCTAATTTTCAGCAAATTGGCTTCAAAATCAGGCACAATAATTGGAAGACACGGCTGATGTCACACTGTAAAGGACTTTTTGATACGTTGAATAGTGTTGCTATGGCAACATATAATTTTGAGCAAATATAAGATACTTATATCCACCAAGTGGAAAGTCCTAATGTTCCCAAACATTTTATGTAGAAAGAACAACTGGTTCTGAGTAGATTTCTTCAGTTTCATGTTTTTGTGACGCTCATACAGCTCCCAACAATTTTTACAGTATATTTATCAGCCTTGGTCTAAATTTTCTGCACTGACTCCTGCAGTAATAAAATATGTCCAGTAGATGGCAGTAGTAGGCAGGTATTCTGCAGTCAGGTCTTTCCCCTTCTCCTTTACTATGGCTTCATGTTTACAATTTAAACATATGCAGAAATCATAAAAAATAAACAATACAAACATTTAATTTGCCCACTGTACAACATACACATACACACACACACACATTATATGTGACATCACATTCAGGAACATCCTTAAACTTACACCGATAAATTATTTATAACACACATCACCAATATTAACACACAGACTCACACACCATACACACACACACACACACACACACACACACACCATATACACAAACTCACACAAACACAAGCACATTTACTCGTCACACACAGACTGACACATCTACATGTCACACACCTCTCTCCCTCACTCTCACACACACTAAACCTCACACACATACACACACAAACACACACACACACCACATCACATCACTGTCACACACATCTCTCCCTCACTCTCACACACACATCACACATTTTGATATCTCAAACGGGTCAGCCGTGATAATGTCTTAAACTTACACCCAACAATTCTTAATAACACACACATCACTAATATTAACACACAGATGCAGACACCATACACCCACACATACACAATATGAACACACTAACCATTTTACATGCACACACACACACATCACAAGCACACGTCACTAATGTTACCAGACTAAATAAAAGTCAATATATCATTAAAAAGGAAAAAGATCCTTAGGAAAACAAGAGGCTCCTGCGCATCTATAGTGTGTGGGTGAGTTTTTAATTACAAATCAGTTTTGATATCTCAAATGTCTCAGCCGTGCTAATGTCTTAAACTTCCACAACGAAAAATGATTAATAACACACACATCACTAATGTCAACACACTAGATTAAAAAAGAAAAGAAAAGAATGATCCTTAGGAAAACAAGAGGGTCCTGCACATCTATAGCACACATCTCTCACGACACACACACACACTCACACACACACACACACACACACACACACACACACACACACACACACACACACACACACACACACACACTCATTATATTCAGTGACACAGACAGTGACATCACAATCAGGAACATCCTTAAACTTACACTGAAAAATTATTAATAACACACATCACTAATGTTCACACACAGACTCACACACCATACACACAAACACACACACACACTCCATATACACAAACACGCACAAACACAAGCACATTTACTCGTCACACACAGACTGACACATCTACATCTCACACACCTCTGTCCCTCACTCTCACACACACTAAACCTCCCACACACACACACGGACACACACACACGGACACACACACACACACAAATCACATCACATCACTGTCACACACATCTCTCCCTCACTCTCACACACACATCACATCACATCACACATTTTGATATCTCAAACGGGTCAGCCGTGATAATGTTTTAAACTTACACCGAACAATTATTAATCACACACAAATCACTAATATTTGAACACACCATACACACAAACATGCACAAACACAAGCACACATCACTAATGTTAACACACAAAATGAACACACACAAAGACACAAACACATCTCACACACACGCGCACACACATGCATGCACAAACACAAACAAATACACTCATACATCACACAAATGAGCACCTACATACACACACACATTATAACATCACAAATTATAACACTCACACACTCACATCTCTGTCTCACACACCCTCACGCAGAAACACACACATCCACTAACAAGTCACATGTCTTAGACATACTAACACACACATCACTAATGTTAACACACAGACTCACACACCACACACACAAACACGCAAAAACACATTTACTCATCAGAGACAGACTGACACATTAACTAGTCACACACACACACACACACACACACACAAACACATCTCACACACACGCACACACATGCATGCACACACAAACAAATACACTCGTACATCACACAAATGAGCACCTACATACTCACACATTATAACATCACAAATTATAACACTCACACACTCACATCTCTGTCTCACGCAGAAACACACACATCCACTAACAAGTCACATGTCTTGGACATACTAACACACACATCACTAATGTTAACACACAGATTCACACACCACACACACACAAACACACAAAAACACATTTACTCATCAGAGACAGACTGACACATTAACTAGTCACACACACACACACACACACACACACACACACACACACACACACACACACACACACACACAAATATTTAGGGCCCAAACTGATATTAGCCCAGTATGATGTGTGACGTTCTGTGTGCAAGTTCTGCGGTGCAACCGGGTGCCAATGACTTTTTTGAGGTTTTGACACACTCGAATAACACGCAGGTTGTGCGGTGCGCCCGGGGTGGGGACCGCGCCCGTTGCTTGGGCCCGTCATCGTTGCTTGCAACTTTAATTTTTTTTCTTTTTTTTTTTTTTTTTATTATTTTTCTTTCAATCATCCGGGCACTTTCGGGCCTCTTAACATACTCAAAAACTCACCAAAATTTGCAGACAGATTGGAATCTGCGGCCAACAGGTCCTCAGTGGGGCTCGGCCCGGGGCGTCGCACACGCCCCGCACAGCGCCCCCTACAGAGTCTTGCCTTATAGCTCAGACACACTTGCACGTATACTTATAAAACTCGGTGAACATTTAGATCTCATCAAACTGAACAAGTTTCGCGCTGCATGTCATCAGGACTAATCAACAGGAAGTGAGTTATTTTGAGTTGTTTGCAAAACGCACCCAATGGAATGTGATAAACTCCTCCTAGGAAATTTTTCCAATTCGCACCAAACCAGCTAAATATGATCTAAACAAGTTGCCGATGCAAAATTGCAGAGATCTTTTTGATACCTCGAACGGTTCGGCCGTGGCGACGCTTTAAAATTATGGCGAATAAAATGAAACAGGAAGTGGCTAATAACTTCTGTGTACATTAAGTTATGCATATGAAACTTTACAGGTATGTTAAGAGTAGGAAGCTGATCACATCATATGACAATCATGAGTCTATGTCATAGCGCCACCAAGTGGCAGCAGGAAGTGTGTCACTTTTGGAAATCAGTAATATTTTGTCCTTTACTTTCACCTGATTTGGTTCAAAATCAGTCAGAATAATGAAAAGACATGGGTCATTTGAAATCATGAAGGATTTTTTTCTAATTTGAATCGTGTTGCTATGGTGACGATTTAACTCAAGAAAAAATTGAAGAAAATGATTCTTCTCATATCTTACGAGTGGAAAGACCTACGGTTCCAGAATTGTATGGGTGTAGACTCTCACTGATTGTGAGGAAGCCCTGAGAGCCTGGAGCCCGGGCGTGCCACAGGGCCTGTACAGCGCCCCCTGGAACTTTGTAAAGTTTAAGCTGCATAACTCATATCCACTTTCACATATATGAATGAGACCCAGTATAAATTTAGATCTCATTGAGGTGAACAACTTGCATACCCCATGTCATGGAATCCGCTGAACAGGAAGTCGGTTATTTTGCGTTGTTTGAAAAACGCACCCATTGGAATGTGATATACTACTCTTACAGGATTCATATGTTTTTGACCAAACAGGGTCTAATATAATCTCAAGACATTGAGGATCTAATTTTGTGAACGGCTGGTTGATATCTTAAACGGGTCGGCCGTGGCGAGCCCTTAAAAATACGGCGAATAACAGGAAACAGGAAGTGGCTAATAACTTCTGTATAAATTGAGTGACATTCATCAAACCTCAGCAGTAGGTTAAGAGAAGAGTCCTGCTCACAGTGACATGGGCCCCGTGAGTCTCAGTCATAGCGCCACCAACTGGCAGCAGAAAGTGTCTACTTTCAGAAATTAAATTCTTTTGTGGCTAATTTTCAGCGAATTGGCTTCAAAATCAGGCACAATAATTGGAAGACACGGCTGATGTCACACTGTAAAGGACTTTTTGATACGTTGAATAGTGTTGATATGGCAACATATCATTTGGAGCAAACATAAGATACTTATATCCACCAAGTGGAAAGTCCTAATGTTCCCAAACATTTTTTGTAGAAAGAACAACTGGTTCTGAGTAGATTTCTTGAGTTTCATGTTTTTGTGACGCTCATACAGCTCCCAACATTTTTTTACAGTATTTTTATCATCCTTGTCCTGAACTTTCTGTACTGACTCCTGCAGTAATAAAATATGTCCAGAAGATGGCAGTAGTAGGCAGGTATTCTGCAGTCAGGTCTTTCCCCTTCTCCTTTACTATGGCTTCATGTTTACAATTTAAATATATGCAGAAATCATAAAAAATAAACAATACAAACATTTAAATTGCCCACTGTGCAACATTCAGTCTGGTGGACAAGCGCGGCGATATACACACCAGACCACACATTCTAAACACACACACACACACACACACACACCCCATACAAACACACACACTCTACACATCGGTCATGTACACATCCTGACAAATACACAATATGAACACACTAACTATCCTACATGCACACACACACACATCACACATCACAAGCACACGTCACTAATGTTACCTGACTAAATAAAAATCAATATATCATGAAAAAGGAAAAAGATCCTTAGGAAAACAAGAGGCTCCTGCGCACCTATAGTGTGTGGGTGAGTTTGTCATTGCAAATCAGTTTTGATATCTCAAATGTCTCAGCCGTGCTAATGTCTTAAACTTACACCGACAAACGATTAATAACACACACATCACTAATGTTCACACACAGACTCACACACCATACACACAAACACACACACACACTCCATATACACAAACACGCACAAACACAAGCACATTTACTCGTCACACACAGACTGACACATCTACATCTCACACACCTCTCTCCCTGACTGTCACACACACATCACATCACATCACACACACACACGGACACACACACACGGACACACATACACGGACACACACACACGGACACACACACGGACACACACACACACACACACACAAATCACATCACATCACTGTCACACACCTCTCACTCTCACACACACATCACACATGTTGATATCTCAAACGGGTCAGCCGTGATAATGTCTTAAACTTACACCGAACAATTATTAATCACACACAAATCACTAATATTTGAACACACCATACACACAAACATACACAAGCACACATCACTAATGTTAACACACTAAATAAACACACACACACACACACACACACACACACACACACACACACACACACACACAAACACATCTCACACACACGCACACACATGCATGCACACACAAACAAATACACTCGTACATCACACAAATGAGCACCTACATACTCACACATTATAACATCACAAATTATAACACTCACACACTCACATCTCTGTCTCACGCAGAAACACACACATCCACTAACAAGTCACATGTCTTGGACATACTAACACACACATCACTAATGTTAACACACAGATTCACACACCACACACACACAAACACACAAAAACACATTTACTCATCAGAGACAGACTGACACATTAACTAGTCACACACACACACACACACACACAAATATTTAGGGCCCAAACTGATATTAGCCCAGTATGATGTGTGACGTTCTGTGTGCAAGTTCTGCGGTGCAACCGGGTGCCAATGACTTTGTTGAGGTTTTGACACACTCGAATAACACGCAGGTTGTGCGGTGCGCCCGGGGTGGGGACCGCGCCCGTTGCTTGGGCCCGTCATCGTTGCTTGCAACTTTAATTAATTTATTATTTTCAGCCTCATATCATTTGTAAAATTTGCATCCAAGTCATGTTTTCTCAATACACTTTAATTAGTTACAGCTTTACTTATTATTCATTTCATTCATTCATTACTTATTAGACATTTCATAATGTCTTTTATTGATTTATCTCCAGTTTTGGCATGTTTTTAATTATAATCCTTAAAAAATACAATTATTAATATATAGCACTTATTTTCATCTTCATGTTTATCATTGCAGTCTCATTAATTCTTAATTATTTTAAATATCTGAAGTGAATTTATTTAATAGAAATGAAATTAAAAGTGAGAAGGACTGTGTGTGTGTGTGTGTGTGTGTGTGTGTGTGTGTGTGTGTGTGTGTGTGTGTGTGTGTGTGTCCTGAAGAAACACACCATGCAGCAGCTAATGAGCCTATCAGTTGCACTCAGCAAACACTTCCCATGTGTTTGCGCAAACACTTGTTAGCATGCTCTCCCATGAAGCTCGCTGCTGTTCAGAGCACCCACCCCCTCCTGCCCCGCACCACACACACACAATCACACACAGTCTCCAAGTCTGTTTGTACCAGCAAGTCCGAGTGTGTGACTCACTCCAAATATTTATTGCACAGACATGAGATTGTGTGAGAGGAAACACACTTACAGTATGTCATCATAACACTCTGATTCCTCCTTGCTAAACTAGTGCTAACTAAGCTTTTATTTATTTATTTATTTTGGGTTTTATGAGTGAAAATGGTGAATATGTTCCCCTGCTTACTGACTAAATATACGGCTACAAATTTGACAAATGGTCTGACAGAATGCCATTCTGCACTATATACATTTTACATATTGTATTGTAAGTAAAAAAAAAAAAAAAAAGTTTATTTTCCATTTTTTTATTGTCATTCTTCTAAATACAGCCAGATCCACAAACATTTGAACAGTTCTTAGTTTTTGTCATTTTTGTATCAGGATTATGAAGGAATTGTTATAAAGCAGTCCTACTGTATATGAAGCGCTTAGCTGTGATTAAAGTGTAGAGTTTTAGCTTGATTAAAAAAGTAGATTAACAATTACATCCACTTATACAAAGCCTCTGTAAAGTTGTAATAGAGTTTTGAAAGTTGCAGTAGCATTAGTAACATTGTCCTAGAGTTAGTAATGTTGTAGCAGAATTTTCAAAGTTGTAGTAGAGTTAGTGTTGTACTATACTGTTGTATAATTAGTAACATAGTAGTAAATTAAATAACATTGTTGTAAGGCTATTAACAATGTTGTAGAGATAGTACCACTGTTGTGGAATTAGTAATGTTATAGTAGACAACATTGTAGTAGAATTAGTAACATTTTTGTAGAGTTAGTAACATTGTAGTAGAGATGGTACCATTGTTGTGGAATTAGTAACATTGTAGTGACACAGTAACATTGTAGTAGACATAGTAATATTGTTGTAGACTTACACACGTGGACAAAATTGTTGGTACCCTTTGGTCAATGAAAGAAAAACTCACAATGGTCACATAAATAACTTTAATCTGACAAAAGTAATAATAAATAAGAATTCTATGAATGTTAACCAATGAAAGTCAGACATTGCTTTTCAACCACGCTTCAATGGAATTATAAAAAAAAATGAACTCATGGAACAGGCCTGGACAAAAATGATGGTACCCCTAACTTAATAGTTTGTTGCACAACCTTTTGAGGCAATCACTGCAATCAAACGATTCCTGTAACTGTCAATGAGACTTCTGCACCTCTCTGCAGGTATTTTGGCCCACTCCTCATGAGCAAGCTGCTCCAGTTGTTTCCGGTTTGAAGGGTGCCTTTTCCAGACAGCATGTTTCAGCTCCTTCCAAAGATGCTCAATAGGATTGAGGTCAGGGCTCATAGAAGGCCACTTTAGAATAGTCCAATGTTTTCCTCTTAGCCATTCTTGGGTGTTTTTAGCTGTGTGTTTTGGGTCATTGTCCTGTTGCAAGACCCATGACCTGCGACTGAGACCCAGCTTTCTGAAACTGGCCAGCACATTTCTCTCTAGAATCCCTTGATAGTCTTGAGATTTCATTGTACCCTGCACAGATTCAAGACACCCTGTGCCAGATGCAGCAAAGCAGCCCCAGAACATAACAGAGCCTCCTCCATGTTTCACAGTAGGGATAGTGTTCTTTTCTTGATATGCTTCATTTTTCCATCTGTGAACATAGAGCTGATGTGCCTTGGCAAAAAGTTCCATTTTTGTCTCATCTGTCCATAGGACATTCTCCCAGAAGCTTTGTGGCTTGTCAACATGTAGTTTGGCATATTCCAGTCTGGCTTTTTTATGATTTGTTTTCAACAATGGTGTCCTCCTTGGTCGTCTCCCATGTAGTCCACTTTGGCTCAAACAACGACGGATGGTGCGATCTGACACTGATGTTCCTTGAGCATGAAGTTCACCTTGGATCTCTTTAGAAGTCTTTCTGGGCTCTTTTGTTACCATTCGGATTATCTGTCTCTTTGATTTGTCATCAATTTTTCTCCTGCGGCCACGTCCAGGGAGGTCGGCTACAGTCCCATGGATCTTAAATTTCTGAATAATATGTGCAACTGTAGTCACAGGAACATCTAGCTGCTTGGAGATGGTCTTATAGCCTTTACCTTTAACATGCTTGTCTATAATTTTCTCTTTCCTTCGCTTCCTCTGGTCCATGTTGAGTGTGGTACATACCATGTCACCAAACAACACAGTGACTACCTGGAGCCCTATATATAGGCCCACTGACTGATTACAAGATTGTAGACACCTGTGATGCTAATTAGTGGACACACCTTGAATTAACATGTCCCTTTGGTCACATTATTTTCAGTATTTTCTAGGGGTACCATCATTTTTGTCCAGGCCTGTTCCATGAGTTTATTTTTTTTAATAATTCTGTTGAAGCATGGTTGAAAAGCAATGTCTGACTTTCATTGGTTAACATTCATAGAATTTTTTTAAATTATTACTTTTGTCAGATTAAAGTTATTTATGTGACCATTGTGAGTTTTTCTTTCATTGACCGAAGGGTACCAACAATTTTGTCCACGTGTGTAGTAACATTGTTGAAGAGATAGTACCATTGTTGTTGAATTAGTACAATTGTAGTAGACATAGAAACATTGTATTAGAAATAGTAACATTGTGTGTAGAATTTGTAACATTGTAATTGAGATAGTTAGATTGTAGTCTATATATAGTTAGTAATATTGTTGTGGAATTAGTAACATTGTATTAGAGATTGTAACATTGTAGTTGAGATAGTAAGACTGTTGTAGATTTAGTAACATTGTTTTGAATTAATAACATTGTTGTAGAGTTCGTCACACTTGTAGAGATAGTAATATTGTTGTAGAGATAGTAACATTGTAGTTGAAATACTAACATTGTAGTAAAGATAGTAACAATGTAGAGTTAGTGCCATTGTTGTAGAATTAGTACCATTGTTGTAAAGTTATTAACACCGTTGTAAAAATTGTAACATTGTAGTAGAGATAGCAACATTGTTGTAGTGGTAGTAACATTGTAGAAGAGTTAGAAACATTATTCTAGAGATAGTAACATTGTTGTAGAGTTAGTAACATTGTATTAGAGTTATTAGCATACAGTAGTTGTAGAATAGGTAACATTGTAGTAGAGATAGTAACATTGTAGTAGAGATAGTAACGTTGTTGTAGAGTTTGTAACGTTGTTGTAGAGTTTGTAACGTTGTTGTAGAGTTTGTAACATTGTTGTAGAGTTAATGACATTGTGGTTGAGTTATTCACATTGTATTAGAGATAGTCACATTGTTGTAGATTTAGTAATATTGTTGTGGAATTAGTAACATTGTAGTTGAGATAGTAAGATTGCTGTAGAGTTAGTAATATTGTTGCGGAATTAGTAATATTGTAGTAGACATAGTACCACTGTAGTAGACTTAGTAACATTGTTGTAGAGTAAGTAACATTGTTTTAGAGTTAGTAACATTGCAGTAGAGATAGTAACATTGTTGAGGAGTTGGTACCATTGTTGTAGAATTAGCAACATTGTTGTAAAGTTATTAACACTGTTGTAAAATTTTTAACATTTTAGTAGAGATAGTAACATTGTTGAGGAGTTGGTAACAATGTTGTGGAATTAGTAACATTGTTTTAAAGTTTTTAACACTGTTGTAAAATTTGTAACATTGTTGTAGATATAGTAACATAGTAGTTGAGATAGTAACATTGTTGTGGAGTTAGTACCACTGTTGTAGAAGTTGTAACATTGTAGTTGACATAGTATGATTGTTGTAGAGTTAGTAACATTGTATAGATAGTAACATTGTAGTAGAGTTAGTAACATTATTGTAGAGTTAGTAATATTGTTGTAGAGTAAGTAACATTGTTTTAGAGTTAGTAACATTGCAGTAAAGATAGTAACATTGTTGAGGAGTTGCTACCATTGTTGTAGAATTAGTAACATTGTTGTAAAGTTACTAACACTGTTGTAAAATTTGTAACATTGTAGTAGAGATAGTAACATTGATGTAGAGATCGTAACATAGTAGTTGAGATAGTAACATTGTTGTGGAGTTAGTAACACTGTTGTAGAAGTTGTAACATTGTAGTTGAGATAGTATGATTGTAGTAGAGATAGTAACATTGTAAAGATAGTAACATTGTAGTAGAGTTAGTAAGATTGTTGTGGAATTAGTAACATTGTTGTAGAGTTAGTAATATTGTAGTAGAATTAGACACATTGTTGCAGAGTTAGTATCATTGTTGTAGAATTAGTAAGATTGTTGTAGAGTTGGTAACATTGCTGTAAAATTAGTTGAGATAGAAGATTGTTGTGGAGTTATTAACATTGTTGTAGAGTAAGTAACATTTTATTAGTAACACTGTTAGCCACAGTGTTTCTAGAGTTAGTCAATTTGTTTAGAGTTAGTTATGTTGTAAAGTTAGTATCATTGTTGGAAAGTTAGTAACATAATTGTACAGTTAGTCTCACTGTTTCTAGAGTTAGTCAGATTATATAGAGTTGGTAACATTGCAGTAGTGGTTTGAAATATTGCAATAGAGTTAGTAACATTGAGTAAAGCTTTTCTGAAGATTGTCAGTCATCCGGGTCATGGTTAGCCTTTTGGGATAATCATAGTAGTGTGGCAGTGGCACCTCAGTGGTTGAGATGTTGGCCCACTGATTGGATCAAGTGTATACATTAGTTTAACATTATTCAGGGTCTCTTTCATCTGAGTTTAATTTGTCTAGGGTATGAAATAAAACTCTCCAACTCCAGCTGACCAGTGTCCACCACTGAGAGCTCCTACAATGGGCACATGAGCATCAGAACTGGACCAGAGGTGAAAGGAAAGTGACCTGGTCTGACAAAGAGATAAGGTGCTGACTCAACCTCTAAATTCCTCAGATCTCAATTCAATAGTCTGAGCCATGGAGGCTTCACCTCACAATTAGAGCACTTAATGGATCTGCTGCTAACGGCTTGGTGCCAGATACTTCAGCACACCTTCAATGCTCTTGTAGAGTCCAGGCCTCGACCAGTCAGAGCTGTTTCGGTGGCAGTATTAGGCAGGTACACATGAGCCATACTTACTGCTGTCATTTTTAAATCGTTATAGAATATTGCAACTTTAAAGAAATGAATTGTAATTATTTTTCTTTAAAAAATAAATAAATAAAAAGATTCACTGACACTTATGGTGCATTTAGCTTAATGCTTAAACAGGAAGATGTCAGGAAGAAATGGGTAAGGAAGCAGATAAATAAATAAGTAAGTAAGTAAATAAATAAATATCTGATGAAGTAAGTCAGAAACAGAGCGACAGCTCAACTACCTACCTGTCAGCAACCTTCAGAAATATGTTTGTGTGTGTGTGTGTGTGTGTGGGTGTGTGTGTGTGCATAAAACTACAAAGCACACAGCTTAAGCTTCTCCTCCGTGTAAATCTGTCCTCTTATTACCCCGCTTCCTCCGTTCTGGGGTTTTGGCCACGCAGCACTTTTTGTAAATCTGAAGGTGACGAGCGCAGCTGGAGAGAGAAAGACGGTGCTGTGGATTTGGTAAAGTGGGGTATTTTTTTTTTTTTTTTTTTTTTTGCATTTGTGACGTCCATGGGAACATGAATTTTCATGAAAGGATTTTTTTTGCAGAAGTGGTCTTTAAACCCTTCCTGAAGTGAGACTTGATTTTAGGGAAGACTTTCAGCGAAAAAATCTTATGGGAATGTGTGTGTGTGTGTGTGTGTGTGTGTGTGTGTGTGTGTGTGTGTGTGTGTGTGAGAGAGAGAGAGAGAGAGAGAGAGAGTGTGTGTTTACATACTGTAATTACACCTCAGAGCACTTTGAAAGTGTTTAGCCAACTTTGATTTCCCACTAAACCCGTCTGAGTTCTCGATCCCCCGTCTCCCTCTCCCTCTCCCTGTCTCTCTTCCTGCCTTTACTTTTTCCTGTCTCTCTCTCTCTCTCAGCCAAAATATGATACAGTATGTGCTAAATAGATGAAAAAAGTGAATTTTTAGACGGAATCATGTAACACCATTTGTCATAATACTTTCTGCTTCTTATCTCCTGATCCATGCTTCATTTTTTATGTAAATATGCATATACATTTATATTCATATTTTTATCAGATAAAAAAAAAAAAAAAAAAAAAAAACATTTTGGTGAATACAATCTCATGTCCTTTCATGGAATGTCCATAACCTTTTCTTTCAACGATTTTAATTGTCATTAAGATGAAATTTAGATTTCACATGAAAAGACACAACCCTGAAAAAGGTAATGAATTTGACATGGTTAAAGAAACTACAGATTTAATTTTATTTATTTTTTTAATTATGTTTTTCTTGATTTTTTTCCCCCTGGTTTTTAATTCATTCATGTCCAATTCCTCCCTGTCACTAGGGGGCTCCACATTAAGGCTACTATGACCACTCAGTTGGGAGGGCTGCAGACTATCACGTGTTTTCCCTGCTTCATAAAAAAAAAAAAAAAAAAAAAAACTTAATTTTGCATGAAATGCTTTTATTTAATATGCTTCTAGAAGCGTAAACCAATTTTAGTATCAATACTCATAAATAATTATAAATAATTTGCATTTTAAATGATTATTGTTTGGAAAATGGCCACTTTTGGGGCACATACAAAATCATCTCTCCAAAACGGCTGAAGTTAGCAATTTGAAATATTTCAGCCAGGAGAAAACAAGCAAGAGCAACAGAAAAAAGAGATTGGGAGAAATGATGAAAGAGTAAAAGATGGAACAGAGGGAAGAAAAAAAAGATGTAGCGATTAAGTGAGAGTATGAAAGTGGGATGAGCTCAGAATAAAGGGAATGGAACCAAATGCGTCTCTCTGTATATTCTTATTCAATCAAATGATTTGATTCAATCAATAAATCAATATGATACAGTACATGCAGACTGAAATATTTTGGTAAAACTAGTTATTTGAATTCCCTCAGAATAATAAAAGTGATTTATTACAAAGACAAGAGATTTCAGTGTGTGAATAAAGAAACTCCATTTTAAACTCCAATTTCCCTTCGACTTGGTCAGTCGCGTTCGGGTGTCATCCTAGAACGTTTTAAATGACTGTATAATAAACTGAATAATGATACACAGACCTAAGTGTGTTAGTGACAGTGTAATATAATATTGTCAGGATAATAAAGTTCAATTAGAGAGAGAGAGAGAGAGAGAGAGAGAGAGAGAGAGAGAGAGAGCAAAGATAGAGGAAGAAAGGAAGAGAAAGACAGATCGAAGAGAGATGGACAAAAAAGATATAAAGAAAAAAAAGACTGAAGGAGACTGAAAAATGGAGAAAGATAAAGGAATAGACAAGAGGGAGGGAGAGATACAGAGAGAGAGACAGAAAGAGGCATATATTTATATACCTGTATATGCCAAAAGTATTTGCTCATCTTCTCTAGAGTCCAGTGGGCCGGGGTGCTTTACACCACTTGCTTTGCATTGTACTTGGTGATGTAAGGCTTAAATACAGCTGCTCGGCCATGGAAACACATTCCACCATTCCATGAAGCTCTCTACACACTGTTCCTCAGCTATTCTAAAGGCCACGTGACGTTTGGAGGTCTGTAGCTATTGACTCAGCAGAAAGTTGAAAACCTCTACGATCTCCAGCTGACTCTGTGGTTTTACATGGCCTACGTCTTCATGACTGAGTTGCTTTCATCTCCAATCACTTCTACCTTTAGTAAATTTCACAATGGAATTATTGCGCAGGTGGCATCCTATTACGGTACGATGCTGGAATTCATTCTTCCACAAATGTCTGTTTGCCTGTAACCATGGAAGTGATTGGAACATCTGAATTCAATGATTTGGATGGGGAAGTAAGTATATATATATATATATATATATATATATATATATATATATATATATATATATATATATATATATATATATATATATACACATATTATGGCCGTTTAGGAAAATATTCATGAGAGAACTTAATGAAAACTCTGAATATATTGAATGAAACGTGAGAATATTGAATGGATTCCGAATATATTGATTGAAACTCTATATATATTGAATGAATTCTGAATATATGGATTGAAAACTGATATATATTGAATGAAAAGTCTGAGTATATTGAATGAAAAGTCTGAATATATTGAATGAAACATGACGTCATCGAAACACAGCGCCATCTTTAGGAAGGATGAGTGAGTCGGCGCGAAACTTGGTTGCTGCAATTGTGAGAAATGAAGAGATGGTGAACACATTGATGAGTGCGTGTACGGCCCAAAGTGGTGGCACAAGCCGCACTCTACGGATTACGGACTACGGATGAAGAAATATATTCGCTATTTCACCGCGGAAGACCGGTGTTATGCGCTAAAATGCCCCCCTGCCACAGATTACTACATAATCTCTATCAAATATTATATTAGACCAGAAATTTCTAGGTTTATGATTTAGAAATTACAAATTAGACCAAATGGATTTGATTATAAAATAAGCATTATAAAAAAATTACATGTTGTATAGGGAAAAATATAAATTATTATTTTTTATATACAAGATGTATTTTTGATATTGCTTATTTAATAATAAAAATAATTTCGTAAAATTTTTCATCATAAATATTTATTTAGTGCAAGCATTTTTGTATTACATGACAAATCCCTGTAAAATAAATGTGCCACAAAATAAACATATGAGAATTTGTATTCATGGTCTCGACACCTGTCACGTGCCAAGGGTTAATTATAATAGTTATATCATATTTGATAACAATAAACCTATGAATTTATGTTTTAATATAATATTTGACGGAGATTATGTAGGGGGTGCAATCTGTGGCAGGGGAGCATTTTAGCGCATAACACCGGTCTTCCGCGGTGTAATAGCGAATATATTTCTTCATCCGTAGTCTGATACTGAGTGCGGCTTGTGCCACCACTTTGGGCCGTACACGCACTCATCAATGTGTTGACCATCTCTTCATTTCTCACAATTGCAGCAACCAAGTTTCGCGCCGACTCACTCATCCTTCCTAAAGATGGCGCTGTGTTTCGATGACGTCATGTTTCATTCAATATATTCAGACTTTTCATTCAATATATATCAGTTTTCAATCCATATATTCAGAATTCATTCAATATATATATTTTTCAATCAATATATTCGGAATCCATTTAATATTCTCACAGTTCATTCAATATATTCAGATTTCATTCAATATATATCAGTTTTCAATCCATATATTCAGAATTCATTCAATATATATAGAGTTTCAATCAATATATTTGGAATCCATTCAATATTCTCACGTTTCATTCAATATATTCAGAGTTTTCATTAAGTTCTCTCATGAATATTTTCCTAAACGGCATGCCATAATATATATATATATATATATATATATATATATATATATATATATATATATATATATATATATACTGTAGATACAGTATATATATATATACTGTATCTACAGTATATATATACTGTAGATACAGACACTTTATTGCCAAAAATATTCAGTTCCCCATCCAAATCATTGATGTTACAATCACTTCACATTACAGAGCTCACATTTTATATATATATATATATATATATATATATATATATATATATATATATATATATATATGTCTGTATATATATATATATATATATATATATATATATATATCCAAATATATATATATATATATATATATATATATATATATATATATATATATTTTTTTTTTTTTTTTTTTATTTCAGTAATGCAACTTAAAAAGTGAAACTAATATATGAGATAGACTCATTACATGCAAAGCAAGATAGTTCAAGCCGTGACTTGTCATAATTGAGATGATTATGGCTTACAGCTCATGAAAATCCCAAATCCACAATCTCAGAAAATTAGAATATCGTGAAAAGGTTCAATATTCTAGGCTCAAAGTGTCCCACTCTAATCGGCTAATTAAGCCATAACACCTGCGAAGGGTTTCTGAGCTTTTACATGGTCTCTCAGTCTGGTTCAGTAGGAAGCACAATCATGGGAAAGACTACTGACAGTTGTGCAGAAAATCATCATTGACATCCTCCATAAGGAGGAAAAGCCTCAAAAGCTAATTGCAAAAGACGTTGGATGTTCCCTAAGTGCAACTCAGAGCACATTAATAGAAAGTTATGTGGAAGGGAAAAGTGTGGAAGAAAAAAGTGCACAAGCAGCAGGGATGACCGCAGCCTGGAGAGGATTGTCGGGAAAAGGCCATTCAAAAGTGTTGGGGACTTTCACAAGGAGTGGACTGAGGCTGGAGTCAGTGCATCAAGAGCCACCACACACAGGCGGATCCTGGACATGGGCTTCAGATGTCGTTTTCCTCTTGTCAAGCCGCTCGAACCTCGGATTGCGAGTAACGTGCTTTACGAGTGTTCCGCAAACCAAGCAAAGATTTTAAATAATTTTTTTAATCGGAAACCGAGCAAGTATTCGTTTACGAGCGCCGAGTATCATGTATCACGCATGCGACTCTTATTTTGACACCGAGCGTCACTCTCACACCTCCATGTGTGTTTGTTGTGAAATTTAAAAAACGAGGTGGGGAGAGGGAGGAGGAGTGTTACTGTGTAAAACGAGGCGAGGGAAAGGGCTAATTCCACACACACACACACACACACACACACACACACACACACACACACACACACACACACACACGCACCAACGGAAACACTTATCTGTCAGGATTTATTTGTACTTTTTTTTAAAAGGTAAACACGAGCCCACTTCCGGAACGAATTATGCTCGTAATCCAAGGTTCCACTGTATATATATAGAGAGAGAGAGAGAGAAAGAGAGACTAATGATCACAGATAAATAGATTGTGAGAGAACACCTGACAGATTGATGTGTTTCCAAACTGCTCTTCTGTATCGATAGGTATAAAAAAGATGTGTTCTGTGATATGGACTAAAAAGTAACTTTCATAATAAAGTCACATACGTGCTTGTTCTAATGCATTCACGTTTCCATAATAACAACCTACTGTTCACCGCAGCAAACTTGCTCCACATAATCAACGACTAATAATGAACAAATGTACACATGGGTCACTACTTGAAAAGTTTATATGGTGAAATGTTTTTAATTGTCTAAAGCAGGGTCAAGGCTGCTTTCCCAAATTTAATCCGGTCCAGCTATAATCTTAAAATAATAGGAAATCAAAATTTATCAAAAATTTATTAACAGCATGTCAGAATGCACAAACTTATGAAGAACCCCAGCAGGAACCTTAACGCTGAATGACATTGTCATATGGTTTATACAGTATTTAGTAGAGATGGAGGAAAAATATATTCAAAAATATATTGTTAAAATGTCGCCGTTCCTTTATAATCCTACAGTTGGCGCACTCTAAGCTATTTACTGGCAGTTTGTTCAGAATTGTAATTGAAATATAAGGAAAAAAATATATTAGATATAACATCATTATACTTTTCGATTCACAATACAGACTGAATCAGCACCTTGGTGTTATGATAATATCATATCGCGGCGGTCCATGGTAATTCCCTTCCCAAGTAATTAGGTTAATAAAAATCGCTTGATGATAGAAGGTCTTAGTATCAGGCAAATACATACATCAGACAGACAACAACATATGAGCCAAAAAATAAAAATAAAATAAATAATAATTAAGTCCCTAATTCAAAAATTTGTAGGTTGATGTTTGAATTAATTGTTTCCTGCATGACTTTGTCTTTTTCATCATTGTGGAGGAATTTTGGTCCATTCTTCATCACAACATTGCATCAGTGCAGTGAGGGTTTTTGGCATTTGTATATGGTCCTGCCACAGAATAGAAATTGGGTTGAGGTCCAGACTTTAACTAGGCCATTTAAAAGCCTTTATTCTTTTATTTTTCAGCTGTCCTCACCTAAATTTACTGGTGTGGTTCAGATTATTGTCCTTTTGCTGATGACCTCACTTTGCCTCTCGAATTCTCTGGTATACAGAGAAGATCATGGGCAACTCAGCGACTACAAGGTGCCCAGCTCCTCTGGCTCCCAAACAAGCCCAAATCACCAGCCCTCCATCATGTCTGAAGGTGGGTATGAGGTGTTACTGCTGAAATGCTGTTCATCTGTCCATAGGACATTGTTCCAGATTGTGCTTCCATGTTCTATTTTGACAGAAGATATTCCTCCTGGAAACCCTTTCAAACAAATCATACTTCTTCAGTCTTCTTGTAATTGTGCTGTTATGTACTGGAACATTTAACATGCTCAATGAGGCCTGTAGGGTCTGATATATAGCTCGTGAGTTTTTTGCATTTCTTTGAGCAATGGATGGTCTGACCTTGGGATGAATTTGATGGGACATCCACTCCTGCGAAGATGTCTTGCATGTCTGCAACGGTTTTAAATGCTTTCCACTTCCTCTTTCTGTGCTAGCTGCCCCGGCACTTTCCCGCCTTCGTTTAAGGCCAGCTGTCATGACTCAGCTGCTGAAAGGGAAAGGACTCTGTCTCGATGGTAAGGCTCTCCTCCCCAGTTGGGAAAGCCACTACAGCCAGTGGAAAGCAACAGCCACGCTGGCCAAATTCGCATTTGACTTCTGCCTGCAGCCACACTAAAGGGGGCTCGGGGCTAGCTGCAACTGCAAACATGCCACTGAGGAGTCTGCAAGAGCTTCTGTCTACGTAAGTCCACTTTGCGAGTGTGCCAGCTGGACAGTGTTTCCGACCTGCACGTGCACGTCCTCACTCCTTCCCTCCCTTTCTTTCCTTCCTCCATCCTGAAATTCCCTACCTTTCCTTATCTTCCCAATAAAACTATCCTTTCCCGCTTTTTTTTTTGACCTCACCTCATTTCTGTGGTGCGCCTCATGAAACAACAGACTTTTAAAGAAAACAAACTTTCCTGCATCTTTGTTTTAAAAACGTCTATAATACTTTAAATAAGGCAGCACATAGAACAAGGTAATACAAGTGGGGAGTGCGCAGCATGTCAGCTATTTGTGCAGCGCGGCTCCGTCAATGCTGACACCTCTTGGTCGAGCTCTGCTGATCGTGCATTGCTGTTGTGTCCAGAACTGCCAGAAAGTGCAGAGTTTCCTGTTCACTTTTAAAGACTAATGCTCTTAGAAAATGTGTTCAGTCCTTGGCGATGTTCTGCAGCGTATTTCTATGGATTTGGATATGCTGAGAAAATAAAAACACTGAATATATTTCATTTATTCATAGAAAATGTGAATTCAAGCAAATGCAGCGATGGTGGAGCTCCTCTGATATGAGAAATCTCAGATAAATGATAATAATGATCTCCACTCCGACGGATCATTAATGTTCATTTATTTAAGGTTAATAATTACCTCAATATGTAATTGTTCATTTTTTTTTTCTTCATACACACCTGAAGTTTTTTGAGTCCAATCATCCCTTTCCCCCTCATTATTTCATGACCATGTGTTGTTGAATTCTCGCTTTAGATTGGAAAGTAAGGTGTTGACTAATTCTCCAGAACAGTAGCACAGCTACATTCTGATACATTTCCATAATAACAGCTCACACACTCTCTGCATGAACATATTAAAAAGACATGCAATACTGTAGGTATTGGTTTGGTGACGAATTTAAAATGCACGGAAGGAGTCTCCAGTGAAAACCAGTAGGAACAGAAGGGGTTGACGCGCCATATTTATCTTATTAACCTTGAGAAAAATGGAAAAATTGACAGGAGGGTGAAGAGTGAGTGTGAGGGGTTGTGTCCAGTCAGCCACAATGCTGGTGGCTTTGCGGATGCAGCGTGTGGTGTAGATGTCTTCGATAGAGGGGAGAGAGACCGCGATGATCTTCTTAGCTGTCCTCACTATCCGCTGTAGGGTCTTGCGGTCTGATGTGGTACAATTCCCAAACCAGACAGTGATGCAGCTGCTCAGGAGAATTGTGTGTGTCATTTCACCAGATCGGTCTTAAGCTCAATTCCTGATGAGTGCTACTATGGTACAGTATTTGACCTTTCATCTGTCTCAGTTTGCTGAAAACCAGTGATCTTTATTGCCAATCAACTGACATTTGCCTCTTTTTTTGTGGGTGGTTGTTCCTCTGATTTTCTCCATAACTTTTCCAGGTCCCACCACAGGGGTTCCAAAAGGTGCAGTTCCTTGAATGACCACTAGGTGCTGTCTCCAAAAGAGAGATAATCCCCATAGAGCCCCATGTTAAAAAGTCCAACTTTACAACAGAAATGAATATTGCAAGTACAAAAAAACATTATGCCATAAAATAACGTGTAATTAGAGTTGTGGCCAATTCGAGAGAGAGTGGCATTGCAGGTGTCAGACTGTGTACCTTAGCCAACCAGCTAACTGGAATTGTTGGAGAAGTAGATGTAGATGTTGTCACAGAACAACGTGTAGGGTATGGATGATGGAGTTCAGTCAAATATGTTGGCATATAAATTAATGTTAGCCACCATAGCATTTTAGCTAAGCTAAACTGTGGTAGGTTAGTAGGTAGGAGTCAGCTCCTGCCAAGAAGTTGATGACCAGCGCTCTCACAGAATTTCAAAACTGCTCTTTAGAACGCCTGCGGGTGATGTCATGGAGGGTTTGTCAAAGGTTACGACTCTATCGCTTGCTTCCTCACACATGATGCCAATCGGCTTACTAGACTCCTGGCTACGGATGTCTGAAGCATCTCTCGAGACCAAACTCCCGTCTTATAGAGAAAACACTTGTCCCTTACACCACTTGAGAACCATCTATGCCTGATTATGATTTCTGACTCTGTTTGCCCAGACTTCATTGTTAAAGGATATTGACATGTGTCCTGACTCTGTTTCTTACAGCCTTGCGTGTGCCGATATTTACAATAAATGCAAGATTGCCAAACATTGTTTCTCAACATTTGGTATACAAACATGAATTTAATACTACAGTATTAAGTGACATTATGGCCACATGTCCTCACATGACTCGCAATGTGTTTTATTAGCTTGCTCTTGATACTTGACGAAGCTCGCAAAACCATCTTTCTTACTCAAAGTGAACAGAACAGTCTGGAGCGCCTTATTTTTAAAGAATGTGCTAAAAGGTTACGGATATATCACTGCTCAGGCTACATTTCCATGCGCTAGCAAAAAAAAAAAAAAAATCCGAAGCCATATCAGAAGTGTACAAGATGGGACACCAGAGGCACATTTATGGCTGCAAAAGAGCTACAGGTAGCAGATTTCAGTAATGGAGACGATACGTCTGAGGAGGGGGAAAAAAAAAAAAAGGAGACAGAAGTTGTAGATAGAGAAAAGAGGTGAGAGAGTGAAAGATAGATATTCAGGCATGCAGACATTATATACTGGGAAAAGAAAAAAAGAATGAAGGGTGAGTGTGAGAGAGATGGCATTCACACCGAGATGAATAAAGAGGAAAAAAAAGAAGACTGAGAGAGAATGATGACAAAGATATGGGCTGATGAGCTCTGGAGTGAGATGTACAATGAGCAGAGAGAGAGAGAGAGAGAGAGAGAGAGAGAGAGAGAGATATTAAATGTCTGAAAGCCTCTATCACTCTGCCACTGTCTATGGTGCAGAAACACAAGAGTGAGATTGGAGTGTATTAATTACCTCCTTGTGACAGAAGAGAATATCACTGTCACACACTGCTACACCTATCGCTTCAGCTAACTCTGCAAACCGCGCGCTAATGCTGTCTGGGTTTATTATTTCCCAATGCGCTACACTGAGATTTATCTAATAACGATCACTTTTAAAGTTTCATTTAGGTATAGATGTTACAGTAGGTCTCAAACGTAACTAGCTTACTAACAAAATAACAGATACACTAAGCAGCCACAACATAATATACACAATGACAGATTATGTGAATGTCATTATCATTCTTTCTTTGCTGGATGAGATATATCAGGCAGCAAATGAACAATCAGTTCTTGAGGTTGATGTGTTGGAAGCAGGACAAAAGGGAAAGTGTAAGAAAGTGTTGGCTCATATTTTTAAGGCTGTAGCCTACTGGGTTTCTGATCAGAAGGTCGGGAGTTTGAGCCCCAGCACTGCCCTATCTGCTCCAGGGGCGCTGTATCCTGGCTGACCCTGCGACCTTCCCCCAGCCACTTAACTGTGCTGTAAGGTACATGTGACAAATAAATAAATCTTATCTTCTGATCTTATGTGTAAGAATCTGAGAGACTGTGACAAGCATTTCCAAAAACAACAGGTTTTTGGGGTTCTTCCTGGTCTGCGGTGGTCAGGACCTACAAAAAGTGCTCCAAGGAAGGACAACCAGTAAGCCAGCATCATTGATGCACTTGGGAAGTCCTTCTGGTCTGATCCCACAAAATACCTACTGCAGCACAAATTTCCTGAAAAAGGTTCATGCTGGTTCCAACAGAAAACTTGTCGCATATGAGCCTGTGTGTAGTCTCAGACCTGAACGCTCCTAGAGTGCAATGGGCATGTGAGCATCAGAACTGGACCACAGGGCAATGGAAGAAGGTTTCCTGGTCTGATGAATTGCTTTTTATTTTCTATCAGGTGAATGGTTATGCGTGTGTCACTTATCTGGGAAAGAGATGAAATCAGGATGACCTACTGTATGGGAACAATGTGAGCTGGTGGAAGAAGTGTGATGTTCTGGGCAATGTTCTGTGGGGAGACCTTGAGTTCTGGCATTCATGTGGATGTTACTTGGACTCATATTACCTACCTAAACATTTTTTTCCACCCCTTGTCTGGAAAAGATAAAAAAATTTCCATCAAATTTAAACAATTATAATACCAAAACAAGGTTGAGTATTTATTCATATATCCTTCAGTATAGAATTGGTTTCCATTTGCAATCACCAAAGTGTTCTCCGTGCTCTCAGACCTTCCACAAATATTCCACAAGTTTGAGTTTTAGTCAAACTTTATCAGTTATATCTATACTAAAATATTCCCCTACTATGCTTTCTCATGACAAATGAAGAACGTTGGAGTTACAGCTGAGTTAAAAGCAAAAAAAAAAAAAAAGACAAACTGCATGTGCTACTTCCAGAAGATTGAATGGCCCAAGTGCGTCCTTTAATGCCTTTTGATTTAGAGACAACTTTTGTCTGACTCAGCTCCGTGGGTATTCTTTCCATTTGTGATATGGCGCGAGCTGAGCCTCCCGTGATGATGGATTCAAGCTCCAAAACTACACCACAGAGATGCTTCACACACCATCAGTCTCTTGATGTTGTATTCGCTCCTCAGCTCTGCAGCGTTCCGACTTTCCTGCACTGTCGAGCAAAGTTGGGGAAATTAATAACTAGAGTCTTCGAACAAAATGATCTGATGATAAATTTGTAAAGAGATAAATACGAATATAGAAATGTGATTAAAGTTAAAAATGTGGATCCCAATCCTGTGTCTAACATTTAAGCATTTAAGGGCCATGCCTGAAACATATGAACTTATAAATGTCTTTCCCTATCATGGGACTAATCTGTTGTACGGATCTGACCTTCTAG
Organism: Clarias fuscus; assembly: GCA_030347435.1. Classification (NCBI taxonomy): domain Eukaryota; kingdom Metazoa; phylum Chordata; class Actinopteri; order Siluriformes; family Clariidae; genus Clarias; species Clarias fuscus. The sequence goes on along the minus strand of CM059221.1, from coordinate 28,552,326 downwards.
CTCAGATATAATCTTTTCTAATAGGAAACCGAGAAGAAGAAAAAAAGCAACAATCTCAGCCGTAAGAGATCATGTTTCAGTTTTAGCTCAGCAAAAGAAAAGAGTTAAAGCTTCATTACTTCCTGGCTTTTTTTTTTTTTTTTTTTTTGCAGCAACATTGTTCAAGAAAAAAATGTATCAATGAGAAATTCAGTCTGGAAGTAAATGAGAGATTGGGTGCAAGCACTGGACTCACTCGTTTTCAGAATGCAATGGCAACAGCAGAGAGTCAGCTCAGCTAGTTAGCAGTCTATGAGATGGTGAGAAATATAGCGTAGATGATGATTTTTAGCATAAACGTTGAAGCTTTGGGAGCTGATCTGTCTGAGCAGAGTGTACAGATAGGAAGATCAGAGGGTTCTGCTGGTTCACTCTCTGACAGTAGAAATGAATGAAGCGATAAATCATATCGTACTGCTATTAGCAGTTTGTCAAATGGCATTGTGGAAATCCTTAAAAAAAAAAAAAGGCTGGAATGGAAGTGTGGAGCCACCAACCTATCCTGGCAGTTTAAGAATGAAAATTTATTTCAATAAAATTACCTGTCAGGTGACAACAAAATAGAAAAAAGAGATATACAGTACTATATATCCTCAACATGGACTTCATTAGGTACAGACCAAAAGTTTGGACACCCCTTCTCATTCAGCGAGTTTTCTTTATTGTGTTCTTTAGCCCAAACGCGTCTCTTCTGCTTGTTGTCTGTCCTTAGCAGTGGTTTCCTAGCAGATATTCTACCATGAAGGCCTGATTCACACAGTCTCCTCTTAACAGTTGTTCTAGAGACGTGTCTGCTGCTAGAACTCTGTGTGGCATTGACCTGCTCTCTGATCTGAGCTGCTGTTACCCTGCAATTTTTGAGGCCGGTGACTCGGATGAACTTATAGATCAAGATGGCGCCGGTGAGGTCGGCTGCCGTCGCAACTGCTCCGACCTATTTTTCCTTGTTTTCGCTTTTTAAGTTAACTTTCAATAACTTTAATCCGGCTAATTCACCATCATTGAGTGCATTAAGTACGATAGAGATACTCTTATTTCTATTGGTTTACAATGTACTCACAATTCGACGTTTTTAACTCCGGATCCGAGCTGGCCGAGTGAGATCCTGAGGGAAAACAAAGGACGCGACGCGAAGCGGCGGCCCCGAGGAAAACGAGCCGGCGTCAGGAACAGGCTGAGAGCGCGTGCACACCGCACACCTCTGCCTAGCATCCTGCTCGCCAATGTCCAGTCTCTGGAGAACAAGCTCGATGACCTCAGGGCCAGGATAAAGTTCCAGAGAGACATTCGGGACTGCAATCTTCTCTGCTTCACCGAGACATGGCTGAACCCAGCGGTGCCAAACCACGCCATCCAGCCGGCCGAGTTCTTCTTGGTTCACCGCATGGACAGGACACGGGACTCGGGGAAGACAAGGGGAGGCGGCGTGTGCTTAATGGTGAACAGCAGCTGGTGCAACAGCGCGAGCGTTGTTCCTCTCGCACGCTCCTGCACACCCAACCTGGAACTATTAACTATCAAATGTCGTCCTTTTTATCTTCCTCGGGAGTTCACATCGGTCATAATCAGCGCCGTTTATATTCCGCCACAAGCGGACACGGACACTGCCTTATGCGAGCTGCATGAGGCACTCACACAGCACCAAACACAACACCGGGACGCTGCGCTTATTGTGGCGGGGGACTTTAACAGTGCCAACCTCAAACGTGCAGCGCCTAACTTCCATCAGCACATCACCTGCCCGACCAGGGGCGAAAGGACCACTGGACCACTGTTACACACCAGTTAAAGACGGCTACAAGGCACAATCTTGTCCACCGTTTGGGAAATCTGACCATGCCGCCATCTTCCTCATGGCAAAATATAAACAAAGGCTTAAACAGGAACTTCCGGTTCAGAGGGAGGTCGCGCGCTGGACGGACCAATCGGTGGCCGCGCTTCAAGACGCACTCGATGACGCAGACTGGGACATGTTCCGAAACAGCTCCGATGACGTCAGCGTGTTTACGGAAGCGGTTGTGGGATTCATCGGGAAACTAGCGGATGATACCGTACAGAAAACGACCATCAGAACGTTTCCCAATCAGAAGCCGTGGGTGGATAAAACCATCCGCGACGCTCTGAGATCTCGCGCTGCTGCCTACAATACTGGACTTGCTTCGGGGGACATGGACATGTACAAGGCTGCGGCATATAACGTCCGGAAGGCGGTGAAGGAGGCGAAGCAGCGCTACGGGAGGAAGCTAGAGTCACAACTCCAACAGAGTGACTCTAGGAGCCTGTGGCAGGGACTAAGAACGATAACGGACTACAAAGCTCCAACATCCGGTATGACAAACGCGGACACGACTCTGGCAACCGAGCTGAACACCTTTTATGCTCGCTTCGAGGCTGCAGCTAAAGACGTTAGCGTTGCTAATGCTAGCGCTGCTAATGGCTGCAGACAGGAAGTCATTGCCAGCACCGGAAATGCGTTTATCATCTCCGAGCATGAAGTGAGGAAAGCCTTCAGGAGAGTGAACACCAGGAAAGCAGCAGGACCAGACGGCATCTCAGGTAGAGTCCTCAGAGCCTGCGCAGACCAGCTAGCACCAGTGTTCACAGAGATATTCAACCTCTCCTTATCTCAGTCGGTGATCCCCACATGCTTCAAAGAGTCCATCATTGTTCCTGTTCCAAAGAAACCCCATCCTGCTTCCCTCAATGACTATCGACCTGTAGCCCTCACATCAGTGGTGATGAAGTGCTTTGAACGGCTGGTCAGAGACTTCATCATCTCCTCACTACCAGACACACTAGATCCACTTCAGTTTGCCTACCGTTCAAACCGCTCTACAGATGACGCCATCGCTCATCTACTCCATACTGCTCTCACTCACCTGGACACTAGAAGGGGGAATTATGTGAAAATGCTTTTCATCGACTACAGCTCAGCATTTAACACCATAATTCCCTCTACACTCACCAACAAGCTGGAGCACCTGGGACTCAGCTCATCCTTGTGTCAGTGGATCTCCAATTTCCTAACGGGGAGACCACAGGCAGTAAGGATGGGTGGACATGTCTCAGCCTCCATCACCCTCAGCACTGGAGCCCCACAGGGTTGTGTTCTGAGCCCTCTACTGTACTCTTTGTACACTCACGACTGCGTAGCCACTACCAACTCCACCACCATCATCAAGTTTGCTGATGACACCGTCGTGGTCGGCCTGATCACTGACAACGATGAGACGGCCTACCTGAAGGAGATTGGAAATCTGGAGAACTGGTGTCAGACGAACAACCTCCTTCTCAACGTCAGCAAGACAAAGGAGTTGATAGTGGACTTCAGCACAAAGCAGAAGAGGAACTACCAGACCCCCGTCATCAACAAGAGCCCAGTGGAGAGAGTGGACAGCTTCCGTTACCTCGGTGTACACATCACGCAGGACCTGTCTTGGTCCTGTCACATCAACACCGTGGTGAAGAAGGCCCGACAGCGTCTCTACCACCTCAGACGCCTGAGAGACTTCAGACTGCCCTCCAAGGTGCTTAGGAACTTCTACTCCTGCACCATAGAGAGCATCCTGACGGGAAACATCACGACCTGGTTCGGGAACAGCACCATGCAGGACAGGCGAACTCTTCAGAGGGTGGTGCGATCAGCTGAGCGCATCATCCACACCGAGCTCCCTGACCTGCACTCGATCTACAGCAAGCGGTGCTGGACCAAGGCCAGGAAGATCATGAAGGACCTCAGTCACCCCAGCAATGGACTGTTCTCTCTGTTGAGGTCAGGAAAGCGATTCCGCTCCCTGAAGGCCAACACAGAGAGACTGAGGAGGAGCTTCTTCCCGCAGGCGATACGGTCTCTTAATCAGTACAACACACAGTACTGATCCATCTTGCACATCCACACATGCTTCTGCACTCACTCTGGACACTCTGGACATTCAGGACATTTGCTCACTTGTCCTCACTGCACACCTGCTCACTCATGGGTAGTATGCACACAAGTCACTTTAAATATGCACACAAGCCACTTTAACATTTAACATGTCACTTTACTGCATATTTGCATATTAAAATAAAAATTTCAATATTTCAAAATTGGAAATTTTGAAATATTTCCACTTGTCCATTTGTACAATTACAATTTTTTTACTTACTTACATTTTATATTTTATATTCTTACATTTTACATTTTATACTCTATATTTTATATTTTATTTAATTTTATTCTCTTAGGTCAGGGCAGTTGCCTAAGCATTTCACTGCATATCGTACTGTGTAGGATTGTGTATGTGACAAATAAAATTTGAATTTGAATTTGAACTTATCCTCCGCAGCAGAGGCGACTCTCGGTCTTCCTTTCCTGGGCCGGTCCGCATGTCAGCCGGTTTCTTTGAAGCGCTTGATGGTTTGTGTGACTGCGCTTGGGGACACTTTCAAAGTTTTCCCAATTTTTCGGACTGACAAACTTTCATTTCTTAAAGTAATGATGGCCGCTCGTTTTTCTTTACTTTACTAGCTGCTTTTTTCTTGCCATAATACAAATTCAACCTCTTTGAATGAGAAGGTGTGTCCAAACTTTTGGTCTGTACTGTATTCAAATGCTTGTTAATGTAAATATCTAATTAGCCAACCTCATTGCAGCAGCTCAATGCATTTAGGGCTAGCCATGGTCAAGACGATCTGCTCTGAAGAAATGTTAAAACACCAAGCATCAGAATGGGGAAGAAAGGTGATGTACTGTAAGTGACTTTGAACATGGCGAGGTTGTTGGTGCCAGACGGGCTGCGCTGAGTATTTCTGAAACTGCTGATCTACGGGGATTTTCACACACAACCTCCTATAAGGTTTATAGAGAAAGGTCCAGTGAGCAGCAGTTCTCTGAGTGAAAATACCTTGTTGATGCAAGAGGTCAGGGGAGAATGAGTCAGACTGGTTCAAGCTGACAGAAAGGCAACAGGATCTCAAATTACATCTCTTTACATCCCAGGTATACCGAAGAGCATCTCTGAACTCACAACACGTTGAACCTTGAAGCAAAACTCACCGGCCACTACTCCTTTAAGCTAAGAACAGGAAACTGAGGCTACAGTTCACATGGGCTCACCAAAATTGGACAGTAGAAGTTTGGTAAAAACGTTGCCAGATCTGATGAGTCTCAATTTGTGCTGTGACGTCCGGATGGTAGGGTCAGAATTGGCGTAAATAACATGAAAGCATGGGTCATTCCAGCCTTGTACCAATGCTTCAGGCTGCTGTTGGTTGTGTAATGGTGTGGCGGAGAGTTTCTTGGCAAACCCTGGGCCTCTTGGTACCAATTGAGCATGGTTTAAATGCCGGTACTGGTGCCCATCCATTTATAACCACAGGATAATATACCATGGTTTTAAAAATAAATTTACTTTAGGATGTATTTCAGCAGTATACGGTTGAGTATAACATGATGTGATTGTGACGTTACATGAATATAAATTGTTATAGATCAGCATGAAGCAATTTTTTCTAAACAAGCAAATAACACCAAAAAAAATCAGATTTTTTTTTTTGTCAATAAAAATAGTTTTTCTACCTCTAGTGAAAATAACCTTAAAAAGAAAAGAAAAAAAAAAAAAAAACTTTGATAAGTCTGTTCCAGAAGATAATGTCCAGGTCATTTTGAGCTGAAAGTAGGTGACATAAAAACGTCAATTACAAAATGATTGATGCCTGTCACACTGAAGTAAATCGAAGTTGCTAATGTTCTAGCATGCCCTCCATCTGTAATTTCCACTCTTACACACCTGGGGTTTATTGCCCATTTTTTAAATGACTTTTATAAAAGATTTTCAGGACATGACAAAGCAGTGGAAACAACTGCAGCTTTCTGATAAATCTGGACAATCGGGACAAAAAAAGGCAGCGACAACACAAAGGAACGACGGCGAGGGAGAAAAAGAGAAGAATAGAAGTTGGAAAAGCAGCCCCGGAGCAAAGCCTCTCCATCGTGATTATCTTCCCATGTTCTGCTTCATCAGAACTGACAGGACACATCTGGGGACGGTCTGAGCAGCTCTCTGATGTGAATATTTCAGCTCACGCATTAATAAATGCAGCATCTGGCCAGGGGGAAAAAGTTACTTTTTTATTTTTTTTTTTTTTGAGACTAAAATCAGAGCACAGACCTCTCTGCCCGAATCAAACTAATGGGAAATTTGTCAGACAATAAACAAATATAAAACACCAGACCAACAAACATAATCATGTTTTGGGTCCCAAATAATACTTATTTAATTAATTAGTTAATAAAAAGTTCAGTACATCAAGAGCCGGGATATCATGTAAACTCGCAAGGAGAGCAAGTGAACCTTATGCATGTTAGCAACCTGCATGACCTGGTGAAATTTAGGTCAGAAGTAAAAAAAAATAAATAAAAAAATAATAATAAAAAAAATAGGGTAGTTTTAGGAAACATTAGTTCGAATAAAAAAAATAAATAAATAAATAAATTGCTAGCTAATAATTTAGTAATTTTGCTCTAATGTACAGTATTTTAATAGATATTTACTAGCATGTATGTTAGCTGTATAATCTGCAGTGTGTCCTAGGGCAATGAGTGCTAGCTAACAAACTTATTTAAGTTACATATTTAGAAAAATAATGTAAAATGAATGCCAGTTATGTAATTTAGCGGAAAATGAGTGATCATAACATTAACTAGTCATTCTTAAGAACTGGAACAAATTCATTTGGGGGGGGGGGGGGGGGGTAGGCAAAAGTAGGGTTACAATTAACACTTTAACATTTTTCCTTTATTAGAAATTTTGACTTTTATTTACATATATTATAATTACATAGGTGAAGGTGAAGCAGATAATGAAGTAACTGTAAGCCTACATATACAAAAAGTAGGGTTACAGTTACTTCAATATCTGCTTCACCTTCACAATCACGTTTTAGATTATAAAAATTATTATAAGAAGGTGGACTCTTTCAGCACTTGAGAATTTAAATGTTCAATGTAAAATGTCCAATATGTAATTATAATATATGTAAATAAATAAAAAGTCTAAATTTCTAATAAAGGAAAAGTGTTAATTGTAACCCTACTTTTGGCCCACCCTATATATATATATATATTGTTGGACAATGTATTTAATTCACATTTATTTTATTTTATCTTATCTAATAATCAAGTGTTTTTTTTTTAACTGTCATATAATTTCAAAATTCAATGCAGCACATAAAAAAAAAAAAAAGGTATTATTAGAAATCCATCCTATTAATCCTAACCCTATTAATAATGCATGGCCACTGAGTGGTGGCGTTTGCACAAGCTTTCTTATGCGATTATCATGTCATGCAGTGGGCGTGTCACAGGCGCGCCTCACCGAATAGAATAGTAGTCAGCATTATCATCAACTTTTACATCATATTGTAATCATGTCACAGGCATTCCCCACTGAATGTAACAGTAACAGGTCAGCAATGAAAACAGGTACATGAGGCCGAGCTCAGGGCTGCTAAAACCCTGGATTACACTAGAGAGCGACAAGCAAATACAATAGGCAGAAGTAAGAGCTGTCGGAACATTGGAGCAGAGTGCGGAGTGGCAGCAAGTTCACCGAACACTCCATTCGCAAGTACTCGTAGCACACAGGCTTCAGGATCTGTACACAGGTGGAGCCGTGAGTAACCTTTATTAAGTCATGAGAGAAGAGACCTTTGGAGGATTTCAAAGGTTTTACAGATACAATTATAACTATTCAATTTTATTGTAAACATTTATGTAATGCTTAACACTTTGGAATAAATTTTCACATGTTCAAAAAAAAAAATACATGTTTAATGTAAACATGTTTTAGCAATATTGGTAGCTTGCATTCACAGATAGAAGCTAAACAACTAGCAGTTAGCCAATAATACCCTAAAATGGGGCAACTACGTCTTGCTAATATCAATGACTAACTTGTCCTAGCATCTAAATCTAGTAGTGTGAATGTGGTTCTATTATTTTCTTTCTTTCTTTCCTTTACCAAACCTGGCTAGAACTTTATTGTTGTACATTGCACCAATTAGCAAAACATAGCTTTAAAATCCAACACACCCACCCACCCACATCCTCCCTTTTTATCTATCTATTTATTTATTTATTTATTTATTACGTTTATTGACATAATCTCATTAAAACCAGTTCGCTGAAGAACCCAGAGGAGAACTCACTAGAGAGACTGGCACGAAGGTTTTTTTCTGCAAGATCAGAGAACATGTGCCAGGAGTAAATGTTTAGTGAGCCTGGAACGTTCGTCTTGCCGAATGGGGAGGAAGAAGAAGAAGGAAAAAAAAAAAAATCCTCAAGTCTGTTTGGAAAGTTCAAGAAGTCCTGAAGGATACGAGCAGGAGTGCGGATCCATACAGTGTCTTAGTGTGTGCAGAATCTTAACTAGGTGAAAAGCAGAGCGAGAGAGACCTGGAAGTGAACACACACACACACACACACACAATTCCACTATTTATCCACATCCAGATAGATGATTGTGATCTCATCAACCCTCTAAGGGGTCATATTAACTATTCATAGACATCCCGGACAGTTTCTCATCCTTAAAGTGTTCTCAGTATTTAAAAGTTGAATACCATTTTTTTTCTTCATCAGAAAGAGACGAGTTTATGTCTAAACTGCTTCCTTTAAGTTCAAGGATTTTATTTATGAGGTAATGATTTAGTTTTTGAGAAAGTTCTGATATTTGCTGCCTGTTTTTTTTTTAAATGTATTTCTTTCATTTATTTATATATTTATTTATTCATTATGTGGATGGATGAAATATGAAAAGAACATACTGCCCTTATAAAACAGATTAGAAAAGAAACAAAGAAAGAGACATGGATAATAAAGAAATAAAGAAATGAATAAATACCGAAGTAAATAAAAGAAGCTTTTAATCTTGCATGGTTTTCTAAAGTGTCTCTTTTCAAATGAAATCCCTCACACACTGGACACGAGCAAACCATACCGGCGCAAAGATAAACTGACATCATAAACTGGCATATTAAATGCTGGAAAAATAACATTAAGAACATTGGCAGTGACATGTTGTAAGCCTCACACAAGCAGTACAGCCTGGGGTTATGTTCTCTCACCTCGATATGAGGATGTCATCATGAAATGAAGTGATTTTAATCTGAAATTTTTATCAAATACGAAAAACAAATAATCCAGTCAGGGGCCATGATAGCTCTGACTTAGGGAGCTATCCCCTTCCTGACCCAGGCCCAGATTAATGCATTAGCATTTTTGACCAACAGGTGTTTTTCCCCTTTCGAATAAATCAGTTTTAAAAATTTTCCACTTTGAAGAAATTACCGTGAAGCAGAGAGAACAAGCTAGAAAAATATTAAATATTTTCAGAAATATCTGTATGCATGTAGACAAGGTTTTAAATGAACTGTTCAGTACATTTTGTAGCCATTACCCAGGACATTTCTGATCATTTGGGGACCACACATACATATACTGTATATACTGTAAACTAACATTCAAAGCCAGTCACAAAAGCACTTTCAACATGAAAACACATCTGATAACGTTGTTATTTTAACCAACACGCTGTCTTTTTAGTAATCGCTTCTAAATCTTCCTGAATCGCCTCTGAACTGTCTGTGTTGTTCTGTTCACAGCTAACGGCAGCTACAAACAATCTTCTAACACAAGGCTGAATCGTAAATCCCTCTCTAACCCTTGAATAAGGGCACTACTTGGTTTGTGGAACAAAGGGTTATACACCATACATTATATACTAGCTTTCCTTTTAAACTACAGTGGAACCTTGGATTACGAGCATAATTCATTTCGGAAGCGGGCTCGTATTCCAAAACACTCGTAAACCAAAACAAAGCTTCCCAAAAGAGATAATGAAAACTCAAATAATTTGTTCCACAGCCCCAAAATAATTAATACAATATATAAAGTAAAAATAAAACAAATTAACCTGCACTTTACCTTTAAAAAAGTTAAAATAAATCCCAAAAGATAAGTGTTTCCGTTTGTGTGAGCAGGTGCTGTGTATTTGTGTGTGTGTGTGTGTGTGTGTGTGTGTGTGTGTGTGTGTGTGTGTGTGTGTATGTGGAATTAGCCCCTTCCCTTGCCTTGTCTTACACAGTAAAACTCCTCCTCCCTCTCCCCACCTCGCTTTTTAAGTTTCACAACGAACACACACACAATGGAAACACTGTTTTAACGGGAAAAAAAGAAATCTCTCTAATGACACTCGTGAGAGTGCAGACTAACAGAATCACTGCTGTAAAGTAAAAAAAAACAAACAAATGAAACAGCACCTTACCTTGGAAAAGAAATCGCGACAGATCAAAGTTTCTGTGTAGAGCAGAGTGTGTGTGTCTGTGTGAAGCCGGGGAGGGGGGGTGAGAGAGTGTGTGTGTGTCGGTGTCAAAAAACTTGGCACTCATAAACCAAGACATGCTCGTTTTTCAAGTCAAAAGTTATTAAAAATCTTTGCTCATCTTGCGGAACACTCGTAAATCGAGCTACTCGCAATCCAAGGTTCCACTGTATTTGGAATGAAACACCGGAACAGGTGTAAAAAGAAACAGCCTCAAAAAAGACCACCTCCATTGTTTACCCCTCCAAATGATTAAATGTTGTAAATGAGTAAAAGTCTTCTTTATATATCTAATATAAATATATATATATATATATATATATATATATATATATATATATAGATCCATGATGTACTTGGTGTTCTAATAAGAAACAAAAATAGCCAGAAGTCAAAGGAAATAGCGTTTTAAAAAGTGAATAAAATAATTTTTACAAGAAATTCCATATATTACATTTTATTAAAGACTATTACCAAAGAGGTTAACAAAAACAATTAAATAATTCTGAACTACCTCACAGTATTATCTTACCATCAGCTGCAAGTTCAAATATGTACACTGTACAGTATATACTCATCTTATGCTAGATTGATAGTTTTAACATAAAATAATTAAAGTTCATTCATTTGCATGTTATTAATAGCTTTTTTATATGGTTAGAAAGTGATTGCAGATGATCCTATTATACAGTACATTTCTATTATTATTATTATTATTATTATTATTATTATTATTATTTTAACATAATGTGTTTATCCCTAGTATCCTTCGTTGTTGCTGGTTTTCTAGCATCTCTGACTAAACTCTAACTATGAATTTGCCTGCTTTTGTGTTCATGTTCATTTCAGCACTACTATGGACTCTACAACCTGTCCACAGGCTCCTAATAAACAGACACTACGACTGCATACACTCATCTCAAACTCCTTGCTGTTAAAGAGCCTAAAAGCACTTTTTAGGGCCCAAGCACTGTAGTGCGCAGGGCCCTATTGTTTTCGTTAGGATTATTATTTTTTTTATTATTTTTCTTTCAATCATCCGGGCACTTTTGGGGTCCTTAACATACTCAAAAAGTCATCAAAATTTGCAGACAGGTTGGAATCTGCGGCCATCAGGTCCTCAGTGGGGCTCGGCCCGGGGCGTCGCACACGCCCCGCACAGCGCCCCCTACAGAGTCTTGCCTTATAGCTCAGACACACTTGCACGTATACTTATAAAACTCGGTGAACATTTAGAGCTCATCAAACTAAACAAGTTTCGCGCTGCATGTCATCAGGTGTAATCAACAGGAAGTGAGTTATTTTGAGTTGTTTGCAAAACGCACCCAATGGAATGTGATGAACTCCTCCTAGGAAATTTTTACAATTCACACCAAACCAGCTAAATATGATCTAAACAAGTTGCCGATGCAAAATTGCAGAGATCTTTTTGATAGCTCGAACGGTTCGGCCGTGGCGACGCTTTAAAATTATGGCGAATAAAATGAAACAGGAAGTGGCTAATAACTTCTGTGTACATTAAGTTAGGCACATGAAACTTTACAAGTATGTTAAGAGTAGGAAGCTGATCACATCATATGACAATCATGAGTCTATGTCATAGCGCCACCAAGTGGCAGCAGGAAGTGTGTCACTTTTGGAAATCAGTAATATTTTGTCCTTTACTTTCACCTGATTTGGTTCAAAATCAGTCAGAATAATGAAAAGACATGGGTCATTTGAAATCATGAAGGATTTTTTTCTAATTTGAATCGTGTTGCTATGGTGACGATTTAACTCAAGAAAAAATCGAAGAAAATTATTCATCTCATATCTTACGAGTGGAAAGACCTACGGTTCCAAAATTGTATGGGTGTAGACTCTCACTGATTGTGAGGAAGCCCTGAGAGCCTGGAGCCCGGGAGTGCCACAGGGCATGTACAGCGCCCCCTGGAACTTTGTAAAGTTTAATCTGCATAACTCATATCCACTTTCACATATATGAATGAGACCCAGTATAAATTTAGATCTCATTGAGGTGAACAACTTGCATATCCCATACTGGAATCCGCTGAACAGGAAGTCGGTTATTTAGCGTTGTTTGAAAAACGCACCCATTGGAATGTGATCTACTACTCTTACAGGATTCATATATTATTGACCAAACAGGGTCCAATACAATCTCAAGACATTGAGGATCTAATATTGCGAAGGGCTGGTTGATATCTTAAACGGGTCGGCCGTGGCGAGCCCTTAAACCTATGGCGAATAACAGGAAACAGGAAGTGGCTAATAACTTCTGTATAAATTGAGTGACATTCATCAAACCTCAGCAGTAGGTTAAGAGAAGAGTCCTGCTCACAGTGACATGGGTCCCGTGAGTCTCAGTCATAGCGCCACCAACTGGCAGCAGAAAGTGTCTACTTTCAGAAATTAAATTCTTTTGTGGCTAATTTTCAGCAAATTGGCTTCAAAATCAGGCACAATAATTGGAAGACACGGCTGATGTGACACTGTAAAGGACTTTTTGATACGTTGAATAGTATTGCTATGGCAACATATCATTTTGAGCAAATATAAGATACTTATATCCACCAAGTGGAAAATCCTAATGTGCCCAAACATTTTAGGTAGAAAGAACAACTGCTTCTGAGTAGATTTCTTGAGTTTCATGTTTTTGTGATGCTCATACAGCTCCCAACAATTTTTACAGTATATTTATCAGCTTTGGCCTGAACTGTCTCCACTCAGTCCTGCAGTAATAAAATATGTCCAGTAGATGGGAGTAGTAGGCAGGTATTCTGCAGTCAGGTCTTTCCCCTTCTCCTTTACTATGGCTTCATGTTTACAATTTAAACATATGCAGAAATGATCAAAAATAAACAATAGAAACATTTAAATTGCCCACTGTACAACATATACACACACACACACACACACACACACACATTATATGTGACATCACATTCAGGAACATCCTTAAACTTACACCGATAATTTATTTATAACACACATCACCAATATTAACACACAGACTCACACACCATACACACACACACACACACACGCACACAACATATACACAAACTCGCACAAACACAAGCACATTTACTCGTCACACACATACTGACACATCTACATGTCACACACCTCTCTCCCACACACACACACACACACACACACACACACACACACACACATACATCACATCACTGTCACACACCTCTCTCCCTCACTCTCACACACACATCACACATTTTGATATCTCAAACGGATCAGCTGTGATAATGTCTTAAACTTACACCCAACAATTATTAATCACACACAAATCACTAATATTTGCACACAGATGCACACACAATACACACAAACATGCACAAACACAAGCACACATCACTAATGTTAACACACTAAATAAACACACACACAAACACAAATATATCTCACACACATGCATGCACAAACACAAACAAATACACTCATACATCACACAAATAAGCACCTACATACACACACACATTATAACATCACAAATTATAACACTCACACACTCACATCTCTGTCTCACACACCCTCACGCAGAAACACACACATCCACTAACAAGTCACATGTCTTAGACATACTAACACACACCTCACTAATGTTAACACACAGACTCACACACCACACACACACAAACACGCAAAAACACATTTACTCATCAGAGACAGACTGACACATTAACTAGTCACACACACACACACACACACACACACACACACACACACACACACACACACACACAAAGATTTAGGGCCCAAACTGATATTAGCCCAGTATGATGTGTGACGTTCTGTGTGCAAGTTCTGCGGTGCAACCGGGTGCCGATGACTTTTTTGAGGTTTTGACACACTCGAATAACACGCAGGTTGTGCGGTGCGCCCGGGATGGGGACCGCGCCCGTTGCTTGGGCCCGTCATCGTTGCTTGCAACTTTAATTAAACTCTTTTTTTTTTTCTCGAAACTTTTAGAGAACATGGAGTGCAGGGATGCTCAAAGAAAGCTCAGTGGCATTATTCGCTCTATATCTCTCCCTAAAGGTCAATATGTGTGTTTGTGTCTTATCACCCTTCAAGTGTGCTTTATTGTTTTCCTGCTAAAACCCCTGTTTTTAGCAGCGCTGATTCTCCCTGTGGCTTTCTTCTCTTTGCCCTGCACGCTTTAAATTTTCACACTGCACATCATGAGATACACTCTTGATTTATCTGCAAATCCTTTATAATCCTTGCGTTTTCTGTTTTCCAGGTAGTCATTATCTTTTCATTTATTTTGAAGCAACAAAAGGTGGAAATGTGTGATAATGTCTTTTGTGTTACAGACACTAAAGCTGAAAAACATGTATGTAAATTTTCCTTAAATGTTTATAGTTATAATTAAAGTAAGTGCATTATTTATTTATTTATTTTTGCATTTTGTGCAAGATTTATTGAAGAGCACAATGGGTCCCAAGAATTGTATGAAGCACATCAGCAAGAACAAAAGGGAGTCACTTTCTTTTTTCATTTTTTAAAGCAGCTGGTGCCAAGAGGAATCACAAATTAAGCTGAAGTGAGGTTTAATATCTATTTATTTAATATTTTACTTCATTTACATGTTTTTACTAAATGTTTTTATAGTTTTTATCCATAACGCTAAAATAAAAATAAAAAAGCGAGTCTGAGATTGGTTGTATCATGTAGTCGAGAACAGGAAATTGATTCATTGACATTCCATAATATTAAAGATAATTATAAATCAAGTACAAGTATGTAGTTCATTAATAAATAGACAGTTGTTAGTACTGAAGAATTATGTGATATGGAAGAATACACTTTATTTTAACACTTTAGGAAATTACGTTATAGAGAAGTAATAAAAAAAACCTCATTGTAAAAATAGTAACCACTTCACCTTTGATTATTTTCCCATACTGTAACTACACAGAGTGCTTCAATTGTATTCATTTTTTTAAAATGGTGGATTAACATAATAAGCGTTTTATATTAATTCAAGCACTTCTTAAAAAAAAAAAAAATACTTCTCAGGTTTTTAAGTGCTTAACATAAGTACCTCCGGCACCCTGTGTGAACCCTGGAATACTTCACTGAGTGAGGAAGCACACTAGACTGGAAAGATTTCTCACATCCAGTTTTTCAGTTCACTCATGCAGACATACTGATGCAGTTTAGGAAACATATGAAAGATTTTCATATCATCTATAAACATGAACTAAATGTCAGCATGTAGATGAAAGCTGTGATATTGTGCAGTCGGCCATCTTGGACAACTTGGAGTCTTTTTATCCTTAATGTAGTTTGGTTTTATTCCACATTGTTCATGGTGGGAAAACACACCTGTACACTTGGCATCTTGGGGTAGCCGGTAGCAGTCGTGGACAAAGTATCAAATCCTGTACTTGAGTAAAAAGAGAGACATCTTACTATAATATTGCTTAAGTAAAAGTAAAAGTTCTTTCTTCTTAAGTAAAAGTTCAAACATACTCACCGTCAAATCTATTTACATGTCAAAATTACTGAGCATTAGATCACTTTAGCCTTTAGGTCATAGTACTGTAAGAGTCTCTCTCTTTCTCTCTTTTTGTGCTTCTTGACTATGAATGATCTGTCCCATCGCTGTCTGAAACCATCTCCATTTCTGATCTCAAACACCTGCTGCACTGAAAAGCGGTTTTTAGAAGGAAGGAAAATCATGCAATTACACATAATAGCCAGCAGGTGGTAACATTCCCACACAACTGTGGTTATGCAAAGCAAGGCCATGCACAAAAGCAGTGAAGTAAAAACTATATATATTTGCTGTATGATATAGTGGAGTAAAAGTAAAAAGTGTCCTCTAAAGTGTAAAAATGTTAAAAAAAATAGGCATTAAACCTCACCTCATTTTTTGATTACCTTCATTTATAATTCCTCTCGGTGCCGACAGCTTTAAAAATGACTTTTATAAAGCACTTTATAAAGTGGCTTCCTTTTCTTTTTGCTACCGGTCTTGCTAACATTTTTGGGACCTATGGTCCTCTGTCGTCACTAAATCTTGCAGAAAATGAAAGATAAAAACGCTCCCGGATGTACATGCCAGCGATCGGTTCGGCTTGGTTTGGTTGCTCATATGGCGAAAATGCTTTATACAGTATGCTGAAGCAAATTTCAGTGAGGCGGGCCATTCATATGTTGAGGTACTGCTGTACAGAAACATGAAATATGCATTTAAGTTCAGTAACAAAATAAATGTTACCCTCCTACTGTAGGTACCTTCCACCTGTTTGCCAGTACAACTATTTACATATCTTTGGGAGGAAACTGGAGATCCCTGAGAAACACCAGGATACACAAGTTCTAGACTAAATGGGCCACTGAATAAGTTATTCAAAATGTCACTTAGTGGAATACGGTCATTACTTCACTGACTTTCTGGATGAAGGAAAGTCCATCTCCTACAACATAACTGGGTATACTTTGCAGAGTTTGTTCCTCACACACACACACAAAAAAAAAAATTAAATTAAAAAATCAAATTAATTCCACTTATTATGCCAACTCTCCTCTACCGAAGACTAATTGTTCATTTTAGCTGCACTGCAGATGTTCCCTTTCTTTCATTTCCTATTTCTTGGGTTCTTGGGTTCACACTGCATTAATTCTCTTAATGCGGTTTACCATGTGGCTCTCTTTTTCCTATTTTGAACTAATTGAATGGATGTGCCTTTATGTTATCTGTCATTGATCATACTGTATGTGTTATGTTTTGGGTCTATTGCTAATGATTAGCTGGTGATTAGCCATGCTAACATTGCACTTATTATTAGTATTAGTAATAGTAGTATTGCATACACTACACTACTGCACTGCCATGTAGTGTGTTTTGATCATTTTACCCACTACATTTATTTTAAAGTCACAATTAGTTTTGCCCAGGTATACTGTAAGGACCTACAGTGCTCCCCAACTCTTCCCAAAGCATACTCCACTGTCCTCTATCCTAATATCACCTTACCAAAGGAAGCACCTTCAATGCAGTTGTTACTAGCAGGGCCAAATGATAATTCCCATTTTTCAATGCCAATCAAACCCATTTGGACCACCAATTGTCACCACATGCATGACACACACAGTGCTGACTGGAAGTAAATAAAGTGTGTAGCGGGTTCGACCCAAAGTTGCACGGGCGGCACCAGGAAACACAGACACGAGGCGATATCTTAGGGGAAAAGGGTAATTTATTTATGATAAATAGGGGAAGGAAAGGCTAAAAGGAGGGAGGACGGAAAGAAAGGGAAGGAATGATGTGTGCACGTGCAGGGTCCGAGGCAGTGCCCAGCTGGCATGCGGGCACGCGGCTGGCGGCGGTGGGCAGAGTGGCAGAACGGAGCCCGCGAGGCAGCGCTCCTGCACGCTCCCTGGATGATTCCTCCCCACTGTCGATGACCGGCCTGGCCCCTCCTAGCTCTCTTTGGGCGCGGCCTCAGACGGGAGTCTCGCTCGGACGTCCTTCGGCTGGGGGGCTTTCCCGGCTGGGATCGGTGGCCTTAACGCTGCCCTCCTCACGGCCTTTTCCTCTTCGGTGGCGAGGACTCGAAGGCGGGCTCGACGCGGGAACGAAGAATGCCGTGGGAGCACGCGCAGCTCTTTCCCGTGCTGTCCTCAGCGCGAAGATCAAAGGGCGGAAATCCAATGTCCTTTTTAAGTCTCTGGGGCACGTTCCATTTCCCCACTCGCGTGCCACTCTCCAGCTCCACCGCGTTAGGCTCTTCTCGGACCCCGGACTAAACTCCGCGCCTTGCTTTTATAATGCGGAGCAAGCCCGAGATCCTATTAACGTTAATCAATGCCAGCCGGCCCGCATAGGCGGCCCCGTCCCTTCGCACACCTGCAGAAGGGGTGCCGCCTACTTAGGGAGCCCACGAAGTGAGCGAGGGGCGATAATAGATTTGGGTGCACGCCCATCACAGGCGCACACCGTGACAAGTGCAACAGGAACAAGAAGCATTCAGGGAGAGTGTGAAGGCAAGGTTAGGACCCTCCTTAGTGCCCCCTGTAAATTATAGGACTGTACTGACTGTAGACCCAGAACCATAACATCCTTTCCCCAATGCCACTGAGATCATTTACCACCAACAACGCCAATGTTGCCTCAAGGTCTTTAGCCCCTGTACCCCGAAGCTACTTAAACCAAATGGATTCTGTACATACCCCTTCCACTTCACCACAGATCTTACCACCCATTCCCTAGTTAGTAATATACAGTAGGCCTGATTCCATCCCTGACCAATTAGGTCACATCTTTTCTTCAGCAATGCAACAGTAATCAATCAGACCACATTAAGAACCACTTGAGTTTCCACCCTCAATACAACTGTAACCTAAGAAACAACAATTTCTAACCCCTAAACCACTGGCAATATTTTCCCTGGTCGGGGACTGTAGTCTTGTTATCAATAGGGTGGAAACTATGATCCGATTAGTGCTGGCTCAAGAGTTAAAGCCCTGGGTTAGTGGTTAGATGGTTGTGGTTCAAGCCTGAGCACTTTCAAGCACCACTGTTAACCTCACTCTGCTCCAGCGGCATCATATGATGGGCAACTCTACACGTTAACCTTAGATTTCTAACAAGCTGAGGTATGCACCAACAACAACAAATAATATATATATATATAAGTATTTCACTGGGCTGTACTGTATACAGTATACTGTGTGTGACAAAGAAAGGCAAGAAATGTTAAACTAGTATATTTTGCAGGTGAGTCTAATTGGTTACAATAGCAATGGGGTGGAAGCTACAGTCCATCCAGTTTTAGTGGCATTTGGGGAAGGAACTGTGATTGGTCTCAATGCAGTCAAACGTAAAACGTAAAAACGTATACAAAGATTACAGCTCTGTTTATGTAAAGATTTATGCTCTGGTTGATCCTTGGTTTTAATCAGTTTAAAATATATCTGATGAAGCTGCATAATTAATGCACAACCAGACACAACACCGTGATACATAGACAAAATCTAGTCTTCCAATTACGACTGCACACTTCACAATCCTTAAATCCATGAACCGCACTTCTGAAATCAAAGTATGTAGAAATTCTCATTCCTGTTCTGAAAAAAAAAAAAAAAATCCCTCTTTTTCTTGTGGAGAAAGCTAATCATTTTATTCTCTCTTCATCTGCTCAGCTGCCGATTTCTCCCTCATTAACAGAGCCAGAGGAGTTGCACCATCTCAATCTTCATACCATGTCCTACATTTTTATTATTATTATTTTCCCAAGGCCTTGACACTGACTGCGGGATGGAGTGTGAGACATGTTTGTGTGTGACTAGGGTGAGAATCATGGGTCTTTTAATCCTGCAAAAGTTACCTGCTGTCAGTGGTATGGTATCCGCCAATAACAAATAGCACAGGGAAAGATTCCTGCTTTCGAATTTCGAGAGCTGTAACACGCTGCCTTTGAAATCTTTAGAGACGGACAAAAGGGCAAGAAAGAAGTCAAATTGTTTTCAAAGCAAAAAAGGAAGTTTGGTTTCCCTCTACACCAGAATCGGACTTGGGTAGAGGGCTAGAATTTATAAGTTATTAATCATTCACACTCCTAAATTTACTGCATGATCTGCGTTACTTCCTTCCATGGTTGATTCTTTCAGTAAGTGGGAGCGTAATGGAAACTAAAGCTACAATTGGAGAACAGAAGAACTGTTGTATTCAAGCTATGGTCATAGTTTGCATTAGCAAATCATTTAGCCTTGTGCTTAACGGTCTAGTAGTTAACATCTAGTACTTATTTATTTCTTTTTGAATAAATATTCCCCTTAAATTTATTTTAATATGGAGAGGTGCTGTAAAAAGCTGCTTTGATTCAGATTCATAAAACAGCCAGGCTGGAGTACAGAGATATTTCCTATATATTTCTAAAGATTTTATGAGGTTTGGCCTTCTAACCAATCAGAGAAGGCTTTGAGTCAGGGATTGAGCAAACAGCCAGAAATCAATATGTGAACATGATTCAGCTCTAATTCTCCAGTCCAGTAGGTGGTGGTAGTGCACATTTACCTCCATTACATTCACCTGCAGAACTACAGTACTAGGCAGATCAGGAGTCGAGAGAGTTGAATTTCTCAAAATCGGCATTGCGTTGGGCTTCCCTACAAAAACTGTTGGTTGTCGAAACATTGAGGTAATCGCGGTTAAAAATGTTGGGGCAATATTGATATCGAGATGTTTTTTGAAAGTTAGAACTATGTTGATGAAATTGGACCAACGTCGATTACTTGACAATCGGATAACAATGAATGAAAGGAACTAACACAATTTATTTTTTGAAATTAACAACTTCTATACCATATAGTAGGACCAACAAGGTAGACCACTAGGGGGCATGCTACTCATGCTAGTAAATGTGTGTACATAACGACATGCCACAAACCCAATACAGCAGTACCTAAGCATACAGTATCAATTCAATCCATCCCTGAGGCGAGTTCTTGGGGAAGAAAATTCATAATGCGAAACGTCTTTTCCCATAGGAAATAATGTAAATACAGGTATTCTGTTGCAGCCACCCAAAAATATTACTAATATTACCAATTTCCAACACTATAATCATATTTTTGCAAAAAGACATGTAAATTAAATAAAGGCTGAAATAAATAGACATTAAGCATCTTGTTACCAATGGTCTTCACCAAATCTAAACTAAAGTGCAAAAAAAAAAAAAAACCCCACAAAAAATAAGTTTACTCACGTAATGACTTAGCTGGCATTCGGTTCAGTTCATTTGCACATATGCCGAAAACATTTAAGGTGAAAATTCATGAGGCAGGGCGTTAGTGTACTGAAGTACCACTGTATTACAGTAGTACAAAATAGTACAGTACAGAACATTACAGTCATTTGGATGCTACAGTAGGATGCACCTCACAGTAATATTTCTGAAAGAAAATGAAACAAAGAGGTAACATCAAGACACTAGGAGATGCTCGACATGAGAGATACGGGCTGTGTGTCCGTCCCAATATCTGAGCAGAATTTTAAACCCTGCTTGAAACTTAAGAGATCATGGACAGTCACAGGTTGTGTGATCGAATGTTAATCAACATAAACGCTCCAGATAAATCTCGCAGTTTTGTAATGTTGAGGTCGTATTTGCAGTGTTTGTTTTTGGGTCGTTATCTCAGCGTCATTTTATCAAAATCACCATTGTAACTTTTAAACACAGCGCAGTCCGGACGCCAAACGTTGTTGCATGGTTGTTACAACCAAATTACAGCAGTGGTCGAGTGTTAGGGTTCCCGCTGGGATGTGTATCAAAACAAATTTGTAGGAAAAGCGACAGCAAATGTGACGCAACAGAATCGAGTTGAACTTTATGCAAAGCGAACTGCCGACTGCCGGTGGGGCCGAGAAATGGTGGCATGAATATATTTTTTCTGTGTTTTATTATTATTGTTTTTTAGATATCGGTTCCTACTCACAGCTTCTGAGCCAGTCGATGATACCCGTTGTGCTGCTACAGTATGTGCGGTGTTTTAGTCATTTCAATCTCAGTCTATCAAACTCTTCACGCTTATAAAATCAACAAAAGCCACAAACACTGCAGGGTCTTACATTTTACACTAAATATTTCCATCAAGAAATGTGAACTTGTGATGATTGATGTACTGTACTGTATACACCTTCTGGTCACTAGCTTGTGTGGAAATTACCATCCTAGTACTACTACTAATACAAAAACCCGCCATGTCTAGCAGGAAATGAATGATGGAGCGCCTGTGACTGACCACCGTTACATCGTTACCATAGCTACAGAATATTAGCCTCATACCGTAGATCGAGAATAAAACTAAACTTTAGATACTAAACATCATGACTGATTAAAGTCTTTTTTTGTTTGTTTTTTTTTCTTTAGGGAAGGGGAAAACACTATCGAGCCCCAGTGAGCTATAAAGACTGATTCATACACATCATCATGACGGCTGGTAACGTCTTTAGGTAAAAGAAGAATAGTAGGTGAGAACTTCTTTGCGTTTGTGGCGAAAGTTTTTGTTATTGATGGTGACAGGTCTGGCGAGGAACATTAGACACGTCTTAGAGCTTCGGCTCAGCCCTGAAGCACAATTAAATAATGATGAAAAGTGAACAAGGCAACTGAAAGCTCCACATGGTCTCCAAAAGATTTTGACTGGTGATAATTGGAGAATTTAAAGGCAGGGAGTTAAAAGATACGGATATTCCACTTTCAGGTTTATCGCATTAATTCAGACTTCACATCTATCTCACGGTCCATTACTTAGTCTTTCTGAGACTTAACAAACTGCCTCACCTGGTCAATTTGTCCAGCCGCCCATGGGTGTCGATCCTGGCCAAACGCAACACGGCAGCCAGAAGAACAAGTCCATTTGTCACGAGCCATTTGGAGTAATTTAATCCTGTTTACACGGAGCAACTGTGCCGGGCCTCGAACTTCGCCCGAAGGTGAGCGTTTTGTCCGTTTCGGTTCAGGCACAACCTTTGCTCTTCCCTCAGTACTTCCTCAAATAATTCCATTTTAATCTTTCCCTCTTTCCTTACTATATTTTCAAGCATGCTGGCAGCCAATAATTTTGTCTGCGTGTGTGTGTGTGTGTGTGTGTGATGCAAGCTTGTGGTTTTGTCATGAATTATTGATCTGTTGTTGGCATGGGGAAAGGGGATGAACTGTGCATGCAGGTGCTAGATAAGGCCAGATTTACGCCTTCCCCGCCAAAGCCCACTCTGCTCAGCCAGCTCCTAAATTACATGGAAATTGAGTGGCTGTGCAAGCTAATAAAACTGCTACAGTGCCCCGAGCGGCTCACACTCCTCTCTCTGAACAGCAGGCAAGTTATAAGAAATCCACACAAGCTAAAGAGTTAGCACTGCATTATCAACAGGGACTTCAAGATTGATGCATTGCATATTAAAAAAAAAAAAAAACGAAAGAAAGGTGGCGTTAGCTCTTGTGGCTTTAACTGTGACCACATGTAAATGGTAATGGACCAAAAAATAAATAAAAAATCGTTTCTATCAAATCATGTGGCTCGACTTTTTTTTTTTTTTTTCTTCCCCATCGTCATTTGTGACTCCGAGATACTAATGATATTAAATACTCCTAACAATCCTACCGAAGACAGACAATGTATCTTCGGTTAGTGCTTCATCCTTGTTGCGGTGGCAACAGGAAGAACATGTGAAACTGCACAAACAGTAAGCCGAGTGCTGGATCAAACAAGGGAACCCTGGAGCTGTGAAGAAGCAACACTATCTGCTGTGATGAGATAAAAAAAAAAAAAAAAACAATCTCCCCAAACCATCACCAAGACATAACTGTCCTCCAAAGCACACAGAAAGACACAACAATCCTCCTAAACACACACCAAGACATAACAATCTTCCAAACAAACAGCAAAGTGTAACAATCCTCCCAAAACAACGGCACAACACCACACAAACACCAATACATCACAATAATCACTAAACAAAAAAAAAAAAACAGAAAGACAGAGCTGTTCTCCTGAACGCACACCAAGATACACGCACTCACTCACTCACTCATCGTCGTCTGTGCCACTTTATCCTGTATACAGGTTCGCAGGGGTCCTGAAGCCTATCCCAGGAGACTTAGGGCACGAGGTCAGGGCGCCAATACTTTTCAGGGAACACGTACGCGAACTCACACACCACGGGCAATTTGTGAACGCCAGTTAGATTCATCTGCAGGTCTTTGGTCTTGGGAGGAAACCGGAGTACCAGGAGGAAACCCACCAAGCACGGAGAGAACATGCAAACTCCACGCACACAGAGACGGGATATCGAAACTGAGCGGGAATCGAACGCGGACCCTGGAGGCTGCAAGGTGACAGTGGTAACCACTGAGCCACTGTGCCGCCTACCAAGAACACTGCCTGACTAAAAATGTCATCGATTCAGAAGGGTCAAATTATTGAGCTGCATCAAGCAAAGAAAACAAAGGAGAGTTGAAATGACACGTTATCGAAACCTGCTGGACCTGAACTTTGTGAAAGGGGTGCGGTCAGAAAAAACAGTCAGGAATAGATGTCACTTCACTTGGTGGAGCTGCATGGCGAAAAAATCAACAGTAAAAAGCAAAGCTACAGTATGTTTAATAGTGAACGTGAGAGCATTTCCATACACACACACACACACACACACACACACACAATGTGATGAGAACTCACAGGATTAGGACTTAAAAGCTGTGTCCATAAGAAAACCATTTCTCTATGAGACTCTATTTTAAAAAGGCTTCAGTAGGTGACCTGATGAGTCCGGACTGAGTCTATCCCAGAGCGATGGGCGTGGTCAGGGTGAGAAGGGAAGCGCATGAAGCGATGCTCCCATCATGCATAGCGTCCACTGTACAAGCCTCTGGAGACAGTGTTATGATCTGGGGTCGCTTCAGTCGCTCAGGTCGAGACTCAGCGACGTCATGTGGAGATAAAATGAAGTCACATGACCACCTGAATGTACTGAACCATCTACGGAGCTTCTCTTCTTCCGTGACGGCACGGACATATTCCAAGGGTCAGAGTGTGAAAGAGTGTTTCTGGGAGCACGAGGAATCATTTTCATGCACGAGCCACCACATAATACAGTGTATGATACTCTTTCCAAATGAACATCATCGTGACTTTACAAGAACGTAACATATTGAGACTTTATCACATACTGTACTCCTAAACACTACAGTAAGTATATTAAATCCTAGCATGCCAAAGCATAATTAAGTGTACTTGCGCCAGACTAATGACTAGTATACTTTGTGTTTGCTATTTTGGAACAACTAATTTTCTATTTGTGCATTTAAGTTGTAATTAAATTATACAAAAGCACAATATTAAGTGTATTAAGTATACTTTCATGTGCTAAAGTGTACTTAGTACACTTAAAGTATATGGCTGTTTATGTACTAATGCACTGTACATACTGTACCTGCCAGTAATTTAATGAAATGAAAGTATATATTTAATGTATTATAAGTACATTACAGCCATTTTTACTGTGTTACAAATACCCAAGTACTAAACCAATATTTTAAAAATTTATAAACACTGAATGCATTTTCTACAGTATATGCTCGATTTGAGGGGGGGGGGATGAGGAGGGATGGCACCTCCTGTTGAAAAAAAAATGACAAAACCACCCCCTCTGTAAACCCTCCATCCCCCTTATCATCCCCTTTAGATTAATAATGCTGTGTATTATGTCAAATTTGTTACGATCATCTACGAACTAGAAATAACTTCGATTAGCCAATCAGAGTTCAGTATTGTAAGACGCTGCTCGCATTTTTTTTTTTTTTTTTTTTGCGCTGTTCACATTTTTCCAATGACCAAGAGAAGAGTTCGAGCACAGCTTTGGAAATACTTCAAAACGAAGAGAACTGAAGGTATGATATGCATACACACAGATCCTCTCGGCGGAGACGCGATGAAAACCAAGCATTCAGTTCAACACGGGTGTTTTCGAAATGACGGAGAGCTTTCATGATAAGAAAAAAAAAAAAAAAAAAAAAAAAAAACGAGATCTTTGCCCCATTTGTGTAATTTCATTCTCAATTTAAAAGAGGCTTTGATTTTTTCACTAGATTTCGTGGCTTCACCTACATGCTTGGGGATAAAAAGTCGTACAAAACTACAGTACTATGAAATTATTTCATTACTAATGTTTATGTAGATTTGTATTCTACTCCCGAGATGAAAAATCAGGGAAAGGATCAAATGACAATGTTGGCATGCATGTTTAAATAAATGTGTTTTGTTTTGATGGCTTCAGGTTGATTTTATTACGCTTATATTTCGTTAATGAAACTTTATTCATGAGTTCAAAAGAAGTAATTTGCACAAGGTTACAAAAAAATAAAAAAAACGATAGTACTATAGTATCTACAGTCTTCAAGTTGTCTCACAAACACAAAAACTCAAATATATACAGTTGTCTGAACAAAGACAGACATTAGTATTGGAATGTACAGTATTAGTCTAAACCTGCTGTGTTGATTCGAGCTGTTACACAGAGACTGAAAACGGGCAGAGAGCTTCGAACATTATACCCGAAGTGAACGACACAAGATTTAGCAATAACACATTAGACAATACAGTCTATGGTTTAAATTATGGACTTAATTTCAAACTATCTAACAAAAAAAAAAAAAAAAAAAACATGAAATGAGATGTACCTTATGCTGATGAAAATGAAATAATAATGATACGAACTAACGCACGCAATGATGCAGCTTCCAGCCGTGAATTTAAACTAGAAGCAGAGAATAGCGGAGCCAATCCAGAAACAGAGAATGTGCCCGCCTCCATCTTCTGATTGGCTGGTATTGCCCCTACTCTAATCCCTGGTTGGCTGGAATAGTTGCAGAGTTCAAACGCTGCTGCAGTTCGTGCATGCGTACAGTTCGGGCATTATGATATTGAGCGCACAGGAGTGACAGAGTTCAAACACATAAATGATCTTAAACGCGCAAAGCTAAGTTTCAGCGCACAAAAACGAGCTTAAAAAGAGACGGAGAAAGAGAGTAATGCACTAAATATACTGTAAGCATAAATAAGTACGTTCAAATTGAGCTGAAAATATACTCAGACCACAGCATATTAAAATGTGTATTCTAATGTATACTTTCTGATAATTGCGAGCGTATTTAGAAACAAATATGCCAAAAACAAAGTGAAAATCACAGTTTACAGTTTAAATAAGTGTACTTTGGAAATTACACTGATCTTTCACATAAAGTATATTTTCCTATAACATATTTTTGGCAAGTGTACTAGAATATAATTATTTTGAAGTATGTTTAAAGTTTAATGTAAACTTAATAAACTTTTTATACGTTAACTGTTGGCACTTTTTTTTTTTTTTTTTTAGTATATTTGCAATGCACTATTGAAGATTTGAACATATTTGTAACACATTATAGTGTACTGTATTTATTTTTTTCACTAGGGATTGTCCTAAACACACACACACACACACACCAAAACGTAACAATCATCCTAAACACACACTGAGACATAACAACCACACAGCGCAAACCGACCATCCTTCCAAATCAATAACAGTTGCACCGCGCATTGTCCACTTCAGCCGCGCCCCTTTGTTGTTTTCTCTTCTTTTTAGCGAGTCCGCTGTGTGCTGAGATTCACAGGGTTTCTATGCTATTTTTTCCCCCTCCTGATTATCCTCTAGTGTACCGACGCTGATTCCTGGATTCGTCCTAATAAAGACGTTTTACACGCGTCCTGCTTCCTCTACCTGACGAGTTGGAGGCTACGCTAGCTGTCACCATCGTTTTGCAGTTTTGGCGGCCTTTTGAGACTTTCCTACTGAAACGTCGTGCTCGTTTTCAGCGCTGATCCGAAAGCCAGGTCAAAAATATCCGTTACAAGTTATCTTTTATTAATACAGAGTTATTTTAAGCGCCTTGGTTCCTGAGTGCTTTATGCAAATACATATAGCACTTAGTGGCACTATAATTACTCGTAATTATTTCTATTTATTTTTAAATCTTTGCCCTATTTTGTGTTATGATTGAGAGTGTGCTCAGTGGAGTTTTTTTTTTTTTTTTTTCCCAGCTCAGTAGGAGGAAGCACTTCTGAGATTCACACACTCCTGTCATCACCGAGGAAGCCTTTAATGACGAGCCTTTTTAAAGCCGGGCTCATTTAGATCTTTGATTCACACTCATGCTGGTTTGGGTGTTTTTCGTCCCACTGATGCCCTCTTTCTCTTTCTGGGCTCGAGATCTGAGAGCGTGCCGTGCCTCTGGAGGTCCATGCCTGGATCTTTTTGTTGTAGTTGTTAATTAATTACGTCCCTCAGGCCCTGTGGTGAGCCCTCGGCTGTGTTAAGGCGTCCCCTCTTTTTACGCTCTCTCTCTCTCTCTCTCTCTCTCTCGCCTTCTAATTTATGCACCCAAATATATTTTTCAAGGTTTTGTGCTTTCTAAAAACAGCTACTGTATGTATTTGTAAGATTCAAAATGTCCTTGTACGGCAAAAGTGGGAAACCAAATATCCAGAGATTTTATTCTGGTGTATCTTTTGCGGTTTCTTTCTATTATTATTATGTTGTTAGTCTTTCGGCTGCTACCGTCGAGGGGGGTCACCTGACACGACTCTCCCATTTTATCCGGGCTTGGGACCCGTATGGGGTGTGGCAACTCACCGGCGGCGGAGCTCCAACCAGGATTCGTGCCGTGAGTTACCTGGAATAGACTCCAGACTACTCATGACCGTGTAAATAATGGATGGATGGATGTTTCCTTTGTGATCGTACTAGTGGAGAAGTCATGGCCTACTGTAGCACTGTTACTACTGAAGGCCTGTGTGCCAGTGCATTGGGATCTTGGGTCGATCAGTCCCAATCAAAGAACTGGAAATACTTGTGTTTATTGTCCATTTCAGATTCTTTCTTTTTTTCTTTACTTTCTTTTAGACTTGTCTTGTCAAATTTTTTGCACATTTTGAGTAGGAACATTTTAACATCAGACTATGTAGCTTTTTTATCACTCAAATGTGTGGCCAAAAGAAACAAATAATAATAATAATAATAATAATAATAATAAAAAACAGGAAGTGAAATGTTTCTATTACATTTAATGACAATGGTAGTTAATGAAAGTGATTAAGGAAACAAAAACCTAAGTCCATTCTGTAATAAGGAAATCATTATAGCTTTAGCTCTGACTTTTGCAAAGCTCTGACACTGAAGACTCCCTCCACACATGCGTAATAAAATCCCCCAATAAATATTAGTTTATTTTATATGTAGCCCTGTAAGGTTATGTACAGCTAAAAGAGGGAGTAAACTATTGCCCCTATTTTTTTTAAAGCTATGTGGCGTTTGGAAGCTACTGTGGTACTGACTGATAATACTGTGCATGTTTCTTTAAGAGTGCTGCTCGTGTAACAATCACCCTAACTGGTACACTAGGCTGAGGATTGGGCGTGGACGCTAGTAGAGTGTAAGCGTTCAGCATGTACTGAGTCAGTTCAGGTGTACACGCGAAACGGAGTGCTCCGAGCTTAAAAGTGTTTTCATATAACTGTTTTTACAGAAATCAATGTGTTGCCCAAGGACGAGCACCGTCTCATTCTTAACAGTGTAACATATATAGAAACATTTATACATTGCATTTAAATGTTGAAATCTTTTTTATTAATGTTCAGAAAGTTCTGCTTGATGATGGACAGATAATCAAATGGACTGATGGCCTAAATGGATAGATTGTTAGGTACAGTAGACGAATACATGGAGAGGCATACAGTAGATGATGAGATGACAAAGATGGACAGATACCTGAATGGATAAATTGGGCAGTTGAATGTGTTCACAGAGAGATAGGTGACTATTTGAATGGGTGGACAGATGGAACAGGATGGATGGATGGATGATGGATTAAAGGAAGGGAAATGAAGGGGTAATGATGGAAAGATGAAAGCACGTACCTGTACAGACTGATGGCTGGACCCACAGTGATGGACAGGTGAATGTAAGGGTGGAGTTAAACAAAAAATACATTTATCCTAATGGAGAAGCATCAGGCAAGTCTAAAATAACCTCATGTATGATATTCTATGGGGGGTGAAAAATCCATTGAAACAATTCTCCAAATACATTAGTGCCATTTCTGTCACTCACATTCCTTGTGTTTTAGATTATTTCCCTGAAAATCAAAGGAACACATCCTAAGCTTTGCACTCAGTGCTTTAGAATGGAATTTGGTTTCCAGTCTTCCAGATCCAGTACTTTTCTTTTTTTTTTTTTTTTTTTTTTTGTGAGTACTTGAGCTAATGGAGGTAATAAACGTGATGGAGAGATCATGACCATCTGCTGGTGGATGAGTGTTTTTGGATAAAGAGTTGGCACTGCGCTAGTCTGGAATTACTAGTACTTGGGCTGACTGCCAAGTTTGACTTCTTGTCTGAAATAAAAAAATAAACTAAAATAAAAAAAAAATCAAAAATGTAAATAAACAAATATTGTAACATGTTTCTCTGAAAATTGCTTGGTAGAAAAATAAGAGGCTTGGAATTTAACTTCAGTTAGTTCCAGGTTCATTATATCCTCTGATAAAATAGCTCATAAAATATGAGTTTAAATGAAACTAGATGTTATGTAAAATATGCAAAATATACCAGGTTATTAGTATATTATTCTTAAATATATAAGGTTAATTATATAGAAATACAGGGATGGCTATTTTATCAGGGAATTGCCGTTTTTATTTTAAGACAACTTAAAATTCATTATTAAGCACATGTGGCTTCTTTTGGATGTATTTCCTCTATGTGAGCAAAAATAACCAAAACCCTCAGCCCAACTGTGTCCAAAACATCACTTGCTACTCAATATTTATAGAACGGGTCTTAAAATGCCACATCACACTTGTAACCATACGTTAGTACTAAATATCATCATGGCTGTGATTGATAAAAATACCAGGTACCCATCTGTCTACGCTGATATAATTGTTGGTGGTGTTGTTCTTTTAGCTGCTCCCGGCAAGTGGAGAAACACATACAGTACAAGCTTGCGACAGGTTTTACGCCAGGTGCCCTTCTGATGCAACCCTCCCATTTTATCCAGCCTTGGGACCGGCACTGCATCCAGTTCACACTGAAATAAGAGTATACGCAGTATAAGCACAGTATACACTACGTATGATTACCACAATCTGGATAATGACAAATCAGAGAAAGCACTGTTACATTTTTCTGTTAATTACTGGTTATTCTTTGTGTTATTTGATAAGTTACAGCACAAAATCTAGTTAAAATTATATATTAATGAATTGAAATCTCTTCCCCAAATAAAATTAGTCCTGGATATATACAGGGTGGGCCATTTATATGGATACACCTTAATAAAATGGGAATGGTTGGTGATATTAACGTCCAAGCACCAAGCCAAAAAACCAAGCACACCATTGTTTTTCTTGTGAAATTCCCAATACGTTTGATGTGTCACATGACCCTCTTCCTGTTGAAAAAACAAAAGTTGGATCCAAGATGGCCGACTTCAAAATGGCCACCATGGTCACCACCCATCTTGAAAAGTTTGCCCCCTCACATATACTAATGTGCCACAAACAGGATGTTAATATCACCAACCATTCCCATTTTATTAAGGTGTATCCATATAAATGGCCCACCCTGTATATATAAACTGTATAAAAGGCATACATTCGTGGCCAAAGGTTTTGAGAATGACACAAATATTGGTTTTCACAAGTTTGCTGCTAAACTGCTTTTAGATCTTTGTTTCAGTTGTTTCTGTGATGTACTGAAATATAATTACAAGCACTTCATACGCTTCAAAGGCTTTTATTGACAATTTCATGACATTTATGCAAGGAGTCAGTATTTGCAGTGTTGGCCCTTCTTTTTCAGGACCTCTGCAATTCGACTGGGCTGCTCTGTAACGACGTGGGCCGCGCGAGGGGCAGAGCCGTGCTTAAACTGTTCAGAACGGGCAGATCCGCAAGCTGTTACCACGCGGAGTTCTGAACAGGCAAAAGCACGGCCATTTATACACACGGTTGCTAGGCAACGGCGCCGTCAGGCAATCAGCCTGAACGAGCCGCACCTGAGGGCGTGTTTATTTAAGGGTCCCGATACCGGCGCACTT
This sequence comes from Clarias fuscus, assembly GCA_030347435.1. Classification (NCBI taxonomy): domain Eukaryota; kingdom Metazoa; phylum Chordata; class Actinopteri; order Siluriformes; family Clariidae; genus Clarias; species Clarias fuscus. The sequence goes on along the minus strand of CM059221.1, from coordinate 28,520,250 downwards.
CGTGCGATCATTTAGGTAGCACCGGTGAAGGTATCAGGGCCAAAGAAAAGAAAGAAAGAAAGAAAGAAAGAAATAAAATAAATTTTATTTCCGCCGTCCGTTCTCGCGTAGACGGCGGAGCTCTGTTTATTTTGTGTTTACAGTTTTCATTGGTTTACTTTTAAGTTCCTTAATTAATAATCCCACGCTATCTCCAAACAGGAAGGTCTTCCCGTGTGTATCACAAGCACTCTCACTAACTCCTATTTCATTGACCCACTCTAACGCCCAGCATAAGGGCTCTCATAATTAAAAACATTGCGTGGTGCGGCTCTCCATACCGCACCACGTAACATGCTCTCAATCAACTTCTGGGCCACATCATGACTGATAGCAACCCATTCTTTCATAATCACTTCTTGGAGTTTGTCAGAATTAGTGGGTTTTTGTTTGTCCACCTGTCTCTTGAGGATTGACCACAAGTTCTCAATGGGATTAAGATCTGGGGAGTTTCCAGGCCATGGACCCAAAATTTCAACGTTTTGGTCCCCGAGCCACTTAGTTATCACTTTGGTACCATTCTTTATTCATGCCTGTGTTTTTGGGCAAAATTGTGAGTGAGCCCACTCCCTTGGATGAGAAGTAACCCCACACATGAATGGTCTCAGGATGCTTTACTGTTGGCATGACACAGGACTGATGGTAGCGCTCACCTTTTCTTCTCCGGACAAGCCTTTTTACAGATGCCCCAAACAATCGAAAAGAGGTTTCATCCGAGAATATGACTTTGCCCCAGTCCTCAGCAGTCCATTCGCCATACTTTTTGCAGAAGATCAATCTGTCCCTGATGTTTGTTTTTTTTGGAGAGAAGTGGCTTCTTTGCTGCCCTTCTTGACACCAGGCCATCTTCCAAAAGTCTTGGCCTCACTGTGCGTGCAGATGCGCTCACACCTGCCTGCTGCCATTCCTGAGCAAGCTCTGCACTGGTGGCACTCCGATCCCGCAGCTGAATCCTCTTTAGGAGACGATCCTGGCGCTTGCTGGACTTTCTTGGACAAGAATTGAACCTCTTTCCTTGAAGTTCTTGATGATCCTATAAATTGTTGATTTAGGTGCAATCTTAGTAGCCACAATATCCTTGCCTGTGAAGCCATTTTTATGCAACACAATGATGGCTGCACGCGTTTCTTTGCAGGTCACCATGGTTAACAATGAAAGAACAATGATTTCAAGCATCACCCTCCTTTTAACATGTCAAGTCTGCCATTCTAACCCAATCAGCCTGACATAATGATCTCCAGCCTTGTGCTCGTCAACATTCTCACCTGAGTTAACAAGACGATTACTGAAATGATCTCAGCAGGTCCTTTAATGACAGCAATGAAATGCAGTGGAAAGTTTTTTTTCCGGGATTAAGTTAATTTTCATGGCAAAGAAGGACTATGCAATTCATCTGATCACTCTTCATAACACTCTGGAGTATATGCAAATTGCTATTATAAAAACTTAAGCAGCAACTTTTCCAATTTCCAATATTTATGTAATTCTCAAAACTTTTGCCCACGACTGTATATAAAACATAATTTCTAAAAATATACAACCAAACCCGCCGCCATGTTGTGCGAAAGAGGGAAATTCAACCTGGCCAATAAACCATCATCATCCATACCAGGATTCAAGCGCATAATGTGTACTATCCTGTGCATTATTCTACTCAATCAGGACGAATCAGCATTCATCAGCATTTAAAGTGTTTTAAGTGTTGTTCTGGAAAAATTACCAGAAGCAAAAAACACTTTTACTATTAATGACATGGAGAGAAAACACTCTCAGCAGGTTCAAGATGAGCTTTACAGGACACAAACACCACCATTATGTTTCCTGGCTGTCAGGAGTTACATTACTGTTAGTACTAGTATCTATTCCATGGTATGAGTTTAAATGAAACTAGATGTTATGTAAAATATACACCCTAAAAATGCTGGCTTAAAAACAACACAAACTGGGTTGTTTTGCCCCAGCTGCTGGATAAATATTGGACCAACTACATTTAATTTAATTTCACCCAAGAAAATGGGTTATTTATTTAACCCAGCAAGATGGGTAAAATATTCAATCCAAAGGATAGGTCATATTTAACTATAATGCTGTTTTAATTCTACCTCACAAATAGGTTATTATTATTTTTATGTTTTACATGTCTATGGGTTAAATTACTTTGATATACTGGTCTATTACAAAAAGAATTTTCAAAAGCACAAGATGAGATAATACAAAACAAGTTCAACAGCGACATCATTACGATACTATTACTGAGAAGCACTAATGCCTGAGAGCAGTGCTGGTCATTATCTCCCAACATCAGGATGTACAATAGGAGTTCGGCCTGGACACTCCAGCCTGCTGGAGATATTCCACTGTGTTCGTTCAAACCTTAGAAAGAAAGAAATGAAAGAAAGTAAAAGTTTTTGGAAAAATCGAGAGGGTTGGCTAGTATGCATATTTGTAAGAAGATTAGTGTTTTGTAACACCTCAGCTTTTTATATGTGGTTGCAAACGCTAGCAACCTAGCTAAATGCTAGCGTCATGCTGGCACTACAGTTAACAGTTTAGCTTTCATTCATCACTTCACCATCTTCCTACACCCTGCAAGCATTCTACAAAGAAAGCTAAAAAGCTCAGATATTTTTGCAGTTTCCTTCATACACAGGTGGGGTTCTTTGGTTTGGCTAGTTAGCAGCCATTGTCAGATAAACTAGCATGCTATTCTACCTCACAAAACTTTCAGCCTGAAAAACTTCTTGAATGTAACGTTAACACGGTAACAGTAATAAATGTTACATACAGTGAACAAACTCAGTCATAGGTGAGTGAAAGTGTGTATACAGACCTTGTATTTAACATTTACATTTCCCCTTAAATGCGTGAGGAGGAAGCACCCTCATCAGCAGCCCATAAAAAAGGACATGAAGCGGACACAGCCACTGAATACACCGGTGAACTTCAGGGGAGGGGCGGTCTTGTCTGTGATGTTTGCTGTCACTATAGCTAACCCAACTCAAACCCAGCAAGCTGGGTTAAACAAAAAGTACCCAATACAGTATAAATAACCCAGAAAAATTACCCAACAGAGGCAACCCAGCGTTTGGGTAGTAAAAACAACCCAGCTTTTTTTAGTGTGTACTAATAAAATATACCAGTTTATTAGTATATTTTTCTTAAAATATGCAGAAACAAGTTCTGGTATATGTTAACTTAAAGTGCTTGGCTTAAACATTTATTTATTTATTTATTTTATCCTGTATATTTGAAGCTGAGAACTTTTGTACTTTTACTCAAGGACACATGTGAACGGAGGACTTCTACTTTTACTTGAGTAATAAGGAATTTCTACTTTATAAGTACAGGATTTGTTTTCAATTCTCCACACTATCCCCCTTATGTTTGACTAAAGATTTGACTCTTTCCACATGTAGAGAAAAGTGGAAATATACTTGCTGTTAAACCTTGCGCTGGCATAGTGAACTGTCAACGTCGTGAGCAAATTTGTTCACACACAGTACTTGACCCTACTTGCTACGTGTGTTACCAGACATTCCAGTAGGGGGCGCACTGGAGAATTAAATTAAACAGTTTTGCTTAAAACATTAATAATCATCATCATGACCTTTCTTGTCACTAATCAGCTCCACCCTGGCCACGCCCCCTTATCATTGTAAGCACCTGAGAGTCTCACCTGTTTCTGTCTATGTGGTGTGACTGGTTTGAAACCACACTCACAGTCATTACATTACAGTCGTGCATGATCTGAACTGCATGGCAGTTAATACCAGCCGGAGTTTGACGTGTTTCTGTGCTTTATCTCCTGACCTGAGGTGAGAGACCTCGATGCAGATCTGAGGTGCGTTAGTTAAATGAGTCTCGAGCTGTTCTGCTCCTTCTGCCCCATTACCCCTTTAATGATGCCGGTAAGACTTTTATTCTGTGAAAAATAGTGAGAATAGAACTGAATCACATACACGCACACGCTCTCTGCTGTGAACAAACACTCTCATGAGGTTTTGTTTTTTTGTTTATGTATTTTGGCATGTTTTGTGGTTTTGTTTGTTTGAACCAGCATTAGTGAGTTTTTGCACATAAAAAGTGACAAAATGTCAAAAGTGTAAATGTAGCTCTCGGCAACTCGGCAAATGGTCTTCCCCCCAATATAACAAGCCTTTACGAAATAATTTCCTTTATCCAGAAAAGAATGAGAGAGAAAAAAAAACTGAAAAATAACTTTTTTTTTTTCCCCCGAACACCGCCTGGATGCATCAAGGTCAGATAGACAGAGCGATGAGGAAAGAGTAAACAACATGAATTTTATTCTACACTATTGCTTTCTGCAAGCGTTTCTGTGAACTGTTGGAAATGTGTTGGTTTAATAAAAATGTAAAATAAAATGAGTGTGTGTGTGTGTGGGGGGGGGGGGGTGTAGGTTATCGCTCCATTTCTAAGTGTGAATTGAAAGTGTATTGCTCTTAAGAATAAAGTTGTAGCTTCATTTTACTGTTAACCGCACTGTAAACCCTAACGTTCAAAGTAATTAAACACATTGAGAACTGTTAACTTAAATAATTGCAATTAGGTCAAATTAATAGACCTTTTTGAGTATTCAGAACTTTGAGTATTTATGAGTTTGTAGAAATGACACTTTTCAATTTAGCTGAACATATTTGATATTTTATGTAGTCGTAAGTACTTAAGTAACAATAACTTAAGTAAAACCTCCACCAACATAATATCTATAGAGCACTCGTGGCGCAGTGGTAAGAGTTATGCCCGCTATGCGGAAGACCCGGGTTTGATCCCCCGGCTGGATGGTCTGCAAATATTTTATTTTATTTCGTAAGTAACAATACCTTATAAGTAAAACTTCCAGCAATCTAATATCTATAAAGTACATGTGGTGAAGTGGTAAGTGTTCGGCCTGCAATGCGGAGGGTCTGGGTTCGATTCCTGGGCTGGGTGGTCTGCAAAATATTTTTTGATTTGCACCAGTTCAACAAACTCAAAAATTGATAGTTCTGTTTACTTAAAATTGGAAACATCATTAATTTTAAAAAATTGATGTAACTGATTAGCCTCAAATATTTTGAGTTTTGCCAACTTAATCGGGTTTACAGTGTGCAGCAATATGAAACAAAAGAGCAAACAGATGAATGAGTAGCTTGATTTAAGAATAGTAAAAGTAGTTTTCACTTTTGTGTAAAGTTGAATAGAAACAAGACAAAACTGTCTTGCCTTATTTTAGATAGATTGATTGATTGATTGATTGATTGACTGTAGACTGAAACTGTATTGTTGAATGCACAGAATGAGTAAATAAACAAAGACAAAGAAATGAAAAACTTTACATGATTTACATGTATTTCAATGTGAGCAAAAACATTTTTTTTCTAAAAACAATTATAAAAATACAAAAAGAAACAAAAAAAAAACCCCTTATTTTAGTATAGGCTGAAGTTGAATTGTTCTCAAAAATGCAACATTTTACAAACAGCTAAACAAGTAACAAAGAAAGAAATAAAACTGTATGTTCCTGTGAATGTGAAATTTACAAAGAACTTTTACTTTTTTGGGGGGATTTTTCCGCAATTTTCTCCCTAATTTAGTCGTGTCCAATTCCTCCCCATCACTAGGGGGCTCCACATTAAGGCTACTACTACCTCTCAGCTGGGAGGGCGAAGACTATCACGTGTTTCCTCCGAACCACGTGACGCCAACCAACCGCATCATTTCGAACTGCTCGCTCACGCACCGTTGGGGGCGGAGTAACACACTGGGAGGACGGCGCTATCCGCTCCTTCCGCTTGCGTGAGCTCACAGACGCCCCTGATTGGGTGTAGAGCCGCGATTAATGTTGGAGCACTAAGTACCTCTCATCCCTCCCCTCTGAGAGAGCTCGGCCAATCAGCTCTCTCTAGACCTCCGGGAATCGAACCCTTGATCTCCGGTTGATAGGGCGAGCACTTTACTACTGCGCCACTCGGAGGCCCTAACTTGGCTTTTACTAATCAAGCACTCAACCAATCAGTCAAATAAACAATAATAAATTTATTAAAATAAATAAAAATATTGTTGTGAACTGAAATATAATTGTTCAAAAAAATAAAATAAAAAACATTTACAGAATGATTAAACAAACAAACAGAAAACAAAATGTGCTTCCATTTCAATGTAAACTGACATTTCAATGTTACAAATAAATAAATAAATGAAATTTGTACCCAGATTATAGTGTAAATGAACATGTTTACTTTCAGGGGAAAAAAACAAAACAAAAAACTTTATACAGAGACTTTGATAAAAACAAACCTGTCTAAGAACCAGACTAAATTATTATAAATAATGATTTATTTGTTTGGTTATTTCATTATAATAATCTTCTAATTATCCCGGAAATATCAGCTAATATTATTATCTTTCCATTACCCCGTCACTGCTCTTCCTTTGTTGTTGTCTGTGTAACTCCGAGCCTTTGCTTCAAAGTTCATCTATTTACACCCACCATTGAGACTCGAGTTCAAACTGCTGATAAAAGACTTGACTTCAGGGGTGTTGGACGGCCAGCGGGTTTCCAACCTCTGATTACACACTCGGACACACACTCCTCCGAAATCAGGCACTTGACCCGCCGGGTTGGGAGCGTGTGGCCTGTGCAGAGTAATGGTAATAAAAACTCTAATTGCAGGTCAAAAGCCGCTCTTTCTTCTTCCACCTAAGTGTTTAGTCACATCACCACCTAATGAGTGAGAACACACACACACACACATATACACACTTTCCCCTTTGTAGGAATCACTAAACAGTTCTTTTGGCTATCTTTCCTCACCAGTAGATCGGAATTCACGGTGGCTAAATGCAAAAAATGCAACTAACAACCGTCGCGATGGTCATTTGTCTGCCGCGGAGGTTTAGGATCTTCTTGATTGGCTCTTAATTATATTCCGCACAACAAACAGCCTGAGCAGCTGCTTAAAATCGAGCAACATTAAAGTTAGTGCACCTAAAAGTCTTGGTGCATGTTAAAGCAAAGCTTGAAAAAGAAATAAAAATAGAGTCTGGGAAAAATGCCACACACAATTGCAATACAGCGCAAGGCAATCCAGGAAGGTGGCAACGAAAAGGTCAATCTGAAATGCCAGGAGAGTGCAGAAAATTGAGGATGGCCCCATAAACCCCTGGAACAATCCACCTGTCTAGATGATGGCTGAAATAAAATCGAGCAAGACATCATTGCTTTAAGGAAACTATATGTTATTGGTTGATTTGTGTCAAAGGAAAAACCTTAAAAAGCTCTGTCTTAGGGTTACTTATCTACATCTAACTGTGATTTGTTTGGTTTTATTTAATGGGGGGTTTTTATTTATTTTATTTTTTTTTTCCATCAGCCGCACTTCCTCAAATGTATTTCTGTATTTTGTCCCCTATAAAAGGTATTAAATGCTAATATGCTGCCATGCACGTCGCCATAATCCATTAGACCAAACTCCAAATATTTGTAATAAAACTTAATGTCTATGCGATTTGGACTCAAGCTAAAGACGTCGTCTATATTCTTTCCAAATGGATAATCATTTCTAAATGTTTGTGGCTGGATCAGGAAAAGAGAGAAAAGAGGAAATGTAGAGTGTGATGTGAGGACATTAGCGAGGCTACATTAGCGATGAGAAAATAAGAGGAAGAGATGTGAATGAGTGGAGATAGACGGGCATCCTATCCTGCGTTCCCAGGATGGGTTCTGGAATGTTCATCGGAGTGCGGTATCTGTTACTTATTGGTACATTATAGACATACCTGTGTGTTTCTTATCTTAGCTACACCTTACTAGTACCGGTTTGGACCCCTTTGCCTTCAGAACTGCCTTAATCCTTTATGGCATAGATTCAACAAGGTGCTGGATAGAAATTTCCTTAGAAATTTTGGTCCATATCAGCATGCAGTCGATGCACATTTGTCGGCTGCACATCCATGATGCCAATCTCCCGTTCCACCACATCCCAAAGCCGCTCCAGTGGATTGGCATCTGGTTACTGTTGAGGCCGTTTGAGTGCAGAGAACTCGATGCCATGTCCAAGAAACCAGTTCGAGAAGATTTTAGCTTTGTAACATGGTGCATTATAGTCTGTTCAAGTCTTGGACACGATGGTCAGCAACAAGATTCAGGTAGGCCATGGAATTGGTACTAAGAGGCCCAAAGTGTGCCAAGAAAATCTTGCCCACACCATTACACCACCAACTGCCTGAACTGTTCATCCAAGGGAGGATGGATCCATTCATTCATGTTGTTACGGTAAATTCTGACCCGACCATCCAGATATCGCAGAGACTCATCAAACCAGGCAAGAGTTTTCCAGTCTTCTACTGTATTATCCAATTTTGGTGAGCCCATGCGAATTGTTGCCGCAGTTTCCCGGTCTTAACTGACATGCGTGGCCCCCTTCTTAACCCATCTGCTTCCAGGTTCGATAGCCTGATTGGAATAAGATGTACAGTCATATGCAAAAGTTTAGATTTACAGATTTTGGTGATTTTTTTAATTGAAAAGATGTTAACACAGTCTCTCTTGGAAATGGAAAAAAGCCACAATATTTTCAGCAAACATTGATATATAGTTACTTATTATGCCATAAATTGAACAAAAATGTAAAAAATAATAAAATATTATGGCACTGTGCAAAGGTTTGGGCACCCTAAGAGTCCCAGGGGCCTCAGATTCTTTTTACAAGGTTCCAGACATTAATCAGCTCGTTAGATCTGATGCATGGTAACAGCTGTTCTTAGTAAATGCCAATTTCAAAGCTTTACAAATACTTTGACTCTTCAAACCTTGTGCACACACTTGCAGACACTCGACAACCATGGGTTCCTCTAAGAAGCTGTGTAAGACTCTGAAAAATGAAAGTTATTGATGCCCGGAATGCAGGAGAAGCTACAAGAAGCGTTGTCAGCTTGCAGTTTCCACAGTGAGAAATGTAATGAAGAGATGGCAGTTCAGGGGAACTGTGGAGGTCAAGATGAGATCTGGAAGACCAAGAAAACTCTGGGAGAGAACTGCTCGTATGCTGGTCAGAAAGACAAAATCAAAACCCCCATTTGACTGCAAAAAAATGGCAGGAAGATTCAGCAGACTCAGGAGTGGTGGTGCACCGTTCCACAAGACCTTCATGGAAGAGTCAGCAGAAGAAAACCTTACCTGTGTCCCCATCATAAAATCCAACGTCAGAAGTCTGTAACAGAACATCGACAGAAGCCTGATGCGTTTTGGAAACAAGTGCTGCGGACTGATGAAGTTAAAATAGAACTCTTTGGACACAATCAGCAAAGGCATGTTTGGAGAAAAAAAGGAGCAGCACTTCATGAAAAGAACACCTCGCCAACTATTAAGCATGGTGGTGGATCTATCATGCTTTGGGGTTGTGTTGCAGCCAGTGGCACAGGAAACATTCCACGGGTGGAGGGAAGAATGGATTCCACTAAATACCAGCAAATTCTGGAAGCGAACATCACACCATCTGTAAAAAAGCTGAAGCTGAAAAGAGGACGGCTTCTACAACAGGACAATGATCCTAAACACACCTCGAAATCCACTATGGAAAACCTCAAGAGACGCAGGCTGAAGGCTTTGGAACGGCCATCACAGTCCCCTGATTGAAACATCATTGAACATTTGTGTGTAGATCTTAAAAGAGCTGTGCATGCAAGACGACCAAAGAATATTTGAACCAGAAGCCTTTTGCAAGGAAGAATGAGAGAAAATCCCAAGTACAAGAATTTAAAGACTTTTAGCGGATATAAAAAGCGTTTGCAAGCTGTGATATCTGCCAGAGGAGGCGTTACTAAGTACTGATTATGTACAGCAGGGTGCCCAAACTTTTGCACAGTGCCACAATAATATTTTTTTTATTTTTCAAAATTTATTGTTCAATTTGTGACATAAAAAGTAACTATGCACCAATGTTTGCTGAAAATATTGTGCATTTTTTCTATTTAACATCTTTTCAATGAAAAAAAAAACAAAATCACCAAAATCTGTTATTTATCAAGGGGTTCCTAAACTTTTGCATAAGATATCTGATATTGCGATCGATTGCCACCTTGTCCAGTGTGTAATTTCCCTGGGATAGGTTCCAGGCCCCTGGTGACCCCTGTACAAGATAAGCGGTATACAGTAGAAGATGAATGAATGAATGAATGAATTAATTAATTATTATATATGCCATTTAAAAGAAGCAAAACAAACTTTACCCATCATTCTCAGATTTAATAGATTTTTTAGTGGCTGTTTTTTCAGAATATATTTCAGAGCCTACATATGCGCACTATATGTATATATAAATACAGCTCCTGAAACAAATCATACAATAAACCTTAGTGCTGTTGAACCAAATTAAATGAAAAAAAAAAAATTTCATTGCTCAGAAATCTGAGCTTGAATGCAAATTAAAATTTTTTTTTTTTTTCAAAACATCAAGAACAACAACAACAAAAAAGAAATTATAATCCCCGAGACACAAAATCTGTGAGAACTGATCACGACACGAAAACAGACATGCATTAAGTCGTGTCCTGATTAAACGCTCCATGCTGTAAAGGTAATGTGAATAAACTCTCCATGTATCCTGGAGGAGTGAACATAAACTTAAGCATGTTTTTTTTTTTTTTTTTTTCAGTATATTTTAGTGTTTAGTTCAGTGCATAAACTCTGGATAAAGCTCTTTAACACTTCCTCACACATTGCAATCACTGCAAATCAAGGTCTATTGTCTCGTTCCACAGACAGATAGCCTTCGCATGTGTGTGTCCACCTTTGAAAAGGATCGTGGAATAAAAAAAAGAAAAATAATGAAAAAAAAAAAAAAAAAAACCAGCGGAGGAGTAGTGAAGAGTTTCACAACGGAGAGCGTTCATATCTGAGGAGACGTTCTCGTCAGCGGGATTATGCGGAGGAGTGAAAACGCAGAGGAGATGATTATTAAAGTGGACGTGTTACATGAGCTTCAGTGTAGAGCACAGCACTAAAGATTGTCACAGCACACACACACACACACACACACACAGCATAATGTCAAGGCGAAGCAAAGGTGGCCAGCACTCATTTCGCTCTTATTGGACGACTAGTATACATCACGACGCCAGTTTCCTGATTGACACTCCGGGTCAAAGAGAACTTATTGAACCCGCACGAGAGCCGTGGAGTTCAAGCGCTGACCTGGATTTGTCAAATTCAGGATCACATTCGGATCCTCCATCTGCCATTTCTCCCTTGAATGCTTCGGCTGTGTTACATCTTTTAATATGCATGAGCTCGACGGTGAAGGAGATATGAGGGCACGATGACAAGACCTCTGTGAAATCACCTTGCAAGCTTAAATAAGCTTCGCTCACTCCAGAAGCACATGTTTCTTTTGTGTTTTTTCTTTTCTTTGAGAAACGAATATTTTACCAGCTGTAGCTACTTCTTTAAAAGTCATTAAGCTCCGAGTCATTTGGATTCCCTTTCTCAAGACGGGGAGAAAAAAAGAAAAAAAAAAAAAAAAAAAAAAAACATCACACACAGACTCGGAATTTTGATTTCTTTCTGACTCCCAGTGTCCTTTAGTGAGGAGTTTAATATTCGTGAATAACGTTGCGATGTCTATCCAGGCGGGATTTTAATGCAGCCTTTCTCCTTCTCCTGACCGCGTTGTCACACCTTCCATTGTACCACAAGTAACGATATGAACCAGTCATGTGTGACAGCATGATTCTTTTTTTTTTTTTTAAGCCCTTTGTAATATTTTTTTGCTCATTTTCCTTCTTTAAAATGTAATTACCTTTAAAGTGGTAAAAAAAGGATTTTGGGTAATTTTGGTTCAGGATGTCCTTAGACATAATTCCTATGTAAGATGAAAAATATTACCGAAACGCAGGTTTTATGCATGAAGGTTATGCAATATTTATGGTCTGTATGAATGAAAGGCTTCGGTCCAAAAATATATCATTTCTATAATAAAGGCCAGTTGTATAACATGAGTTTCATTAGGACCGAAGGCTATGGCTAGGCTTACAGACCCGCATGCTGATGCTAAGGATAATGGTAAAGCTAACACAAAATAACAGAGATGGCAGGCTAAAGATATCAGCACGCAGACCAGGTACCAAATTAACCAAATTAAAATCGCAAACCAAAATATTTAATAGAAATAATAATCAGGCTAGACAAGGTGCGGGTGAACACGCGTAACATCATGTGACTGTGACGTGAGGTGCAAAGGGTTGTGGGAACTGAAATCCAGAAAACGGATTTCGGCATAAAAGGTCCCATAGGAGACAAAAGTTAAAAGTTGAAATACAGGAACAAATAAATGTAAAAAAAAAAAAAAAAAAATTCATCTGCTTTGTATACATGCCACTACTACTACTACTACTACACTGGATTTTGTGTTACTCATTAATATGACGTTGGGCGTGTCACTTGAATATGTTCTTGGCCAAAACATGGTATCGGTGCTAAAAAAAATGCATCATCAAGGTGAAAAAGTGAATTCAGATAGCGTCATATAACCCCATTTTTCATAACACTTAATGCTTCTTATGTCCGGACCCATGGTTAATATTCTGTTAATATTCATACACATTTATATTTTTAGCAGACAAAACAGAAACAAGTACAATTTCATGCATTTTTATGTTTTAGTGTCCGTAACATTTTATAATTCAAATCTTTCAATGATCGTAATTGTCATTCAGATAAAACTTGGCCAAGTTCGATTTCACATGAAAAGACATTAAACATGAAAAAGTGTATTATTCTACAATGCTAAATTGTTAAGATATTGCAACATGAATTTGACATGGTTTTGGACACTACAGAATTTTTTGTGGAGAAATCCTTAATTTTGCACAAAATGCTTCAATTTTTTTTTTTTTTTTTTTTTTTTTTTTACAGGTCATACCCTCCTAGAAGCTTGCGAGCTTGAAAAATGGCCACTCAATCATCTCTCCAACACGGCTGAAGTTATTAACTTGACATTTTCAGGCAATCAAGATTGGTCACTTCCATGTTGCATCAACTTCAGAAGTATGTTTTGGCCATGTGATAAATGAAACTTATTATTATTGATTATTATTGATTATTAATTATTGTCAATTCTGCTACATGTACAGTGCATCCAATTCAATTTAGTTCTATTGTCTAAGCCATTATGAGCACCTCCAAGGTTGAAAAAAAATCTTATTTATCTGATCTGACAAATTCATTGTGGCATCAACAGCAAGAATTAACAGATCTAAACTAACCTACTGCATGTAAATAGTTCAGGCTAACAATGTGGGGAAGGTTTCCTTGGAACATGCATAGGTGGTGTAATACTTAAAAAAAAAAAAAAAAAAGCTCAAATGAACTAGTCCTAGGTGGTTTTAATGTTATGGATGATCAGCACACTGTATGTGACGCTACTGTATAATATCAACAAGGGCCAGAATCAAGACGGATAGTTTTTAGAAATCCATGCCATCAAAAACCGTGACTGTTTTAGGAGCAAAGTGAGACTTAAACAATGTTAGCATGGTGCAGTATGTAATAAAGTGGCAGGTCAGTGATTAGAGGTTATGTTTCAGTTATTGTTTTATGGTTCAGAGATAAAGGATAAGGTGAGAGCATGAGCAAAAAAGAAATACATTTTGACAGTTATGACGGGTGGCTCGTTCCAGTGAGTTCAAGATCAGAATCTGGCAAGTGAAATGTGAAGATTGTAAACAACATGGAAAAGCAAACTGCTGTCATGGAAGACATTTTCATGTTCGGATTTTAATGAAACGAACGAGAAGTAATCTGCCGAGTCAGATCTTCGCTTGCTGTACTGATGCCTCGAGCAGATCGTCCAAGAGTTTTGCTTGTTATCTTCCGTGTAAACAACAGCTGCTTTGGTTTCTCATTAGGCAAGAGTCTGAACTAAGTAAACAAACAAACAAACAAACAAACAAACAAACAAATATACTTACCCCAAGTGTGCTCAGCCAAATCAAGCAGGTGAAAGTTTTTTTTTTTTTTTTTTTTTACCCACATTTGTAAACACATTGCCTTTGGCTTTGATTACAGCAAACAATGTGTTTTTCAGGTGAAAATCATTCCACCTGCTCCCAGAACCACTCGTTGGTCACTAACGAGTGGTTTTCTCATGGACACGCAGCTGTTTAGTCCCAATCCTGTGAGTTCTCATCACATTGTGTGTGTGTGTGTGTGTGTGTGTGTGTGTGTGTGTGTGTGTGTGTGAGATTTTATACCATGCAGCTTCACCAAATGTTTAAGTGATCTCCATTCATGATTTTTTTCCCATCACATTTCTTCCACAAAGTTGATCAGCACTGTCCTTCCAGATGGATTTTTAACCGGTTCAGTCATTTCAAATCCCCTTAGTTATTTTTTTTTTTTTGCAGCCCAATAATTCGACTCTTCTAAAATGGCGACCTTTTTCTTTTTTTTTTTCTTTGATATTGAGATGTATATCTACTCCTTCTGCTCTGTAAAGCTTCATAACGGCTCTAATCTGAGGTGCTGGTTGAGGTTAATCGGTGATTTCTGAGGCTGGTGACTCTAAATGAACTTCTCCTCTGCAGCAGTAAGTTTTGGTCTCGCTTTCCTGGGAAGGTCTTCATGAGAGACAGTTTCATCGTGGAGCTCGATGGGGTTTACAAACGCACTCGACACACAATACTGTTCCTGTGAGAAACTGATCCAGACCTTCATGTCTTACAGTAACCACTGACTGTTGATGTCGTTGTTACTTAATTACTTACTGCAAAATGCGTTATTTCATAGTTTTGAAATCTCTAGTATTGCTCTAGAATGTTGGAAATAAATCACTACACAAAAACCATTAAATAAGAAAGTGTCCAAATTTCTGACTTGTACTGTATTATATTTCCACTAAAGGACTGTCTTCAGTATCAGTAATGAATGAAGTTTAATGTAACAGTACTGAAACACTGAAACAAAGAAACAAAATACACAGTAATTTTTTTTTTTTTTTTGCATGAACACAAAATTACATTTACCTTGGTTTGGATTTAAAAACATATATACGGCACTCTACCTGCATCCCCTGTATGTGTGTGTGAAAACAGGGCGGGGCGTGCTGATAAACCTGGGCTGGAACACAATCGTTGCTCACCACTCTCCAGACACCAGCAGCCTATAAAAGAGACATGCCACGCTCGACTGGTGACTAGATCATTTTAAAAACCATACAACGGTTTCACCAAAAAGGTGAAAGAAAAAAAAAAAAAAGCTTCCCGCCTCACTCCACCTATTCCGTGCGGCTCGGCCCACCTCGTCGCGACCCAGAGGACCCGGCCTACAATAAGCTATGTCCATGTGGACCCGCACCCAACCAAATGTGTGATGTGTGCCAGGTTAAGCAGATCCGCACGTCAGTGTACCACCCGTAGACTGATGGACTCGTGAAGAGCTTTAATCAAACAGTGAAGCGCATGCTGCGGCGAGTGGTTGATGATTGGGGTCGCAACTGGGATTCATATTAGATTCCAGTTAGTTGTCGAACACAGTTCACAAGTTTAATAAAAAAAAAAAAAGTTCCCCATGTGCACATACGAAAAGCGGAGACGGACCAGAAACGTCTTCCAGCGCCATCATCCGTCAGCACCTGTTCCCGGCTCTAGAAGGAGAAAACTACTTTCCATGAGAAGTCATGAGAAACCTCCATCCCTTTGCTGCTGCCCACCTGGATGATGTGGACATTCACTCCAGTAGGACACAGTACACCACCTGTAGACGAGCCACGGTTCTGCTTCAGAGCGTAATCTCTCTAAGACTGTATATATGTATATACGTGAGATATATTGAACTTGAAAGAAAATGTCGGGTATCTTTATATTGCATCTTTATATATACATGCCTCCTTTAGTAATTTGTGGTTTCGTCTTGCAGATTTTAATAAAATGTGCCAAAAAGTATGTTTTTATTTATTTATTTATTTATTTATTTATTTTAGAAATGCTACAAACAAAAAGATGGTGGAAATAAAGTGATGTGTATTTTTAGAAATAGTTCCAGACTATGGCCATGAAAAATGACACAAATGACAGCTTTTTTTTTTCCCCTCTCTATTTTAAATCGATGCACAACAAAAACTGAGAGATGAATGCGGTCTGATTTGTGAATGCTGTGAACTCATACTGCTGGAAGGGTTAAAATCCATGAATCATTGCACTCTGAAGCCTGTATTACTTGGTAAAGGCAAGTGTGTGTGTGTGTGTGTGTGTGTGTGTGTGTGTGTGTGTGTGTGTGTGTGTGTGTGGTGGGGTAATGTAATGAAACACGCCGGTGGTAATTTCAGTTTTAACAATCTGTTTCCCTCAGGAATATCACCGCTAACAGTAAATAATTAAGAATTGAAATTTTCAAGTGAACCAGCTATAAATGGAGTTAAAGAAAGCCAAGATTTAAACCTCACAGGATTGTGCTAATGTGGAGGAAAATCTTTTAGCGCGACTAATTAAATAAGCTCTACTACAGTATATATGTGTGTATATATATATATATATATATATATATATATATATATATATATATATATATATATATATATATATAACGATTTGCAGTCATTTTCATGAAATCAGTTTCTTCCCGCTGAGATGGTTAACAGTCATTCTGTCTCTGAGCTTTGAATGTAAGCAGTGAGCCTAAAAATATCAGCACATCACAGGGTACGGAGCTAAAAGACCCCTGCAGACACTTCTGTGAAAGATGAAAAAGAGAAGTTACATGCAGAAGAAAGTGTTAAAGAACGTTTGGAAGTGCACTTAATGTAGTGACAAGGGCAACAAAAAACTTAGCGCAAGTGAAACTCTGTGCAAAGTTTATGTAAGAAATAATAATAAAAAAAAAAAACTAAATTAAATATCCATGGTATGCTGTTATAGGAAAATAACCAAAGACAGGATGATGGTGTGATGAAGCGGGGTGACTGTTTTCACCATGGTGTTGATTGTTTTCCTCTTACAGTACGTCCCAAGTGTCACAATTTACTTACTCATTAAAAAATGTCAAGCATTACTTTATTATCAATTTATTAACATTTAATTAACATCTAATGTTGTGAAATATTCCTGTTTGGATAAACCTTTGAGAGTAAAGCGTGTTGAGACTGGAGATGTCATGGAGTCCATGTCGCCTAACTAGAAAAAATGTTACCATACCACAATGTAAATGAGTTGTTACCATAGAAACGGTTGTTAATTAGTTCATAAATATAAACCTACAGTCTATGGTACTGGAGAAGGGCGTCTGCCAAATGCTCATATGAAAATATACACGTGGCGTTCAAGTCAAACCTAGATTTGTGATGACATTTCAGGTGAATAAAGTTATAAACGTGACATTCAGAGAAGACTTCAAGCACAGTTTCTTGCTTGAAGAAGACTGTGTGCTTGAATAAGAGTCTGTGTGAGACTCTTTTCATTTGGATGGTGCAAATGTTTTAAAGTAGGCCGTGAGTAACGACGGAGTCCACTGCAGTCATTCTCATGAACATTCAGCGATTGGAACGCCTGGTCCTTGACAATCAACAGATAACTTGTCGCAGCTTGTCCAAGCCATTCCCACACGTTTGGTGCATGAAAGGTGTTCCCATCGTGTCCTTGGTGCACTGGAAAAAAAAAAAAAACTTTCTAAAACACTCACACTGAATATTTACTGTATATTGTTATTCTGAAAAGAATTTGGAACACTTGAAGTTGTTAATTATACGAAGATCTTCCGGATCCAACCGGAGCATTAGATGACAAAGGAATCACGAGACATCAGAGCCAACGTTTGGCAGGAGAAGATGATAAGTGGCAAAACACCAATTAGACACAGAGATAAGATAAAGGCAGTTTTCTACTCTCAGAACTGTGTTCTGTTATTCTGTACAATCGAAAGTCCCTCTTTGACTGGAACGCCCCTCGTACCCTTCGATACAAACATTTACGCTGAATATTTTGATTTTCAATCATAAGAAACAAAATAATTATTTTTACCACAGCAATCCTGTGACAATATTAATTGGGTTCCTGTGTGTAGAGTATGAGCAGTGTTTACTGTGTGCTTGGCTGCTGGTGTGATTGGAACCAGGATTGGATTGGAAAGTGGAGCGGTCACGCTTCTCTACAATAACATTGTTGAAATGAAATGGACACCACAACTAAAGCTTGTTGTTTACATATATATATATATATATATATATATATATATATATATATATATATATATATATATAAAACCAACAAGCTTTAGTATATATTGACGGAGAACCGTACACCTGCTCCGCTTTCTATTCAACCCCGCACACCTACCAGCACTTCAGCACCAAGGACAGCGGAAAAGGGGCTGGGCACCGTAACCATTCACGGCCGGCTTCCCATTTCCATTCACTGTTCTGGAGTACTCCACCAGCTATAAAAGGAGAGCGGAGCTCCAGTTCGGTGGTGGGTATAAAACGTAGAATTAGAAATACTAATGCTGATTTTTGTTCACGGATTTTCTTCCTGCAGAACCACGTAAGACGGTTGGCCGGCGCAGCTCGGACCATTCGCTCGTCGCCTCACCACCGGTGCCCTGCTACTGCCCGGCGTGGAAACACGGCGACACCCCCCCCCACTATAATCGGGTATCCTCCTGCACCGACCCTACACTCTTTCACCTCCTCACACTCACGACGTTTAAATGTAAAAAGGACATTTAATATATATTAAATTCTACATAAAACTGCCACAATCATTATATCATCATATAATCAATCATAAACCTCTCAGGTTTACATTCTTAACACAACGTTGAATGTCTATTTTCATATGAGCCATTAAGCACTACTCTGGAGTGCGACATGTGTGACAAATAAATCCAGCGCTGAGCTCGGGCACGCCCATTACAGGCGGAAATCCCATTGTTTTCAACCTTCGGTACAAGAGTCAAGTGTGTGGTGTCGGAACGTTGCAGTCGACAAGAGCAGGCTGTTTTCTGCTACTTGATTAAGTCATAAATCAGTCTTTACATTTCAGTACAGCGTGATTTGCAGCGTACAGCTCCGGTTTAAAACTGAAAGCAGAATTGATTATAGTGTATTGTTTAGTTTACATATAAAAGACCAGTTGTGGATGTTTGTTGATGGTGCAGTCGCTGTAATTTCCTTTAGGGCAATTGCACCCTTGTCTACAATCACAATGCTTGCAGTCGATTGCTGTCTATTTTGCCTTTTCTTGTTTTGTTGAATGCAGTTTTTTCTCATGGATGCAGAATGAAACCTCCCACCTTTTTTTAATCTAGCTTCCTTTCACACTCAACGGGCATTTTGTTCGAGCAACAATGCCATAAATGCTCATTAGCACGCTCATTTTTTGTTTATTCATGTATTCCAAATGATGACTAGTATTACCGAACACAACAGAGTCTATAATATGCCGAATCGCAGTAGAAATGAAAGGGCTCTTCAGATCTTAGAAAACACTAAACGCCCAGAATTAATTGTCCACTTCAGAATGATATTTGTTTCCTAACCACCTCATGATAATGTCACGCCACAATGTTACACAGAGGGGATGAAGGTTGTGACACTGAGGTTTTCTCATCCAGGCGTTTAGCCGCTGCAGCAATTTCACAAATCACAAGCCACAAGTAGCATTTTCTTTTTTTTCAAGAAGATGAGAGTGTTTAGAGGAGCGATCTGACCATGAGCATGTCTAAGCAATCATCCTCTTGATTCTGGCATCTTGTTCATGTAGCTGTATAAATGCCCATTGTCAAGGTCTCAGCATGAACTGAGTGTTAGAACTTTCTTTGTAAGGAAATCATTGCATGTGGTCAAATACACATATAACATTTAGGTACAAAAGACCAAGAACTGTTTTCCGCCCCCTTTTTTACCAGTCGAAAGAAAAACAATGTTGAGAAAGTGGCAATAAAATAATAAATAAAGCCAAGCATTAGAGGGGTCGCTTGCTCATCTTACTAAATAGTGCTGATAGTTTACTACAACAAGCTAATGCAGTACAAAAAATGTACAACATACACAATATACATTCTAAATACACTTATCTTGTCTGAACAAACATTTTTTCTTTTTTTAAAGCAGATGTTTCTTTTTGTTTGTTTATTTATTTTTTTTTTTTTTGGCAAACTCTCTAATCTGATTGGTCAGATGTGTTGATTAGTTTTCTATAAAAAATAAACAGTTTGACTGCAAAATGAGATAACTCCATGTTTCCTTACTAATCATCGATACCGCTTTATCTTGTATACAGGGTCGCGGGAGACTTAAGGCATGAGGCGCGGTACACGCGTGGACAGGGTGTCAATCCATCACAGAGCACAAACGCATTCACATGCATTCATTCACAAACCACGGGCAATTTGGAAACACCAATCAGCCCTACGGTATCTTGGACTGTGGGAGGAAACGAGAGCAAACCGGAGGAAACCCACCACACGTGGAGAACATGCAAACTCCATGCCCACAGACCCCAAGGTGGGAGTTGAACTCGGAACCTGGAGGTGCGAGGCAACAGTGCTAACCACTAAACCATCCTGCCACTAAGAAATATTACAATCTGTTAAATATTGTGTGTGTGGTGGCTTTGAGTCACAAGGATGTCGAAAAGCACAAATGCAAAAATACTAAGTTACAATAGTTCAGGTTTTGGTAATGGTTCAGGGAAGTGTTTGTATTATATACAGTAAGTGTGATTTTGCAAAACGCTATAACTCCATTTCCTACAGTTTTGTCAAAATGGATAAATCAGCCTGCAGTTGTGTTTGCGGCAGCGTAAATTTGTACTTTAGTATCAATAATATAATGGTTGAGTTTTAAGCCTCCAGTTTTCTCCCATCTGCATTGTCCATGTTTCCTGGATCACGGGCACTCAAGACTCATCTACGTGCACAAGGACCAAAGGCCAGCCCCATTGAACAGCCAGCGCAGCGCAAACTGCCGAAAATAATCAATGCTGACCATAATAAAAAGGCACCGGCACACAGGAACCAGTAGGTAAAAAGTTCAAGGCCAACACAGCCTTCAAATTCCCCAGATCTCAATTCGATCAAGGGGATGTTCCGGACAAACAAGCCTGATCCACAGAGGCCTCACCCTGCAACCCACAGCACCCAAAGGATCTGCTTTGTGTATATATAAATAAGGAGCATTCAAGTCAAACAGGGAATAAGAGAATGACAGAACACTTATGCCGGTGTTTCCCTAACGCTTGGATACAAACAAGATAGAACGTTTTATCAGTTCACATTATCAGACAATCTGCTTGACATCATCATCACTGCTGCAATGCTTTCCAGGAACTCCTTTAATGACCCTTCTCTCTTTTTTTGCTTTGAATACCGAAGATGTTTTGTTTTTGCAGGACAAAGCACAACATCATAATGCCCACTATACCACTCGCACATTACAGGAACTCACCTCAGAGTTATTGCCATGTACCCTGTACACCATACAGTCCTGACCTCACACCATGCAATTTCCACATGTTTAGGCCATTAAAGAAGTTCCTAGGAGGCCAGAATTTCATGGCTCTAAATCATTCATTAATTAATCTGTTTTTACAATTTCGCCTTTGTTGGAACGCCAAATGCTAAATACAAAAAAGCATCAAGTTCCATTTAAAAGTGTATGATGCATGTTGTAACGGGTTCGACCCTATGTGCAGGGGCGGCACCATGAAGCACTGACACGAGGCTAGGTATTACGGGAAAACATGTATTAAGGAGAAATACAGAATGAAAGGGTAAAAGGAGGGAGGACGGAAAGAAAAGGAATGGAATGTTGTGCACGTGCAGATTTGGTGGGCAGTGCCCCGCTGGCATGCGGGCACAGGCTGGTGAGCTGTGGGCCGCGGACCCAGAGTGGCAGCCTGGAGCAGGCGGAGGTAGTGAACCTGCATGCTCCAATGACGGCGACCTCTCCCGCTGAATGCGAGCCAAGACCGGCCCCTCCCAGCTCTCTCTGGGCGCAGCCACAGGCGGGAGACTCACTTGGATGTCTGTCGGCTGGGCGGTTTTCCCGGCTGGGATCTCCAGGTGGCCTTTTCCTCTTCAGTTCCAGGGATGCGAAGGCGGGCTCTATGCGGAAGCGAAGGTGCCGTGGGAGCTTAAGCAGTTCGTTGAGACAGTGTCCTCTAGCGGAGATCAAAGGGCGGCATTCCCCTTTTAAAGTCTCTGGGGCTACACTCCCCGCTGTGTTTTATAGCGTGTAGAGAAGCCCAGGACCATTAGCGGCGATGCTTCACCAGTCACGCCTAATTCCGCGGCCCCGCTCCTTCACACAACTGCAGAAGGGGAGGCCGCCTCACCAGTGACCTTCGGAGTGAGCAAGGAGCGATATTGATTTGGGCACAAGCACATCACAGACGCACACCGTGACATAATCCCTCCCTCAGCAACGAGCTCATGGTCACCGCTGACACTGCCAAGTAAGACCCCGGCCTGGTTCGGGACTCAACCCAAGGTCTGTGCCAGGTGCCCCCGTGTCTGCATTTTCCACCAATGTACCGGGTTCGACCCTATGTGCATGAGCGGCACCATGAAGCACGGACACGAGGCCAGCTCTTACGGGAAAAAGGGTAATTTATTAAGGAAAAATAGGAAAGGAAAGGGTAAAAGGAGGAAGGATGGAAAGAAAGGGAAAGGAATGTTGTGCACGTGCAGGTCTGGTGGGCAGTGGCGCACTGGCATGTGGGCACGGCTGATGAGCGGTGGGCAGCGGACCCAGGCTGTCCTCTCGCAGAGATCAAAGGGTGGCATTCCTCTTTTAAAGTTTCTGGGGCGCATCACATCGCCCCACTCGCGTGCCACTCTCTTTAGTAGAATCCACCGTGCGCTGCTTTTGCTTTGCTTCCGGACCGCATAGTGAAGTTCCAACAGACCCCGAGCTACACTCACCGCTGTGTTTTATATTGCGGAGAGAAGCCTGGGACCATTAGCGGCAATGCTTCACCAGCCGTGCCTAATTCCGCGGCCCCGCTCCTTTGCACACCTGCAGATGAGGAGGCCGCCTAACTAGAGAGCTTCGGAGTGAGCGAGGAGAGATATTGATTTGGGCACACGCCCATCACAGGCACACGCCGTGACAATGTTTATTGGAATATTTGTAGAAAACTGACCTTTTTCTTTTACTCTGAAAGCCCAAATGGAACAGCTAAGGCAAACCATAATACAGCCATCAATTCACAGCAAAGTAATAGAAAAGGCATAATCGATAAAAAAATATTTTCGAGTACAGATTAAAGATTCATTTCGTAGAGAAAAGGTGGAGAGAAATTACATGTCTGCACCAAAATAAACACCATAAACACACTCTTTTTCACAAAAAAAAAAAAAAAACTGATGGAAGCTCGAAGGCTGAGTCGAGGCCACTGAAAATGCATTCGATCACAGTTTGAACAGCAAACCGGCGTCCTGCCTGAGGCAACATTATAATTAACTACGGCTCTAAAATGCATCGCTGATTAGGGAAAAGATGATCTGGCATCCAAAATTGCCAAATGCATGAGCACCCTCACATGCCCACGCAGCTGTTTTGCTCTTTTTTTTAATTGCTCAAAAATGCCCAAATCACGTCCAGTGTGTGTTTTATATCAAATCTGTTGTCTAAGTCACCCGACCAGAACTAAATGTATTTCCTTTTCAAATCAAATAAACACACAGAGTCCATCATCGGTCCATCTTCTTATCTATCTTCAGGTCCACTGAGATTCGTCAATATTCTCTCTGGCTATACTGTGTGAAGCTATGTGAATGGTTACGATCAGTGCTTTCAGCTTCATAACATGTATATTTGTATGAAATGCTGTATAACTAAAAGTACCATTGGAATCTGAACTAGATTTCTGGATATCCGGAGTAACGCTGGAGAAAGTCTTTATTAATTGTGGATTTTTTAATTTTTTATTATAATTTACTTAATTCTTTGTTAATCGATTTACATGAAATAAATCAGAGAGAAAGAAGAAAGTTCACGCATGCTACTGTAGACATGCCTCATTTGAATACAAACTCCTCCCACTTTCGATGTTTCTTTTATAACATGGCCGTGGAAATGTAGTAACTTGCCTAAAACCCTTTCCCTGACAATATTGTCTATTGTTATGTGTGACAAACCCTGGAAACTGAGCTTTCCTTGAGGACCTAAATGTCCAAACTCATTGATACCAACAACTTTACCAACAGGACAATTTACATGTGGTACATTTGTATATTCATAAAAAAACAGACTGCGTAATCTGATTGGACAATGGATATTTCACTAGTGGTGATAATGGAGCATAACAGCACTGGGACGTTTAATAATATGCATCACTCAGCATCATAAGAGTTCTAACAATCATTACGTCATCTTAAACAACACGGTGTCTCCTTAATAACTGCTTCTAAGTCATTTAAAAAAAAAAAAACATGTTGTTCTGTTCACGGCTAACATGAGATACAAAACTAACTAGCTTTTGAAAGTAGGTTGAATATCAGATCCCCTCTCTAATCCCTGGCACTGTTCGGCGGGTGGAACAAGGGATTCTACACTGTATATAGCATAATAGCTTTACATTTGGAAGTTAAATACAGTAAGATTGTTTATTTTTGCTGGTCTTATAGGAAGAATCTGGGGTCAGAGCACTGGATCAGGCATGATATGGGGCCCCAGGAGTACAGTAGACAGACTTGAGGGCCTTGCTCAGGGGCCAAAAGTGGCAGCATGGTGGAGGTGGTGCTTCAACTGCTGACCTGATTAGAACCTTGAGTATTGCTTAATTACAGAGATTTATTTCTACAAAAGTTAAAATGGTGTGCAATTATTTTTTTTTATTTTTTTTCCCAAACCTGTGAATGCACATTTCTGTAAACAAATGATATGCATGATAGATTTTTACATTCAACTAGAATCTAAACTCTTAGGTCTACTTCACTAATAATTAACGCACCCCCTTTGGTAAAACTAATGCATTAAACATACTGTATGTTGGGCGATCTTGTGTTGCGAGGGCAACTGCGTAATTTGGACACTTTAATTTAGTTAGCCACTTAGCATGTCTTCTAGAAACCACCATGAAAAGGAAAAAAATATATATATAAATATATATATATTTTTCCGTCAGTGGAAATGAATTTAAAAAAGTAGCCAGTTAATCTGCTAACATACTGTAGCAGTTGTTATGTTCAACAACAAACATCATATCGGGAATGTCAACAATACGTGTGTTCCTCAGACAACTGTTGGACATTTTTTGATAAAAGACTCAGTGTGAAGTTTGCTCTCAATGCCATATGTTCAATCACATCAATAAATCACTCATTATTAACAGATTAGCTGATGTCAAAATAAGCTAAGTGATGATCTGTATTATTTCAGTCTTAGCTTCCTTACTGATAATATATATATATATATATATTTTTTTTTAAGTATGCTGTTCTTTCATTATTCATTATAATTATATTAGTCAATTAGTGATGGCTGAGGTTGTGTTGCTATGCAACTAGCACCTGCGAGATTAACAGTTTGGTACTATATAGCAGTTTACCTGTTTGACGTTCATGATTTTGTTTGGTTTTAGTTTGTGACGAACTCTCGGTCTATTTCACATAGTTTCTTGTCACCGTCCACTGACATAAATAGTTGATATATTTTGTAATATTTGCAATATAGTAATAAGTATTACTTGCTGAATTTGGAGAACGCTGTCATTTTATTGCAGTTTGAATATCCCTCATTTTGTATTTATTTCCCTGTGTCTCTTCCCTGCAAAACAAAAACGTAGAAATACTCAGAAACTCTGTTTTAGTAATCTACTTCAAATAAAATTAGTCTCAGCCAGCACCTCTGATGTGATGCTGTGACTGTTAAATATTAGACCTCTCTCATCTAAAGCTCTTATTGTTAATGAAACTATCACCGATCAGAAGGTTGCTCTACTGTGCTTATTGAAATGTGGATTAAACCGAACGAGTATGTAGAATTAAATGAAGCTTGTCCTCATGGGTAGAGTTACATACAGTACATCGTCTAACTGGTAGAGGAGGACGAGCCGACGCAGTTATTAATAATGACAATCTAAAATGCATCAGGATTTTAATGCATTTGAAGTTCTTTATACTAACATAAGAACAATTAAGATAAAAAAGAATTATTATTTACAGATCATCAGTGCAATATTTCTTAGTGCATTTGGGGTCTCATCCCATTAAACCTGGTTTAATTAACATTACGGTGTATTTAGTACAAAATTACTTCTTTTCTTTAGCCACCTGGCTAGTTTCTGGGAAAGAAAAGAGCTAAATTTGTAATAAATACACTGGGAATATTCTTTATGCAGAAATGACTGAAGAATAGCAGCGATCCTTGGTTAAATGGTTAAACAATGCATTCATTGTTGGTGATTTTTTTAAATTATTATTATTTATTATTTTTTATATAATTTTTTAGATCTTTCATATTAATTTAAACAAACTGGAAGCCTGTCAGTGGTCCTACTATAGGCCTCAAACCTCTTAGAAATACCTTTTAGCACAGCAATTATGCACCTACATACATACATACATACAAACATCATACTGTAGCACAGAGACAGCGCTGGTTAAAGTGGTAAATTACCTACAGTACTACTGGCCTCTGATCAGGGTTGCGTCTCCTTGCTTGCGTTGCTTGACCTTAGTGCACCGTTTGACAAAATTGACCAAACTATTCCCCTTCACTGATTAGAAAATCAGGTGAAGGTGAAGCAGTGTGATTATTGATTAGAGACTTATATTAACGCTCACATAGATTTTTACTAGGATAGCCTTCTTTCATCTCACTGCATGATGCACAGAAACTAGTTCATGCTTTTGTCACCTCTAGGTTGGACGGCTGTAATGTTTTACTGTCTGAATGTATTGTATCATTACCTGGCACATGGCGGCAGCCTACAGACCTTATGAGAACCTGAAGATATGAGCAAATCACCGTCGTCTAATCCACACTCCATTGGCTTCCAGTTAAATTTCATGCTATTGATTTATAAAGCACTGCATGGTCTCACACTACACTATTTTAATAAACTGCTAGTATTTTATGATCTGATGAATCTCCTTTAATCAAAAGATTAAGGTACCAAAGGCTAATCGAAAGATTATACGTGGTACCAACAATACCTTATTGTTGGTACCTCGTATAATGACAACTAATGCAGGGGTCAGAGCTTTCTTATACAAACGTCCCACAGATGTGTCCTTTGATAAGGGACCAGATCTGGGGGACTCATGGATTGTAGACTGTATTGGTAAACTGGTCTGTTTGGATGCTGCCTTCCGTCCTACTCTCATTTGTTGATGGTGAACTGACAGGATATTTTACAGTACTTTCCGGGGAGTCCTCATGTCTGTGTTTTCTTTTGGCTGTCCCTTTCAGTTATGTTGTTATAGCTAGTCCTACCAGTCTTCCTGCATGAACATATACATTGACATATCAAATTGTGTATTCTCGTGACTATGAGCATACCCAACTGCTCTCTCTCTCTCTCTCTCTCTCTCTCTCTCTTCTTCCAAACTGGAAACCTGTTTTCTGAATCCACCTCCAATTGTGATCTCAAACACCTGCTACATGATTTAGCATTTTCATGGAGGGAAGACAAATCACGCAATTACATATAATAGTCAGCAAGTGGCGATATTACTCCCGCACATACAGTAGTGCAGAAATGTAGTGAAGTAGAAAGTACAAATATTTGTTGTAGGATGTAGAGAAGTAAAAGTAAAAAAAGTATTCACTAATAAAGGCACCAAGTACTTAAGTACAATATCAAAGTCGATTCAATAACATTCGTCAAAACCTTCCATCGCTGATCACAGCTGTTTGCTACTTCATATATACAGACTTACAAGCCCATTAGTGCATCTTCGGAAGCACGACTTCACCCTCACATGTTGATATATTATAATATCTAATGATATAGAATCAACAATAACTACTTTGTGAGAAAAGTGGTTAATAATATAAAATGTATTTTAAAAAATCACTTAATCACCTGCGTTACAACCAGAGAAATTAAGGTCGAACAACACTAGCATAGCTGTGATAGATTAACGAGGTGCTAAACAGCTCATTACTCATGGTAGAGTGATATGCTGATTGTGCTATCTTTCATCAAGACACAGACTAGGATGAAGCCAAAAGCATCAGGAGAAGAAAGACAGGGGGGGGGGGTGTTTAGATTTATCAGGGGATTAGATGAGTTGTCTTTGCTAGTGTATAAAGTGCAGCATGTGTGCAGGATGAAAAAGAGGACGAACAAAAAAACTCGTACACAGTAAATAAGCCTGTTTTTAAGTACGTTTGAATCAAACAATACTTGTTTATATAAAGCGGTCAGGGAAAGGGAGCACAACAATATCTGTAATTCTTCTTGTTTAGGCTTGCAATTGCAATTTTTCCTGTATTTTCCTCCAGTTTGGACCCACCAGCCAGCTCTCTCATCACGTCCCAGCTAGGATGAAGACTGACACCTGCTCCCTTTGAGACACCTACAGTAGAGCTAACCTCAATATTTTTTGGAACCGTTACAAAGCAGCATGCACACTTGGAGGAATGCACTATCTGCCCTCTTCTGCATGCATAAACACACAGATGCTCATCATTGGATAGGGTTGCTATGATTGACAAATGGGATCAAGCACAGTAGGTCAAGGTCAGCTGTTCTGGAACAGTTTTTGCAAGAATTTGCAGTATTGTCGAGTGCATTTGTAAAAACCCTTCAAGCACCATGATGAACTTACACGATGACTCAAGACGTAGCTGTTACTCCAATTCTTGGACTTAAACCTCTTCCCAGTTGTGTTTGACTGATGGCACTTAGTTAGTAACCTAGTAACCCAGTGTAAGTATCTATCCAGTGATGTATACTTCACAGCACTTTTTTGTAAGTCGCTCTGGATAAGAGCGTATGCCAAATGCCTAAATGTAAATGATGAAACTGGTCTCTCATGAAGACATTCCAAGGAAAGCAAGACCAAACCTTGGCTCTGATGCAGAGGAGAAGTTCATTTAGAGTCACCAGCCTCAGAAATCACCAATTAACAACCAGCACCTCAGAGTAAAGGCATTACGATAGCATCGCCGACCAGAAGTAGCAGATATACAGGGTGGGCCATTTATATGGATACACATTAATAAAATGGGAATGGTTGGTGATATTAACGTCCTGTTTGTGGCACATTAGTATATGTGAGGGGACAAACTTTTCAAGATGGGTGGTGACCATGGTGGCCATTTGGAAGTCGGCCATCTTGGATACAACTTTTGTTTTTTTCAATAGGAAGAGGGTCATGTGACACATCAAACTTATTGGGAATTTCACAAGAAAAGCAATGGTGTGCTTGGTTTTAACATAACCTTATTCTTTCATGAGTTATTTACAAGTTTATCTTTGTTCACAGCCATTGACACGTGATGAGCAGATTGAAATTGTGTTGATATCTGGTGAACGCAGTAACCGGGTCATTGCAGCAGATTTCAATGCAAGACACCCTACGAGACCACCCATCTCCCATGCTACAGTTAGCAAACTGCTTGCTAAGTTTCGTGAAACTGGTTCAGTGTTGGATTTGCCAAAATGTGGACGCATGAAAACTGTCACTAATGAACAAACATCAGTGGCTGTCCTAGCTTCATTCAGCAAGAGCCCACAGCGTAGCACTCGCCACATGTCATTGGAGAGTGGCATTAGTCGAACATCCCTTCGGCGGATATTAGCTACTCACAAATGGCACCCTTACAAACTCCAGCTACTGCAGCATCTCAACGAGGATGACCCAGATCGGCGCACACAATTTGCAGAATGGGCAAAACAAAAATTGGAACAGGACCCTCAGTTCACGCAGAAGATTTTGTTCAGTGATGAGGCAAACTTTTATGTGAATGGTGAAGTTAACAAACAAAACCACCGCTATTGGTCTGACACTAACCCACATTGGATAGATCCCTCCAAGACTGTTGGAACAAAAAAAGTGATGGTATGGTGTGGTATATGGGGTACAAAGATAGTGGGGCCATTCTTCATCAATGGAAACCTCAAGGCCACTGGATGTTTGAAATTGCTACATGATGATGTGTTTCCCTCTTTATGCACTGAAGCTGGCACGTTCCCTGAGTTTTTCCAGCAAGATGGTGCACCACCACATTATGGGTGTCGGGTCCGAGCATTCCTAGATGAACAGTTTCCTGAAAAGTGGATTGTTCGTTGTGGGCCAGTTGAATGGCCCCCAAGGTCTCCTGATCTGACCCCCTTAGACTTTTATCTTTGGGGTCATCTGAAGGCAATTGTCTAGAAGGTGTGAAGATACGAGATGTGCAGCACCTGAAACTACGGATACTGGAAGCCTGTGCTGGCATTTCTCCTGCGGTGTTGCTATCAGTGTGTGAAGAGTGGGAGAAGAGGGTTGCATTGACAATCCATCACAATGGGCAGCACATAGAACACATTTCATAAGTGGTCAGAAACTTGTAAATAACTCATGAAAGAATAAAGTTACCCGACTTCTAAATGGCCACCATGGTCACCACCCATCTTGAAACGTTTGCCCCCTCACATATACTAATGTGCCACAAACAGGACGTTAATATCACCAACCATTCCCATTTTATTAAGGTGTATCCATTCTTGTTTCACTTCTGTTATCACTGCATGTACCACTTAAAATAAAATTTTGTGGTGTGTTAGATTTTCGCCTTTTATGAAGTTTTTAGACAGTTTTCAATTAAAGTGCTTTACTTTCAGACTACATAGCTCTGACTCACTCAGGCCTTGTGAGAGTCACAGTGGATAGTAACCCAAGCTAAAATGAATGAAACATGACACCTTAAAGCTGTCAGGGAGAAACACTGCCCGCTATACCGCTGTACAGAATGAGAAATTCTTTTTGTGTTTGCGGCGCTGGATTTCTTAGCTAATGTTGCAACCTGTAGGGATTTCTGCTTCATCCTTCCTCGCTTTATCATGAGGTAGTGACTAGTGTTCCTGCCATATCGCTCCAGGGTCTCTGAGGTTAATCATGCATTTGGGTGATTCTCTGAAGTTCCTATGCATCCTATCTCACAAATAGTGTGTTACTGGCTCACACACCATTCCCTGGTTGGGCTCCAGATCGACTCTGACTTTAACAAAAATAAAGCTGATAATAGTGTAATAGTTTGGTGAACTAAATGTAAATATATCAATATGATATACCTACTCAAAATCATAATGTGAAACTTATTTAGGTCGAATTGT
The DNA here is from genome assembly GCA_030347435.1 of Clarias fuscus. Classification (NCBI taxonomy): domain Eukaryota; kingdom Metazoa; phylum Chordata; class Actinopteri; order Siluriformes; family Clariidae; genus Clarias; species Clarias fuscus. The sequence goes on along the minus strand of CM059221.1, from coordinate 28,488,948 downwards.
TTATGTTGGTCATGTGAGAGCAGTTGGAGAAGAACTGCAGGAAAAACATATTACCAAGAAAATCAAACATTTGGCCATTTTCATCTGAAGCTTTCGATGAGACGTTGCCGAACCATTAAATCTAAATAAGGAGGATTGACGTTAAGGTTTGAGTAGATAGAACTTATCTTTCTATATTCCAAGGTAATGTGTGATTGGATGATGGATCTGAATATAAATTAAATAGCTAGTACAACAGAGATATACACACGTGGACAAAATTGTTGGTACCCTTCGGTCAATGAAAGAAAAACTCACAATGGTCACAGAAATAACTTTAATCTCACAAAAGTAATAATTGTAAAAAATTCTATGAATGTTAACCAATGAAAGTCAGACATTGCTTTTCAACCATGCTTCAACGGAATTATTTAAAAAAAATAAACTCATGGAACAGGCCTGGACAAAAATGATGGTACCCCTAGAAAATACTGAAAATAATGTGACCAAAGGGACATGTTAATTCAAGGTGTGTCCACTAATTAGCATCACAGGTGTCTACAATCTTGTAATCAGTCAGTGGGCCTATATATAGGGCTCCAGGTAGTCACTGTGTTGTTTGGTGACATGGTATGTACCACACTCAACATGGACCAGAGGAAGCGAAGGAAATAGTTGTCTCAGGAGATTCGAAAGAAAATTATAGACAAGCATGTTAAAATTAAAGGCTATACGACCATTTCCAAGCAGCTAGATGTTCCTGTGACTACAGTTGCACATATTATTCAGAAATTTAAGATCCATGGGACTGTAGCCGACCTCCCTGGACGTGGCCGCAAGAGGAAAATTTATGACAAATCAAAGAGACGGATAATCCGAATGGTAACAAAAGAGCCCAGAAAGACTTCTAAAGAGATCCAAGGTGAACTTCATGCTCAAGGAACATCAGTGTCAGATCGCACCATCCGTCGTTGTTTGAGCCAAAGTGGACTACATGGGAGACGACCAAGGAGGACACCACTGTTGAAAACAAATCATAAAAAAGCCAGACTGGAATATGCCAAACTACATGTTGACAAGCCACAAAGCTTCTGGGAGAATGTCCTATGGACAGATGAGACAAAAATGAAACTTTTTGCCAAGGCACATTTTGCTAATTATACTTGAAGCATATCAAGAAAAGGACACTGTCCCTACTGTGAAACATGGAGGAGGCTCTGTTATGTTCTGGGGCTGCTTTGCTGCATCTGGCACAGGGTGTTTTGAATCTGTGCAGGGTACAATGAAATCTCAAGACTATCAAGGGATTCTAGAGAGAAATGTGCTGGCCAGTGTCAGAAAGCTGGGTCTCAGTCGCAGGTCATGGGTCTTGCAACAGGACAATGACCCAAAACACACAGCTAAAAACACCCAAGAATGGCTAAGAGGAAAACATTGGACTATTCTAAAGTGGCCTTCTATGAGCCCTGACCTCAATCCTATTGAGCATCTTTGGAACGAGCTGAAACATGCCGTCTGGAAAAGGCACCCTTCAAACCGGAAACAACTGGAGCAGCTTGCTCATGAGGAGTGGGCCAAAATACCTGCAGAGAGGTGCAGAAGTCTCATTGACAGTTACAGGAATCGTTTGATTGCAGTGATTGCCTCAAAAGGTTGTGCAACAAACTATTAAGTTAGGGGTACCATCATTTTTGTCCAGGCCTGTTCCATGAGTTCATTTTTGTAAATAATTCTGTTGAAGCATGGTTGAAAAGCAATGTCTGACTTTCATTGGTTAACATTCATAGAATTCTTATTTATTATTACTTTTGTCAGATTAAAGTTATTTCTGTGACCATTGTGAGTTTTTCTTTCATTGACCGAAGGGTACCAACACTTTTTGTCCACGTGTGTACTTCAATATTATAGACCATTATATTGAACCATAGCTGCATATGGTGAATATAAAGCTTTCATTTGCACAGCGTTAACATAATACTAATACAGCGTTTTCACCCATGTTCACTATTTCACATGGTTGTTATTCACTGTGCATTAATTCAACCTAATAAAAAAATATTTAGGTGCAATGAGTCACTAGAAAAATTTAAGTAGGACAACTTTATTATTGTCATTATCAGTTTTCTTCTTTTTTATATAATGCAAGAAAAAAAAAGCTTTAAAGCTGGTCATGTGGCTGAGAAACCGTTTAAAAACAAATTTCTAAATACACTGATGCTGGAGACTCCTTCCATAAATGTTACATGAACTAAAATTTTCTAAAAAAAAAAAAAAAAAAAAGATCATACATTTTTTGTTAAAAATATATGTATTTATTTATTCAAATATATATTGTAAATTCCATTTATTATGTGGATTAGTTTGTGTGGACGATCTGTTACTATAGAAACGATAACATATTTACTTGTAAATTAGCACAGTCATGTAAGCCTCTTATTTATGTAAGAGCTCATTTATGTAAGACCTTTTCCTAAATTGAATTTTTCCATTATTTTACTTAAACCTTTTGTGTATTCAGTCAATCTGCTATTAGTTAAATGGATGCCTTTTGAATAAAGTAACCAATTTTTTAATGCAAATCTTATGCAGTATCCTGTAGTATGGTTACACTTAACATTCTGTTTATGTGCATTTTTCAGCTTTTTCATTATAGACTAATAGAATAATCAGTTGACTCCACAATAGACATCTCTATGGACTGAGTAATAAATAAGAAATCTAATCGTAACCATTTTCACCAGATGGGTCACACACTCATTAATGCCGCACGAGCGCGTGTAGAGCGATGCACAGTTAAATAATTACACACATTACTCTTTGACAGGAACATTAGTCACCGTGCCACTCAGGTCTAAGCAGACAGCGGATTTATTAAAACTCGCTCGGGTCCGTGTGGCAGAGTTTAATCACCGCGGCACCGTGGCTGGACATCAGGGTTAGACGCGAGGCTAAGACAGAGACAGGGATGAGGCGAATGCTAGAATTCTGGGGAATATTTTTGGGATTATTTATGATGAATATGGATTAGTCCATCCATCACAGAGAAAACAGTGTCATTTCCAGTGGCTCCCATCTGCCCGTCACCTGGACTCTGAATCCTGAATCCTGATCGGTCAGAAGGTGATGCATTTTCTGCAACGGCAGCTCTGACAATAGCGCAGCTACTCACGAGTCACAAGTGTGTATATTAATACTGTATGCTAATTCTCATACTTTGTTCCTATGGAAATGACTCATTCATAGGGACGATGGAAGCTCCTTAAAAAAAAAAAAAAGTATTTATTTAACATTCATGGAAGGAGTCACCATTGTCAAATGTCAGATTGTAATTTTGTAATTGAAAAAGGTGAGGCAGGTCCACTTTTTCGACATTCATTCAGACGCTTTAAAACTTGGCAGTAGAATTTGCTATTGACAGTCTGGGGATGAATTCCCGATGCACAGTGTTCTCCCTGCGCTTGGGGGGTTTCCTCTGGGTACTCTGGTTTTCTCCCACAGTCCAAAGGCATGCAGATTAGGATAACTGATGTTCCTAAATTGTCCATAGTGTGTGAAAGAGCATGTGTGTGTGTGTGTATATGTGTGTGATCGGCAATGAATTCGTACACCACCCATTCGTGACCCTGAATACAGGATTAAGCTGTATAGATGATGAGTGAGAGTGAGATAGTGAGTGAGTGAGTGAGTGATACAGTAGCACCATGGGTTGCCAGAATGGTATCAAGCAGTCGGCACCAAGCGCAATCATAGATTTAAGTTGAATTGTGAGCTTAAAAGTGAAGTGATGTACAGTAATGTCTATTAATTTCATAGTTCGCTTCATTGATGTTGTTTATTAAAATAATTTTTATTGTTTTATGTGCAAAAGTATGATTATAGTCTTGGTAATATTGGTAATATTTTATCTTGGCTAGAACGGATTATCTGCATGTACATTATTTCCTATGGGAAAATGCATTTTGCAGTGCGAAATTTCGCCTTAAGAACTCGCCTCCGGGACGGATTAAATTTGTATGCTGATGTTCCGCTGTACTTCATTCGCCCACCTTTAGCAGTATGCATGATGGGTGCATCCCTTCTTACCCTGACACGCCCATCGCACTGAACAAGGCTCAATCTGGACTCACCAGGTCACATGACCTTTTTCCATCGCTCCAAAAAGTCCGATCTTTATGCTCCCTAAAAAACTGAAAACTGTGGTTTTCTTATGGACACACAGCTGTTTAGTGTGTGTGTGTGTGGTAATGCTCATACCTCAAGTTTATCATCAAATTAGCTTTATCAAGAGACTTCTTAATACACTCTGTGAATCAAGGTCGAGCATGTGGTCCTAAATATGTAAATGTGGAATATTTAAAATTATTGAAAATGTAGTATTTAAATGGAAATATTTACTCTTAGTCAACAGAGATTAAGGAACGATGCGGGACTCATCACACCTTAGGAATTCTGAAAAATATTACTAGACATAATTATTTTATATATTTTGAACACTGGTGCGGGTCTGTGATATAAACAGTGATTTAAATATCAAAGTTAGAGCAGTTTCCCTCTCATCAGCTCGATTTCATGCGTCTGGTTTTCGGCCTGGAGGGAGATGAGACGAGGCTTTGCAGAAATGGCAGACGGCCGGGAAAGGTGAGAAAGAGACGCAAGTCTGCATACGCAGGACACATTATCTGATCGATCGATGGCCCTGACCCAAGCTGACAGCGTGCGCGCGTGTGTATAGCAACGCAATCTCCTTTCAGAGTAGTACTGCTGAAAATGCATTTTATTTTAATTTATTTAAATGCTCTGCTGGTGTGTCATCCTGCAGCTTGCCACTGTCGTAGAAAATCGTGGCTTTGCATCGCAGATGTGCGTAGGAAACGAATGCTGGTCTGTCACTCACTAGTGTAAACAAACATAGGGTTAGTTCGATTTGGTACATGAGGTACTGTATGAATTAGCATTAACCCCAGAATGTTTAAAGAGCCACTAATATGAGGAGCCGTGTAGACTCTTCCTTCAAACTATGCGCTCACCAATTGTGCTATACCATTAAAACACTAAATTCTTATACAGTACATGAATCACTAAGACTGATGGATGTGACCTTGGACAGAGAAAGGACTTGTGGGGAAAAAGTGACAAAGAGCCAGATGTAGAGATGCTGGTACTGTATATGCCAACAAATCTGGTGAAGAGGAAGACGATGATTTGTACAGTGCTGTCATCACTAGCATTGAGGACCAATTTAAAATGAACATTACATTACAGGACAGGTAAAAAAGCCTCACTTTTTGTGAAACTGCAAATGCAACTACAGCATCGATCATGCTAATATCTTCAGTGGTGGCATCTGGGCATTTAGAAGATTGCTGTCTCTGATCACAAGGTGACAAGCGATGAAGCCAAAGATCTCTCTGAAGCACTAGAAGGTTAACTTAGCTTGGGTGGTTTTTGTGTATCTTTGTCATGTAGTGTATTTATTATCTAATTGATTAGGCTAATGCTTGATTGGCTAAGAATTTCACACTAAGGTGATCAAATGGTTCCCTTCTACCCTTAGCTGTATGTAAGGTTCAGTATTTGCACACATTGCTGGTTTACAGAGGGGCCGGCACCTCACAGGTCTCTGAAGCCAGAGCTTCGGAGGTGAGCGTATATCAACTAAGCCAGTGAGAGATCTGGTGGATGCTGGCTGTTTGAGGAGCCTCACAGTGTTTCCTGACAAGTACCAGCTACTAGAATGTTCCAATGCTCAAAATACTATACAGTGGAACCTCGGATTGCGAGTAACGTGGTTTACGAGTGTTCCGCAAACCGAGCAAAGATTTTTAATGATTATTTAATCGGAAACCGAGCAAGTATTAGTTTACGAGCGCCGAGTATCATGTATCACGCATGCGACTCTTATTTTGACACCGAGCGTCACTCTCTCACCTTGTTTTGGAACACTTCCGGAACGAATTATGCTCGTAATCCAAGGTTCCACTGTATTGCCTCCATGGTCCATTTGAAAGGTAAACAGTCAAAGTGAACTACTGTATGATGATATGTAACCATACATATCATGCATGGGTTACTGAGTCCTTCAGAAAATTCGAAGACATCCAAAAGCATTTCGCTCCATTCTCTCTTACAGTTCAAGTAATTAAATGGTCAGAGACAGGAAGCAACACGAGAGTGATTAAGAATAAGGTGGTGGATTAATGGAGAGATTAGCCAATATTAACTCCGATGTAGTTGCGGTACTGTTCTTCTTTTCATCAATCAAAGGATCAACAACACTGAAGAAGATTCTGACCTTTGCAACAGGGTCAACTGTGGTCTCACTAATTGGATTTTCCCAACAGCCTTTACTTATGTTTCCGCACAGTAGGGGCAAGTATGCTGGCAAACACATGGATCAACTGTCTTTGGGTGCCAATTTACCAAAAATATGAGGATTTCAAGGAAAACGTGGATCTGGATCTTGCAATCTGGAACAAGAGCTTGGAATGGCCTTCATTTATGAAAGGACTTAACTGCAATTAGTGCTGACTTTTTAGATTTATTTCATGTTTTGCACAAAACAATCCTTTTGTGTGCATGTTTATTTAAGATTTCCCAACATTTTGAAATGTTTCAAAGACAAGGCTGAATTAAATTTTCAATGATTGTTGGTGTTACATGTTCAGCTGTTCCCATTAAGGGGTCACAATATCCGAACATCCAATCTGCATACAACTTGGCACAGGTTTTATGCTGGATGTCCTTCTTGATGCAACTCTCCCATTATATCCAGGCTTGAGATCGGCACTAATGGTGTCCTGTATCCAGTGACTGGGTTTGCGCATTGGCTAGAAATTGAAAACAAGCTACCAGTGGCCTAAATTCTGAATAATTAACAATGTAAAATGTAAACAATATACAATACTGCTTGGAAACAATATTTAATTAACTTAGTATTTAGTAAAATGTGGTGCCATAGACATGATGGTATCGTGGTTAGCACTGTGGTCTCGCACCTCCAGGGTAGAAGGTTCGATTCCCATCTCATGTCTGTATATGTGGAGTTTGCATGTTCTCCTGTGTTTGGTGGGTTTCACCAGGGTACTCCGGTTTCCTCCCACAGTCCAAAAGGATGGACTTCTAATTAAATTAGTAATTTCATGTTTCCCATAGTTTATGAGTAAGTCTGTGCATGATTGTGATATGATATATTGGAACTTCAAACCACATCTATCCTACAGTACCATGTGTGCCAAGTGCCCTGGTATAGGCTCCAGACCTCCAGCGACCCTCTACACGATAATAGGTGTAGAGGATGAGTTAGTCAGTGACTGAGTAAGTGATGCCCTGGTCCCCTGCTTGAGGAATAACTGTGGGTCTCTACTTCTAGCAAACAAATTAAAGTGGAACCTTGGATTACGAGCATAATTTGTTCCGGAAGTGGGCTCGCGTTCCAAAACACTCGTAAACCAAATCATCATTTTCCCATAAGAAATAATGAAAACTCAAATTATTCATTCTACAGCGCCAAAAAATAAATACATAAAAATTATTAATACAATCTATAAAATGAAAATAAAACAAATTAATCTGCACTTTACCTTTAAAAAAGTACAAATAAATCCTGACAGATAAGTGTTTCCGTTGGTGCACGCAGGCGCAGTGTGTGTGTGTGTGTGTGTGTGTGTGTGTGTGTGTGTGTGGATTTAGCCCCTTCCCTTGCCTCGTCTTACACAGTAACACTCCTCCTCCCTCTCCCAACCTCGCTTTTTAAGTTTCACAACAAACACACACACAAACAGAAACACCATTTAAACAGGAAAGAAATAAATCTCTCTGACACTGGAATGAGTGTTTTTTTTTGAGTGTTTGAATGAGTGTTTTTTTTGTTTTTTTACAATATTTGGCCAAGCATTTTGTCAGGGGTCTAGCTGGTGGTGCTGGCTAGACCGGCTGATGTTGTTGCCGTGGGCATATAGGTAGGCATGAAGGCAGAGGGGTTTTAAACAGAAAGAGTCTTTATTAACAAAACTCAAAACAGACACAAACAAACAAAGGAACCAAAACAACAAACTCAAACTAAAACTAGGGCTCAGGAAAAACACAGGAACAAGAACTGAACACAGGGAACCAGGAGCTGACACAGGGAACCGACAGAGAGAACTGGGGATGAGGAAACATGGAGCTGAAGCTAACTGGAGACTGGAGAGACAGGGCTAGAGACGGGACCAGGGACACAGAGACTAGAGACGGGACTAGAGACGGGACTAGACTGGCTGGGTTAGTGGTTAGTTGGGTTAGTAGCTATATGGAATATGGGGACACTAGATACTAACTTAGGTCAGCATCCAGTGTCCCCATATTCCATATAGCTACTAACCCAACTAACCACTAACCCAGCCAGTCTAGTCCCGTCTCTAGTCCTGTCTCTAGTCTCTGTGTCCCTGGTCCCGTCTCTAGCCCTGTCTCTCCAGTTCCCCTATGTGTCTTTAGTTAGCTTCAGCTCCATGTTTCTTCATCCCCAGTTCTCTCTGTCGGTTCCCTGTGTCAGCTCCTGGTTTCCTGTGTCCAGTTCTTGTTCCTGTGTTAGCGCGCCGTTCCCTGTGTTTTTCCTGAGCCCTAGTTTTAGTTTGAGTTTGTTGTTTTGGTTCCTTTGTTTGTTTGTGTCTGTTTTGAGTTTTGATAATAAAGACTTTCTGTTTAAAACCCCTCTGCCTTCATGCCTACCTATATGCCCACGGCAACAACATCAGCCGGTCTAGCCAGCACCACCAGCTAGACCCCTGACAAAATGCTTGGCCAAATATTGTAAAAAAAACAAACAAACAAAAAACCTTTGATTACTTTTTCATAGCGTAATGCAGTTGAATGTGATCATATTTTGTCAGCCAACTGAAACTATACATTGGAACACTGACTGTAACTATCTTGTTGCTACAGGGAATTTTTTTTATTTATTTACAGAATTAAAAATACTGCATACTGTTCAAAGTAGTTGAGACTATTATTGAATTAGCATTCTTGTTTCTAAGAAATTCACAAGAGACAAGAACAAACGGATCCTTTAGTTTTCATCACTTCCATCTTTCACTTACCAACATGGAAATTGTTTTCAGGAAACATAGCAATGCTGTTCATTTGGAGATCATACAGGGTTTCACTGTCAGTGTTTACGCCTGCGATATCGTATCCTGCATCAGTAATGACGCGTCTGAACCACAACGTCAGCGGTGTCATGTATGCCTCTGTTGGCAGAGCATGATTATTTCATTGATTACAGAATTCTGAACATGGCCGAAATGTGTGGCTGTGACAGCTAATCAAGAAGATCTTGGCCCCACTATGATGCTTCTCCTATTCAACCTTCTTCTGCTCAGAACGAAAACGAGCTACAGTTCCTCAATGTTCTCTCTTGATGGGAATCTGAAGTTACAAACTCTCTGCAGGAAAAAGGTTAACATACGGGATGCCCTGTTGTTTTACAAAGACTCAAGGTATATTATTGTCTGTCTGTACCTTTCAACGCGTTCGTGGAGCTTGTGGTTTCCATATAGTGTGCCTATGAATAAAGAAGACATGTTTTGAAGTGGATTACTGAGTTCCTGGCATGAAAGGCTCAATGATACAGTAGTTCTACATGCTGAGGCAAAGAATGAGTCAAGGAAAAATATTCTGCGAGTAGCTAAAGAAGTCACCATTCAGAAGAATCAAAATATTGATCTGCATCCATCCATCTAGGAACATGTCATTCACATTTTGTATGACTGTGGTGCATGTCTTTGGACTTTGGAAGGAAGCCAGAGACAATGCAGGAAGCACAGGGAGAACATGTAAACTCCATGGACATAGACCCGACGTGAGACTCGTACCGGGTCATGGAGGTGCAAGTCAACAGCGCTAACCGCTAAGCCTACATGCTGCCGTTGGCCTGCATCAAGCAGCTGGAATAATAAAAAACCTGGAATTTACAGCACCATTAAAACCCGCATGGACCGTGCTGATCCGTCTGATTTACAAAAGAAATGTGTTTAATAAAAACATTAATGGCTGTAATCTCTGATACCTTAAATAGTGGTGTTCCTATGTAAAAAAAAAAAAAAAAAAAAAGACAGTAGAAACCAGAGCTTTTTTAATAGTGAAAGTAAGACCACACACACACACACACACACACACACACACACAATGAGATGAGAATTCACAGGATTGGGACTAAACAGCTGGGCGTCCATAAGAAAACCACTTGTTAGTGAGATTCATCAAAAAAAAAAAAAAAAAAAAAGCTTTAGTTTGCTATTGTGCACAAATATCAGACTTTGGAGTGATGGAAACGGGTCCAGATTGAGCCTATTCCAGACCCTATTCTCTCTATACAACATATTCTTTCCATCCTTCTCTCTGTCTCCGGTGCTCTCCCTTTCTCTTGATCGGTCTCTCTCCCTTATGTCTTTCTCTCTGTCCATCTATGCCTCTGTCTCTGTGTCTCTCTCTCTCCCATTATCTTTCTCTTTCTCTCCCTGTCTGTCTCTATTTGTCTTTTATCCTTTCCTTATCTGTATCATTTTCTGTCCATCTGTCTCAGTCTCTCCATCTCCGCCGCTCTCTATATCACTCTCCGTCTCGTTCGATCTATCCGTCTCTTTCTCTCTCTCTTTCTTCTGGGCCTATGTGCAGCACTAGCTATCTCAGCATTCACCATGGTAACTAGTTTTGCAAGCTTTCCCACACACACACACACACACACACACACTGAATGCCCTCACACATCAATCACATGAATGGAAGAGTGTTGGCATTGTCTCATTCCCATCAGGCCGTGCTCCTGGACCCTCAGTCACTCGGTGAAAATGCAATACACGCTCGTGTCTTCATCAGTCTCAGCTAATGTTTTCATTTAATCAGCCTGTCTGTCTCTCTGTTTCCCTGCCCGTCTGTCTGTCTGTCTCATTCTTTTTAATTCTGGCTATATAACCTCTTCTCAAAAACAACAATAAAATAACAGCATTATATTTTATATATATATATATATATATATATATATTTTTTTTTTTTTTTTGTACATGAATATGACTATTGAATGATAACATGATGCAGATGATGATTTACACAGTTTGTGAAAAAAAACAGATGGAGAAAGACTGAAAAAATAGATGCATGTGTTAATTTTAACAGGAAGAAGAAGAAAAAAAAAAGAAGAAAAAGTATGATGATGATGATGGTGATGATGGTGATGAAAGAAAACCAAAAGAAAGAAAATAATAAAAACAGTAGACAAAAGATAAAAGTATGTAAGATGTAGAAGACAAAATGCTACTTAATAATTATATTATATTATATTATATTATATTATATTATATTATATTATATTATATTATATTATATATGATAAAGAAATGAAAAAGAAACATAAGGCGAGAAAATAATTAACTAACTCAAAGAAGAAGTGAAATATATGGATAATTCAGTAAAGATAAAAAAAACAGAAAAAAGGAAGAAAAAAAAAACAACAGTAAGAAAAGTATTGTGGGATGGGGGTGAAAAAATATAATAATAAAACAAAAATCTAAATTTACATGCCTCTGTCTGTCACTTACTGTCTGTCTATCTCTCTCACTGTGTGTCAGTCATTGTCTGTCTCTTTGTCTTGTTCTTTATCTCTCTCTGGTTGTCTGTCTGTCTTAATGTGTATGTCTGTCTCTACCTGTCTGTCTGTCTTTCTCTTGTCCTGCCTCTGTCTCTCACGCTCTCTATCTCTCTCTCACACACGCACACACAGTCAGTGGTTATTGTATTATATAACGGCAGCATGACTGAAGTTTCTGGTGTGCACTGGTGTGTATAACTTGTGTACGCGGTCTGATGTTAGTAGTGTGTGCTATATGTGTGCACTTTGTAGTGTGTGTAATGTGTGTAGTGGATCTGAACCAATGCACCACTTCACTGACCCAGTAACTAACTTAGAAAGTTCTTCACATTTCCATATTAACGTAGACCCAGATCCTGTTCCTCCAAATCCGATCTGACACCAATCATCTCCTGCGGCGCTGTCTGGGGCCCCACTCATAAACTCCAACTGGCAGGACGGAGACGTGTGACACGGACAGATCCGGAGAGATCCCGGCAGAATTGGAGAAAGTAATGTGTACACTGGAACGTGTTAGCATCTCAGCTACAATAATCAGGACAGCGCTGTGGGCTGCTATTTTTAGATCCCGGCAGAAGGAAAGAAAGAGGAAGAGAGACGGCGATGGAATATATCTGACCTGGCCTGAGGGAAAAACAGAACTAAGATGTAATTACAAAGTTAGAAAAAGTCAAATGAGGGGAGAAAAAGAAGATGAAGAAGAAGAAGGAAATGAAAAGGTGAAAGAAAACAGAAAAGAAATACATTGATTCTTGTCAACTTTTTCTTTCTTACTTAAACTAATCTGCTACCATGAAATGATGCTAAGCCAGCTCACACCTCAAACAACCTCAAATCCACACTACAGAGAATTGTTGGCTAATTAGAATTTGGTAAAATGCAATAAAATCTTTTTTATTCCAACATCAAGACAGTGCCTTATAATCAGCATTACGTCATGGCGGTTCAACAGTATCTTCAATAAAATGGGGTTGTTAGCTCAGCAAAATTAGCAAACTAAACATCCATACAGTAGGGAAATCATCTCCTGGATTGTCTAAATAAATCTCTAGCCAGTTTCTAGATAGCTAGCAAATTCTGATCCAAACTTAAACAATGTTTTATTTCTGCCACAGATTAGTCATCTAGCAATATGCAGCTAGTTTCTGAAGAGCTAGCTAAATCTAATGCAAGCTACAAAGCAAAGATCACTGAGACAATGTTGTAGAACATCTGATAAATAGATACCTAGCATTAGCTAGCTAGTTAGTTTTTTTTAGTGAGCGAGCTAAATTTTATGTCTGCTACAATCCAAAGAACATTGAAACAATATTTTACATCTACAACATTGCTATTTACTGTTACGTAGCTAGTTTTTGCCTAGGTAGCGTGATTGTATCCAAACTACAATGCAAAGGAAATATAATAAATAATATATATATATATATATATATATATATATATATATATATATATATATATATTTTGCTAAGTACCTAGATTTTATGCCAACTTCAATGCACTATTTCGCAACACTTAATGTATAACTTAGCTCTCTAGCATTACCTAGCTAGTTTTTGGCTAGCTAGGTAGATTTTACAACACTAACAACATTGAGATAATGATTTACAAAATCAGTGACATAGATATCTAGTGTTAAGTATCTAGTTTCTGGATATCTAGCTAGATTGAATCTAAACTACAATGCAAACCATATTAAGGTGAGTTCTTATTAAGACAATGTTTTACAAAACACCTACAACATAGCTATCTAGTGTCACCTACTGTAGCTAGTTTTTGGCTAGTTATCTACATTTGGTCAGACCTACAATGCAAAATATATTGAGACAATGTTTTACATCTACAGCATAGTTATCTAAAGTTAGCTAGCTAGTTTCTGGCTAGCTAGCTAGAGTTTGTACAAACTGCAATGCAAACAACATGAGACTAAATCTGCTTTTTGTTCCGAAGTGTATACTTCACCCGTTGCTCCCTACTCCCTGCTCCGTTTGCAGGGAATGTCCGTGAAGGGAACGTACCTCGACAAAAGTCCACCGTTCGGAAACACCCTACGAAGTCACCAGGACACCATGCGTTACCATGGTAACATACAGTAAGCACCTCGGATACCTGTCGCTGCTGCTGTGGAAATTTCACACTACGGACATTAAATATTGAATATTCATTATAAAACATACTGTTGAAACGTGTATAACTTGTAAACAAATTATTGATTAACAACAGCAATAGTGATAATCATAATAATAATTGATTAAAGATCAATTATGGAGATTTGCTTATTTTTTACAGATTGCTAGTGTATTTAATACTAAAGATTTCTTAATTAAATTAAAATTTAAATTATTGTATCCTTTTAATATGATCTTGTCCTTGATAATAATAATAATAATAATAATAATAATAATAATCCTTTTTCGAGACGCATTTACTTTTTTTGAAAATGAAATTTTTTCCAATGAATTTGTTACCTAGGAAAGTTTCCATTATCAGATAGATCCTTACACTGGTTGCTAATCAGTGAAACAATGTTGAGTAATTTATTTATTTACTTTATTTTTTTTTTGTCTTTAGTTGTCTCTTAAAGATTACCAGTGACTCAGATGCACGGATGTCTAGAGGACGTTTATTCCACCACCTAGAACAGAAAACAGTCTAGACACACATCTTCCTCGATCCCTGAGAGACGGTGGGACCAATCGAGCAGTGATGGAGGATCTGAGGGAACGTGGTGTGGCACAGGGTGTGATTAGAGCTGAGAGGTAAGTGGGTGCTGGGCCGTTTATAACTTTGTAGGCGAGATCAGTGTTTTGAATTTGATGTAGGCAGCAACAGTTTTCCAACAAGGAAATGCAGGTTGTATCCGAGTGAGGTGTGCAACTTATTCTGCGTCATCACACAACATTCTTACCGATTAATTTCCCTCAACAGCACTACACACAGTGTTTTATTCCTTACATAATGAATGCGCAGTGGATAATAACAACAGGGCCCAGTATGTAGGAAATTGTTATTCGCCGCTTTGACAGAATCATTAATCTTCTCCTCCTCAGGAAATAAAAAAGGGGTGAAAATGTCTTACTTCCTGTTGTCAAAAAGAGCACAGAAGAAGAAGGGGGGGGGGGGGGGGGGACAGATAAACACGATTAACTCGTCACTTTGTGCCAACGTGAAATCCCCAAATAGTCTTTCATGCATTTACACGCTGTTTTTAAAAGCCTTGTCAGAACCAGAGAAGTCTCACAGATGTGATGGTGGAGAGGGGTAAAGAGGCAAAAAACACAGAGAGACAATTTAATCAAATTCAGCAGGAAGTCAAAATTAATCACACACACAGTCAGTCTCAGGACAGAGCTTATTACTGGGGGAAAAAACAAAAGGGCACAAATTATTGTAGATTAAAAATGTGTTTGTTTTTTGTTTTTCTTTTTCTTTTTGTGTGTGTGTGTGTGTGTGTGTACAATGTTCTTTGTATACTGAGCTCTATGAAAAACATTAGTCCATTAAACACAGGTAAGGGAACTTCCAGGAAAATAATAGAAATAGCATGCTGCAATGCATTATGGATAAAAACTATATTTCTGAGTATAATTTGTTGTTGCTGCTCATTTATTTATTTATTTGATTTTTTATTTGTTTATTTTATTTTTATTTTGCTTGAGCAAAAAAACGGAATAATCAACTGTTTAGATCTGTGAAAAAAAAAGGATTCCAAAATGTATTTTGTATAATACAGATATTTTATTCTTTCTTAGTTAAATTTACTTATTTCTCAAATTTACTTTTGTTTTACTATTTATCTCCTATATAGATATTCTTTCTTAGATGAAGTAAGTTAAGTCTTGTTTTAAGGTCAGGGCAGTCGTCTGAGCATTTCACTGCATATCGTACTGTGTATGACTGTGTATGTGACAAATAAAATTTTTAATTTGAATTTGAATGCCCTATTGTTTATGTAAATTTTTTTAAGTTAATTCATTAACTGTTTGAGCATCTTATCACATAAAGATCCCTGACCCAAAATAAAGCATATTCTAAATTTTTCCTGAAAATGTTTCAAATTATTTTTATTTATATAAATATAAATGAATATGAAAGTTAAGAAAATAGGCAAACGCACATGCCTTAAACAAGCCATAAAATTATAAATATAATCAAATATAAAATCATATAAAATAACAAAAAAATATGAAAGCATTGATTAACTACATTTTAAATGTGCAGTTTTAGTGCACATTTAAAAATAATAAATATATTAATGTATATAACTATATATACACTGTGTATATATATATATATATATATATATATATATATATATATATATATATATTTTTTTTTTTTTTTTATTTATAAAAAACAATTATCCTATAACAGTGGGATTTACACTTAATAATTACACATTTAATACTTTTTAAAAAGTGTTTACCTTTCCAACCAAATAAAAATAAAAATTTATAAAATTATAATTCAAATAAAATAATTAAATTACACTTAAAATTGTCTGCATTTTCAACAAAATAATATTATCTTAAAATAAAAAATAAAATGTATTTAAATAGCGGCAAAAATAAAAATGAACTATTACATACAAAAAGGAATACATTTCTGTTTGAAAGTGATGCACTTTAATTTATTGTTTTAGTGAATAAATTACCTTCAATGAATAATTTCTTTTCAAACTTAATTTGACCTATTTGAACTTCTTTTCAAATATGTTTCTATAATTTTTTTTTTAATGAAAACAAATTTGATCCATCAAAAAAAAAATGGAATTGACTCTAAGAACTCTTTTATTTTTCTTTTTTTTTTTTCTTAAAACCTCGGTCACAAATATTCTTACGAACCACAGGTTCATACAAATCTCCCTTTTCCTATGAAAGCTGCAGTTCATAGACAATCATGGTGGTAATCATAGTTTTCTACAGCCTCCTTAGGAAGTTGCTATGGCTGCTGTTTAATTCTTAAGAACAGTTTAAGGCATTCTTGAGAAAGAAAGTTGGTGGCCATAGAGTTCTTCCATTCACCTTAAGGTTGCCTTCCTACAGCTTACATAAGTCGATCTTATGAAAATTTTTGTCTTCAGGTGGTCGTACAGCACCCATATGTGCAACTTACGGCACTCTCAAATAGTAGGAACATCTCCTGTCTGTCGGCACGTTTGGTATATAAAGTGGCGGCTATCCACTCTCTCTGTTGAATTTTGAAATTGTGAAAATAAGTAACTTTTGAGATGGCAATAATGCCAAGAAGAGGGAAGGTCATCTTCTGTATAGTAGATGCAGGTGCAAGATGAAGAAATAAAAAAATCTATCAGTTGTAGCTGCTGCTTTGGTTCAGCTGCAGCAGGAAGACAACGAGAGAAAATGTCGACGGCCCCAATAAGAACATTACAGATACCACACAAAAGACGTACTGCCGCGTTGTGAACACCTTACTTTTGCCTTAGAAACAATGTATGAACGCCATGGTGCATTTGTATGAAGGCTGTACGAATATCAGTTCATACGGCGCTCATAGGAACGCTTTAAGAGGCTCATATGAACAACTTAATGTGTTCTTGCAGCATATCTACGGCCGTAGGAATATGGGCTTCTGGAAAAATCTTTTGAATCGAAATGATCCACGAACATTGTACGTTGCGGTTAGGTTGTTCCTAAGGCACTCCTAAGGTGGCCCTATGAAGTGTGGATTTCATAGAAAATCTTGGACAAGGCCATCGACCTGGCCACGAACTTTCGACCAGGTTACGGACCCTGGATTCTTATAAGGCCGTCTTAAGAAGACCATAGAAAATGCTCAAAAAATCTTCATTCGTACTGTGTTAGTTGCCGTTTGTATATGTATTTGTGACCACTGGTTACAAGCTGTGTAAAGCCCACCAGGAGAAACTAAGTGAGACAATTCAGAAGGTGCACATCCAAAGGATTTCATTTTGAGCTCCGAAGCTGACAGATGCCTGAAAACACTCAGGCGTCTCTCTCTGATTGGAGTTGACGGTTGAGGACTTGAGTTATGGGCAATTAAAAAATATGTAGATGTGACAGGCGGCCTCGTGAGGAAGGCCAGGTCTCAAATCTCCACTGGTGGTTAGAAGCATAAATAAGTGAGCGTGTTAATGAGCGAAACGAGCAAATATAGCCATCGTGACGCAAATGAAAGTAAAAAACACGCCCATGGCTAAAGTCATCGTTCCATCTGGGTCCATTATTATAAGATAAAGACAGTAATAGAGGCCTCTGGTGTGAGCTGTCTGATCAGGTCGAGTCAAACTGACAGTGTGTAATTCCAGAAAGTCCTCATTTTGCTGTGATGGAGAGATGACGGCTGACAGCAGCAACCACAGGGGGGCCTGAATGAAGATTGAAGATGAGGTCAAGATCAAAACCACTCTTTTTTTTTTTTTTTGCCTGGTTAAAATGACAAAGATCTTCAGGACAGAGAAGGCTACTGTACACTTTAGGGTTTCTATCTAGCATGACACGCTGTTTTTGAAGAGATGCTTCGTTTGAAGAGGGGTGTTTCTAGCTATTGAAAAGATTTTCTTCCTCTTTTAGGAAGTTCAGCATTAGTAGATTGGTGAGGTTATATATATATCTATCTTTGGCAGCAGAGTGTCATATTGGTTAGCACTGTTGCCTTGCACCTCCAGGGTCTGGGTTTGATTCCCTGTCTTTTGAGTTTGCAAACTTGGTAGGTCTCCTCTGGGTGCTCTGGTTTCCTCCCCCAGTCCAAAGGCATGCAGATTAGACTAATTGGAGTTTCCTAATTGCCCGTACTGTTTGAATGCGTGTGTGAATGTTTGCACGGGGGTCCTACCATGGTTGTCAAAACTGGGAATAAATGTAGTGGTAATCGCTATTGGCCTCCAATCCATGGATTACAGAGTTTCCTGGATGGATGGATCTACTTTTATAATAAGGAAATACACATAGCGGTGTCCAAAAGTATTGAAACAAATTGAAATTCAATAGTTTAATGAGGTTCTTTTATTCTTTAAAGCCTGCTGGATCCTGCTGGAGTAAAAAATACATTAGTTGTCTCTGTGTCACTCGCTCAATCCATACCTCCTTGATTCCTTCCTGAAATTCATGTACAGAAATATGCCACAGATGTTCACAATTCACTGGAGAATTCCCATGTTTTAGCCATTTTCCTGCAGAAGTGAACACCCTGGCTTCAAAAAGTAAAAGTTCTGCCATACATTTGTTCCATCCATTAACTAAAGCAGCTGATTCTATTTAGCTCAACTCTTCAGCCAGATCGGCTCGAACTAATTAGTGACATCACCTTTTTTTCAGGCATAGCGACAACTAAAATACATGGCATATGGTGTCTTAATACTTTTGGCCACTACTGTATTAGAGAGAGAGAGAGAGAGAGAGAGAGATTGCACTATCCCTGCTTATACCAACATGGCACAGTTTATTCACTGCAACATGAGCATGAATCTGTCCTTTCTTGTTTCTGTCTCTGCACAGAAACTTTCTTTTTCCCCTAATATTTAGGGCCCAAGCACTATGACATCAGCACGATGATGCCATGATTATGTCATGGGTCTAGCTGGTGGCGCTGGCTAGACCCGGCTGATGTTGTTGCCGTGGGCATGAAGGTAGGCATGAAGGCAGAGGGGTTGTTGAAACAGAAAGTCTTTATTTAACAAAACTCAAAACAAACAAACAAACAAAAGAATCAAAACAACAAACGTAAACTGAAACTAGGGCTCAGGAAAAACAGGGACGGCGCGCCAACACAGGGACAAGAGCTGACATGGGAGCCAGGAACTGACAGGGAACCAGGAACTGATACAGGGAACTAGGAACTGACACAGGGAACCGACAGAGAGCTGGGGATGAGGAAACATGGAGCTGAAGCTAACTAAGACACACAGGGGAACTAGAGACTGGAGAGACAGGAGACGGGAGAGACAGGGCTAGACAGGACTGGAGACTGGAGAGACAGGACTGGGAGCACAGAGACTAGAGACAGGAGAGACTGGAGACAGGAGAGACTGGAGACAGGAGAGACTGGAGACAGGACAAGAGATGGAACAGGCTGGGTTAGTGGTTAGTTGGGTTAGTAGCTACATGGAATGCTGGGGACACTGGATGTTGTTGACCTAACCAGGTTAGTATCTAAAGGGGTTAGTGGCTAACCGGGTTAGTACTGACCTAATGGTGGGGAACTGAACACAAAAGGCAAAGCACACATGAGGCTACTCCAAACTAGCGGCTAACCTACTAGCGACCAGAACCACTAGCAGTCAATCCCCCTAGAGGCTAGCCTACAGGAGGCTAACCCTACTAAGGGCTAACCCTAATAGCAATTAAGGCCTACTAGCGGCTAACCCTGCTAGCGGCTAGGCCTGCATGTGGCTACACAAAACTAAACCAGAAGACAGAACAGTACTTACACAGGACACAGGAGGAGACAGCCTAGCTAAACATGAAACAGGATAGCTCCATGAATCCAGCAACACAAGGAACATAAAGAGAACAAACAGTAGAGCCCTAGACAAACAAAGGTAAAACAATATAACTAAAATATAAACTTAAACAAAAAGGAATGCCCACATGACGGTAGTTACAAAAACAAACAAACCTACCAGACAAACAGGCAAATCGACAAACAATGCTCGACCCAGTTTCCCAGAACAAACTGCTATTTATAGAGACTTTAATGAGGCACCTCAGTCCAGGTGAGCACTAATCACCTGACTGAGGTGCCTTCTGGGAAACTGAGTCAACCAACAAGAACTACACACAGACCGACAGACATAAACAGTGACCTCTAGTGGAGGTTCCTAACAGATTATGACATCATTGGTGCAACAGACAAACACGTACCACCATGACAATGCCTTAAACTCATGCCATATTCAGTGACATCAGCCTCTGGGGCTTTTTAGAGGTCTTATTGTGCTCAAAAGGCACACAGGTTGCGCGGTGCACCCGGGTAGCGATGGCACACGTGCTTGGTCCTGCTCATCTTGCCATTGCAACTATATTTAAGTACAGTGGAACCTTTGCTTATGAGCATTAATTCGTTCCGGAAGTGAGATCGTATTTCAAAACACTCGTAAACCAAATCAAATCTTCCCATAAGTAATAATGAAAACTCAAATAATTTCGTTCCACAGCCCAAAAAAATAAATAAAGAAAAAAAAATTAATATATATAAATATAAATAATATATAAAATTAAAAAATAAAACAAATTAACCTGCACTTTACATTTAAAAAACTTAAAATAAATCCCAACAGCTAAGTGTTTCCGTTTGTGCGCGCAGGCGTCATGTGTGTGTGTGTGTGTGTGTGTGTGTGTGTGTGTGTGTGTGTCATTGTCAAAAAAACTCGGCACTCATAAACCAAGACATGCTTGTTTTTCAAGTCAAAATTTATTAAAAATCTTCTCTCTTGCGGAACACTCGTAAACCGAGTTACTCGCGATCCGCGGTTCCACTGTATATATAAGTAACAGAGAAAGCTAGATTAGTCTTTATAACTGGAGCTTATCTTAATCTTTAAGTGCGGCGATTAATGACTCCCCCTTCCTTTCCCTTCCCCTCGGGTGCTGAGTGTGTGTAAAGTTCTGTAACTCTCAAAGTCTGTCTGATGTTTTGCTGTAAATCACCTCAACAGGTGTAAGCTTAAAATATTTTCGGTTAAATATGCTTTAAATTATGGTTTCCTTAAAAGCCCTAACTGTGTTAACAGTAACAACCTTAATAATGGAGTGAAACACTTCCTGTTGTGCTGTTATGGGAAATTCTTCGACAGCAGCGTTGTGTGATGAAATGGTCATACGCGTAACTATTAGGATGTCTTAAATTGGTATGAAACTATTAGGATGTCTTAAATTGGTATGAAATTTCCAGGTTCCCCTTCTATTTTGCTCCATTACGTACATCCTCATATCTTATATGGCAATACTTTCTTACCTATAATATCTACAGTATACTGTATCCTACATCCAGATGTATATACAGTACAGTACATGGAACTTCCCGCCAGAACATGTTAATTATGTTGTACTTTAATGGAACAGATGTATGTGACACAAGGCATTTGATTCAAGGCTTAAATACTCTGTCTATGCTGTTAATAAACCAGACAGAACATCAGATACCACCATGTTTGGTGGCTCTCCCAGCTGGCATTTGTATCGGAGCAGGCTTGTGGGCGTATCAGAGCATGAAAGGCATTTCCAGCAGTTCTTCGCTCATTTTAAACCTTTTCATTTTAAACTTTTAAACTAATTTCCAATGACACAAATTCTGAAGTGCTTTATTCCTCTTATACCACAGCAGGTAGCAATGACAGTTCTTTACCTTTTGAGCTTAGTCTATGCCATACACAGCAAAATCCCCAGCGTTGAATTAACACGCTGCAGTAATTATATACGTTTTGTCGGTTTCACTGAATGTGTTCAATCAACCACTGGGGATTTTACTGTTGTTAGTTTCTCTTCTTAAGAGTTGTTTCATCAGCACCTTCATTTTCCTTTTTTTTTACTCTTCACAAGTTAATAAAACAAACACACGTACCAAATACCATCATTTTTGTCCAGGCCTGTTCCATGAGTTAATTTTTTTAAATAATTCTGTTGAAGCATGGTTGAAAAGCAATGTCTGACTTTCATTGGTTAACATTCATAGAATTCTTATTTATTATTACTTTTTGTCAGATTAATGTTATTTCTTTGACGATTGTGAGTTTTTCTTTCATTGACCGAAGGGTACCAACAATTTTGTTCACGTGTGTGTGTGTGTATATATATATATATATATATATATATATATATATATATATATATATATATATAATATATATATATATATTTTTTTTTTTTTCATTTTTGTATTAGCCAGGGTTTAAACAAGCTGTTGTAACCTCTGTAACGGGTTCGACCCATTCTTGCACGGGCAGAACCATGAAACACAGACACAAGGCGAGATCTTTGAGAAAAAGGGTAATTTATTTGGAATAAATAAGGGGAAGGAAAGGGTAAAAGGAGGGAGGACGGAAAGAAAGGGAAGGAATGAAGTGTGCACGTGCATGGTCCGAGGCAGTGCCTAGCTGGCATGCGGGCACGCGGCTGGCGGCGGTGGGCGGAGTGGCAGAACGGAGCTCCTGCACGCTCTCTGGATGATTCCTCCCCGCTCTCGATGACCGGCCTGTCCCTTCCCAGCTCTCTTTGGGCGCGGCCTCAGGCGGGAGTCTCGCTCGGATGTCCTTCGGCTGGGCGGCTTTCCCGGCTGGGATCGGCGGCCTTAACGCTGCCCTCCTCGCGGCCTTTTCCTCTTCGGCGGCGAGGACGCGAAGGTGGGCTCGACGCGGGAACAAAGAATGCCGTGGGAGCTCACGCAGCTCTTTCCCGCGCTGTCCTCAGGCGGAAGGGCGGAAATCCAATGTCCTTTTTCAAAGTCTCTGGGGCACATTCCATTTCCCCACTCGCATGCCACTCTCGAGCTCCACCGCGTTACGCTCTTCTCGGACCCCGGACTAAACTTCGCGCCTTGCTTTTATAATGCGGAGCAAGCCCGAGATCCTATTAACGTTAATCAATGCCAGGCTGCCCGCATAGGCGGCCCCGTCCCTTCGCACACCTGCAGAAGGGGTGCCTCCTACTTAGGGAGCCTAGCGAGGGGCGATAATAGATTTGGGCGCACGCCCATCACAGGCACACGCCGTGACACCTCATATAAGGAGAGTCCCTCATCTGACCTGATGCTCAGCTCTGCTGTTTTCTGGAAGGGTGTGGTCCAGCAGTAGCTCATTTCCATCAGATGAGACGAGTGAAACTGAGGGAGTTTGAGATATTAAAAATGCCTTATCTGAGGGGTATTACAGCTGGAGAAGTTTTGACATGCCCTGTGAGATGGCGGGCTGAAAGCCAGTACCTCTTTAAACTGGACAGCTCCGCGCTCGAAAAAAAGGGAGAGGGGGTTCAGAGAGCTTTCGGTACCTTGGACAGGGTGGGGCACCCTAACTCACCAGGCCTGGGTGGTGATTATCGCCCACCATCTCACTGCCGAGCACGGCCTATAAAAGGGCCGTGGAAGACCAGTCAGGTGCTTTCGGTTCACAAATTCATGTCTGTCACCTGTGCCCACAGACTCGGAGAAATCCAGAAAGACTTTTCCATGGAGAAACCAGCCTGTAACGAGACCCTGATCCCACTCCACCACCTCTTCATCCAAAGTGCCTTCAGCTCCATGCAGCTTGGCCTCGCCACCGCTACGAGGACTCGACACACAACATACTACGCCAGCTCGACCCACACCCCGCCCTTGGCAGCCCTGCACAGCCACCGAGATTGCATTAAGAAGATGCTGCTGTTTGGACTGTGTCAATAAAAAGCACTGCATGTTTTGTGGAAATTGATGTCCATGTTTCAATCCACCTTGTCGAACCATTCATGCTTTTTGCAGATTCTTTATAAACATACTGTATAAATGGCTAAAATCTGATTACACTGTATTCAGCACAACGTGGGCAACAACTGAGACAGCTGAAAGTGCACCCAGTTCATTTTTCTCATTTTTCTGAGTGTACGCAAATTAAAGTAGACACTTTACAGCTTTGCAAATGATGATGTATTATATTTATGGGTACTTAACAAAAAAGAAGGAAGATGCAAGTGATCCCACCGGCGGGTTTGTAGACCCCAGGGGTTTTTTCACACACACACACACACACACACACACACACACACACACACAATTCAGGTGAGTTCTGACACCTGCTTTATCTTGTTAAATATGTACAGTATACAGGATCTTTAAAATATCAAGAAATCATGTAGCATCATTTATTTTGTCCTGTTACAAACCACTGATACTGGAGACTCCTTACGTAAAATGATCGTCCTCTTTACAAAAAACGTCCCCATAACAATGATTTTCTGTCATATAAAGTATGATCTGCCTTACACACGATTCCCTATGAAAGAACGCTTGCTACACAAATGATAATTACCCAGAGCTCATATTAACATATTTAAACGGGCGCATTACTGCAGTTCTGCGATTTGCTCACAGCTTAGGAATTATAGAAAATCGATAAACACTCAGCTGTTATATGGTGTGATCTTCAAAGCCATCAGACGTTTTGCTCAAACTGGTTCTGTGCGTTTGTATAGCGGGTTTATACAACGGCTGGCATTTGAGAAAAAAAAAAAAAAAAGCCTTTGAAATCGAGTTGGGACCGGGTGAGCCAAAGTTCACGGACATCAAGGTACGGGAATGCAATCAGCGGCTATAAAAGGATATTTTGCTCTTCGTATGAAATACATAAGCTATATATAAATCTGTTCATTTGAAGGCCAGAAACTCAATTATCCCCCGTCTGCTGTCTTTCCCTTCAGGACTGGACCTGTTTTTGAACTCTGCTCAGGCGCAGGAAGAGCACATCCAGGGCTCTGATTCTCTCGAAGTTTATTCTGCTTCATGCAATCAGACGGCGCTCGATTTCATCGATGAGGACATCAAAGGTCAGATCATCACTAACAGAGCAGCCGAACAAGACAACTACAATTACAATTCCACCCTCCTCCTACAGGGTTCACTTCAGGTCAGATATGGAATGTGGATGCATCGACGTGCGAGTGTGAGCTACAGGGTTGCTGGCATATCACACACCTCCGGAGACACGGATTTGTGTTTCTCAAGCTCGGCGCTGACATTTTTGATGTCTGCATTTCAACACCGGTTAAAGGATAGCATTGATTGTGTGAAGACTTGAAGATCTCTCTCTCTCTCTCTCTCTCTCTCTCACACACACACACACACTAATTTACACCTAAAGACAGGTTAGAATCATTTCTCCACCTCCTGGTGGAGATAATGAAATAAAATGCCTACAAGTAAAAAAAAATATATTATTATTATTAGTAGTAGTAGTAGTAGTAGTTTTAATTCAGAGCATTGAAATAAATAAATGAAATGAAACTATGAATAATAAAACAGAGGAAGTACAGCCTCTGTACTTCGGCTTGTTTTTAACCCGATCGTTTAAGTGACTCATGAAGTTGCGCAAATCAGTCTGATCATTTGACTAAAGATTTTTTGCTACAAAGCTGTAAGAGCAGTGAACAGTATGGCCCCAGTGTCCTGTTCACTAGCTTATTTTTTTTTTTTGAACACACATTAACCCCCCTATTCTGTTTGAGACAGATGTGATACATGTTAAGATAAAATATTGAATAAGATGTTTATTTTATTGGAACAAGGTTTCAATACTTTTGAAACACAAGAAAAACTAATGATTATGCTTTTATGTGGTTTTCGAGGACTCCAGGAAGAATTTCATCAATCAGTTAAAAAAAGGAGCCAAATAAAAAGTATAGAACCCTCTGAACATAGGGCTCTGGAAACATAGGACCCTCGGAACATGGGGCCTAAGGAACATAAGCCATGGGAACATAGGACCGTAGGAACATAGGACCCAGGGAACATACAGTAGGACCCTAGGAACATAAGCCCTGGTAACATAGTACCCTGGGAAATATAAAACCCTGGCAACATACAACTCTGGGGAACATAGGACCCTAGGAACATAGGGCATAAGGAACATAAGCCCTGGGAACATAAGCCATGGGAACATAGGACCCTGGGAACATAGGACCCTGGGAAAATAGGGCCCTAAAACCAGCGATGTAACAATGAAACTACTGTAATGTATTGTAATTAGCTAGCTAACATACAGTAATCATTCCCTAACATAAGTAGCTATAGTAGATACCTAGTGAAGTCAATTGCGAACCTAACTGCCTAAGTAACATGTATGATGTAACGACCTAACTAACGTTCTGTAGATGTCCCAAAGTTTAGCTTAATATGTGGCACCGTGGAAAAAAATCTGCTGCACCGCTACCTGTTGAAGATGTACTGTATTTATTGAAGTGTATTAACAGTTGAGTTTTAGCATAAAAGAAAATAAAGCTTTTTATAGAACAGACACAAGAGCATTGATGAGTCAATTATTATACAACGTGATGTCACATGACCCGCATGGAACGTGTGTGAGAGAACAAGGAAGATAGATAAAGCTCCATCCTCTAAACTTCGCTGCCAGTTCGCAGTTTTCATAACAGCTCTGTCTGGCGTTGTTCTAGACGGCGGAATGGTGACAGACTTTCCTTCGCTTTGTGCTCCTCAGTGTGTGCTTCAGCTCCATTTATGTGTTACAGCCTTAATGACGAAATGAACTGTCTTTCTCTCCGCCAGCGGGGCCGAAGGATATCATCATCATCCCGACCCAATGACGAGATATGTTTTCATGACAGCGTGAACCGATTTTCTCCTTTTCGTCTTTTCCTTCAAACTGTCTCAGCAGAGCTCTTTCGAAACCGACTGATGAAAGGGTTTGGCTCTTTTTTTTTATCTTGAAATAATATAAAAATCAGCGCAGAAAAGACAAGGTCACTGGTCCTTCAGCCTTCTTTCTTCTAGCGGGAACATTCATAAAACATCTGAGTGAGATGTTTTGGCGGAATCAGTTTGATTTTGTCCTCCCGCGAACAGATAGGATGGGAAAAGTCTGATCCTAGTGAGAATAGATATAAATAAGAGATTAGACTGGGCTACGCGTTGTATGACCTT
Organism: Clarias fuscus; assembly: GCA_030347435.1. Taxonomy (NCBI): domain Eukaryota; kingdom Metazoa; phylum Chordata; class Actinopteri; order Siluriformes; family Clariidae; genus Clarias; species Clarias fuscus. Next base: position 28,461,749 of record CM059221.1, on the reverse strand, counting down.
GAACATGGCAGAATATTATCACTGTAATTGGGGAGTATCCAACCATGGAGTATAACTCTTAAATCTTAATCTCTATCTCCGTTTCAGTCTCTCAAGGAACCATTTCATGATTCCGAATGCAAATTCAGAGAGGCTCACCGACACATTTATTGTATCTCGCGTGAACAGTGAGCTTTCTTAACAAGAAAGGGTCTTTACATATGATGTGAGGATACGAAAGCAATTAAAAGTGCCTTCCAACATAATTTCATGCAAAAGCACTGTTTTTAAAACGTACTGATTTAAAAATGAAAATCTTAAAAAAAAAAAGTCTCAATCAATTAGTCATTTAAAATTAAATGAACCACAGAAATGAATAATTAAAATATTATGCAGGAATAATATGTAACATTGAAAAAAATCACAATTAAAAACTTCTACTTGTGATTTTTTTTAAAATATAGAAAATAAACATGTAAAGATAATAAAACTAAAAAATAATGTAAAAACAAATAAAAAGATATTATAAAAGAAATGTAAAAATGTTAAGCATTTTATTAACTAGGTTTGTGTATTTTAATTACAATGTATTAACAAAAATGCAAACATTCAACTAAGGAATCCTGAAGAGTTCTCTGGCTGTCCTAACATACTGTAGAACTTTACAGCAATTATTTAAAAATAAAGCACTACAATTTGTAATCATATAATTATTCGCCCTCGAATTACTGCTAGTACATCATTAGCAACATAACTAGTTAACTTAAATCAAAAAGGGTGTCCAAGGTTAAAGCACCATTATGACCTGCATCCTCTAGGTGAAGAGGAGAGGTGGATTTCTACCAAATAAAATCAAAGAAGTAAAAGGAGAAATTCTTACTAGATACTTGATACCCTTTACAGCAGAATAAAGCCCTTTTCATTGCATATCCCAGCTCATTAAGAGTCAGAGCGCAGGGTCAGCCATGATACGGCACCTCTGGAGCACAGAGAGGTGAAGTCCTTGCTCAAGAGCCCAACTGTGGCGGCTTGGCTGTGAACTCCTGACCTTCTGATCAGTAAGCCAGAGCCTTAACTGTTGAGCCACCACTGCCCCTGGACAGGATTATAACATATTTACAATATATTTTTCTCCACACTCAAATATGAATAAAGATACAGACGCCGATCAGTTTTTAATTAAATGATGTAACTAAAAGGTAATTAAAATTCGTCCTTGTTGGGTAACATTTAAAAAGCGTGAAGTAGAACCAGAGAATATGTATTAACGAATGAGAACGGTTCTAAGTCATCTTCATAAACGACTCTCACCGTCATTATTCCATGTTTGTTCCCACTCGACATCTGAATGTTGTGACCCTGACAGTACCTGAATGACAGTGAGTTGTTGTGTTAAGTTTTGCTAATGTGACGCAGTGAATCATCAAACATCAGCCTCCCAAGATACCAAAATGAACAAGCAACCATGGGACGTGGTGAAGGAATCCGATCCATGAAGTCCTCATCTCACAACCACAGCACCCAAAGGATAGAGACACCAGGCCCCAAGGGCCCAAAGTCGCTCTAGTGGTACAGGGCGAATCCACATGTGGTTTGAATATTCTGTCTGACCAGTGTGTGTTACAGTGAGAGAAAGGAAAATATAGACAAATTGAAATCCCCTACTTACAAACGAGTTGTGTTCCAGGAGCATGTTCGTAAGTTGGATATGTTCATAAGTCGGGACAAAGTGAGTCTTATACACCTTTGGCACAAATATACAACATAAAGCCTACCAATTCACTTGACTAAACACTGCCATCATGTGGCCAAAATCCGTAACTGTGCCTAAGGAAATGAATCTCACAGTGAAATGTAGTCTCTGCCCTTAAAATCTTAACTAGGGGAATCCGGGACACCATAAGTAATAATGGAAACTCCAGTGATTCATTCCAAAATTCCAAAATATTAATATAAAAATGATAACTAAAAATAAAACCAATTAACCTAGACTTTAGTGCAATGGGAATCCCGGATGCTATTCTGTCAAAGTTTTCTACTTTCTTGGACTGTGAACTCTGTTTGGTTGAGGATTTTCCGAAATTATTCTCTATCAGGACAGCTTTACAGGACAGACATTTTCTATCATCGCTCTCCCGGACTGATTCATTGAAACCGGTGAGTCCGACTGGTGAGGCCACATCGACACACACATACTATATTTTGTACTTTAGACATTTTATACATTCACTTCCACACTGAAAATATTGCATGTATTTGTTCCACGATTTGTTTGCATCTACGAATGTTAGATGTGAACCGCGGTCCAGTTAGTGTATGTGGAAAATCGTCACTCGAACGTTCATAATTCGGGGACTACCTCTAATTATGAGCCATATTATTAATGCCTGTATTAGACCACAGCGTAGCTAGGTTCTTTAATCAGAAGCTGTGGATTATTTTCTGATCAGAGTACCGCACGGCTAAGACTGTGGTTCTGCCTGTAATATGAATGATACACTAGCGTTACAGCATCTCACCCCTTTTGATGCATTAATGTTTCTATAGTAACAGCCCATTTGCCGGGATGTATACAGCACACACATCAGATAATCTAAGAATAACAATAGATACATAAAAGAAAGTGCTGTTTAACAAAGGAAAATATATTCTCCTTGATTTATTTTTTTTTTTTTCGTTAGAAGGAGCTGAACATGAAAAACTGAACGTGAAAAGTTTGGATTTCGTCTCGAGTATTTTGGGAACACTGGGCACAAGATGGGAGAATTCTGATGTGAACTCAGAACTCACATGATAGATGCCAGTCCATCAAAGGGCATTATACCCAGACATATTTTGACACTAATTCACAGATGGGGCAACTTGGATTAGCACCGGGTATTATTGGAGACTTGTAGGAAAACAGAGATCACGGACGGAAAGGAAAAACAAAATGAATGAATGTGGAAAGAACAGAGAGCATAGGCATTAACCTGAGGCAGATAGCCCCTTAGGCTGTGAGGCAGCGGTGCTACCGCCACCATGCCATCAGTCTTCCGTATGCCTCTTAACTGCAACCTTTATCTGTAATCAGTTCTCTTTTCTGCCAGCGAAGGACACTGATTTCCAATTCCTGTTAGCTTCCTGGTTCTTCAATATACGTATAGTGATCCATTGTAACTTACTTCAGCTACATCTTCAGCTTCAATCATCACGCATTGATTTCTGTAATTCCCTCTTCATTGGTCTACCTGTCAGTTCCATCTCCAGATTGCAATATATTCAAAACTCTGCAGCTAGAATACTGACTCATACAAAACGCTCTGCTCATATAACCCCAATCTTGTATAACCTCCATTGGCTCCCAGTAGCCTACCGTATTAAATTCAAAATTCTTCTTCTTGTTTTTAAATCCTTAAATGACTTGGCTCCCTCTTATCTTTTCAATCTGCTTGTTCCCTACATCCCGATCACTTCGTTCTTCTGATTCTGGCCTTCTTGCTGTCCCTCAGTACCGCCTCTCTTCAATGGGGGGTAGATCATTTAGTGTTATTGCACCAAAACTTTGGAATTTACTACCACATTCTCTCCGTTCTGTTAACAGTCTATCAGTATTTAATTCTCTACTCAAAACTCACTTGTTTTCCGAATGTTATGTCTGACTCGTTGCTATGAACTCTTGAACTCTTGGTTCAATCCTCTACATGTCTGTCTTTTATGTCTTGTTTTGTAATTTTGCCCCCCACCCCCCCTCATCTGTACCTTAATGTCTGTTTGCATTAGTGTTTACATTAGTAAAATTGTAAAGTGTCCTTGAGCTCTGGAAAGGCGCTATATAAATAAAAATTATTATTATTATTATTATTATTATTATTATTATTATTATTATTATTATTATTATTATCATTTGTAACCCTTATAGCAAATTCATCCATATTCAAAACATTTTCCGTGATGCTGACCTGAACTGCTTACTATCCCAGGGAACTCAGGGGGCAAGGTTCGGGGGACATGCTGGCAAACAAAGATACACCCAGTCATACACTACGGAAACACCAATCAGACCACATTTACATGTCTATTTGTTCAATCAAGACAGAGACACTGACTCTCGAAGGGGAAGCAAGGAACAAGTTGGGGTAGACCCTGGGTGGGTACCACCCCATCACAGGGCACAAACGTACACACTCACACTCTGACATTGCAATACATGCAAATTGGAAATGCCAGTTATCCTACACAGCACATGTCTGGAGGAGGAGTAGGAGGAAACGGGTGTAGCAGGAGGAAACCCGTCAAGCACTGCAGGGAATTCATGCAAACTACACACACAGAGACCAGAGGCTAGTTTTCCGAACACTCAACCCCGGAGGTCCGAGGTGACAGTGCTAACCCCTGAGCCTGTAACAAATCTGATATTAAAAATAAAGAAGTGGCCGTGCGATGGATTAGCACCCTGTCCAGGGTGTACCCTGACTCGTCCTTCGAGAAGGGTAAAGAAGTGCTGTTTTGTTTACTCTTGATGCTGTGAGCAGCCATGTTGCAGTGATATCAAGCTCTTTCCTAGATTTTATTTTGGGGGTGATTTTTTTCTAGCCGAAGGTCAAATTTAATTCAAGATTTAGTCATTTGTATTCACCGCCTTTACTTGTTTCGACCGCTGCCGCGTGTTTGTTTTGGATCGTTCTCCGGATTACATTTGACGGTCACGTTTCGCTTCGGATTATCATCCCCATGACCTTCGGCTGCTTTAACATTTATAAATATTGTATTTTGTTTTCATTTGTCCTGCACAGGTTGTGTATGCTGTAAATCCTCACCACATGGTTCTTCACTGAGCTTCTGACGTTACAGCGCCATGTAACGTAAGACGTCTGGAGCGGTTGGTTCAACAGAAAGTCTAAAATACTGTATGAAAATAAATGAATAACTAAATAAAGTTCTCAAGGGTTCTTGTAACAGATAAATGGGCTCTAATTAAAAGCCGCTCCCAGGCCCTGTTAGAGAAAGTGCTTGTTTAAGGGTTCTTCTATGAGAAGGAATAAATCTAAACATCACCGATCAGAAATGTTTGTAATCTGTTTATGCAATGCCGTCATCATGCTCTTCTCCGTGAACGACCTGTTACTATGGCGACCGTAACGTATTAGGATGAGCATGTTAATATAAAGCCGGTAATAATCGCCGCTGTAGGCCTTTCATGTTGCATTGATCTTCTTTTGTAAGAAAACGAAAGCAAGGAACAGGACACTCTCACATCGCACTCGCCCGGTCTCGTATCCGTCGTGCTGTATTTCTCTAAAGCTGTTTATCGCCATTACACTCCTTTTCCTCTTCATTGGTTTTAAAACCCTCATGTCCACTACAGCTAGAACACGCAGTCCCTGAAACGCAATGTGAAAAAGAACAAGTGCTATCTCTCTCCCTCTCTCTCTCTGTCTGTCTTTTCTGTCTCTATTTCTGTTTCTCTTTTCATTTCTATCTCTCTGTTGAACTTCCAACTCTGTCTGTCTCGCCATCTCTTATACTGTTTCTTGCTCTTTCTGTCAGTTTCTCTGCCTGTCTCTTTATCTTTCTCTGTCTGTATTTCCTGCTTTATATATATAGCAATAGTATAGTGTGTAGTATATAATATAGTGTGTGTATGTGTGTGTGTGTGTGTGTGTGTGTGTGTGTGTGTGTGTTGTGCTACTAGTGTGCTCTCTCGCTGTGCTCCCCCAGTAGGTGGGACTGTGTTCTGGGATCGGGGAGGCAGTTGAAGTTGCAAATGATTTGATTGAATTCGTTGAAGAATTCGTTAGTGAATGTGGTGATTTTTCGGGAATTCATTGAGGAAGCGCAGCACAGTGACAAAGCGCTGGCACAGTCTCTTCTCTCTGTCTGAGGACCAGTTAAATGAGGGGACTGATGGTGTCTTTGCTCAGCTCTTGGTATTGAAGAACTTTATAATGGTGTGGGCGTGGCTCGCTCTCTTTTAGGTGTTTACAGACTTTAAATGCCCTTTTTTGTATTTTTATCAGTAACGGATATCATCCTAATTCTTCCCTGCATGCATCATTTGTGGTGTTTCTGTGAACCTTTAAAATCATTTTGCAGAACTCTCAATGCATGCAGTGTCTCAATCGGGTGTTTGTCCCATTTGTCGAATTGCTGGTGTGTGCGTGAGCCCCCACTTCACAGGGCGATGGGTTCAATTACTGATTCAAATCTATTGAGCCAAATTCTACTTGGAATTTCCACAAATGTTTGTCTTTTAATAGCATAGAAGTCACTGCGTGCTTTTCTCTCTCAGTTCACTCACTGCGAGATTGAAGTTTCCTGTGGAGCTCACTGTTAGTCCTAGGTAGGAATAGTTTTTAAAATTTTCAATTGCATGTGCATCAGGGCCCAGCTCTAACAGTACTGCTGCAGCAGGTCCAGGTTGTGCTGTATTCCCTGAGCGCAGTGTGACAGAAGGACCAGGTCGTCTGCATAAAGCGGGAAGTTTAATCTCTGATTAAAGTGGAGTGAGACCAGGCGCTGCAGACAGTTTCAAGACGGAGGCCAATTTATTTACAGTGGAACCTTGGATTACGAACGTAATTCGTTCCGGAACGTAATTCATTCGCTCGTATATCAAAACACTCGTAAACCAAATCATATTTTCCCATATGAAATAATGGAAAATGTAATTATTATGAAAATTATAAAATTATAATCAACATTTCACACCCCCCAAAAAATCAATTATTAAAGTAAAAGTAATACAAATTAATCTGCACTTTACCTTTGAAAAAAAGTTAAAATAAATTCAGACAGCGTTTCCGTTTGTGTGTGCAGGCGCTGTTTGTGTGTGGAATTAGCCCCTCCCATCTCCCTCTTCTCGTCTTACACAGTAAAACTTCCTCACACACACTTTCACACACACACACACACTCTCTCTAATGACACTCGAGTGAGCGACACACTAACAGAATCACTGCTGTAAAGTACAAATAAAATAGATTAACCTGCACTTTACCTTTTAAAAGAATCGCTACAGAGCAGTGATTCTGTGTAGAGCAGTGTGTGTGTTTGTGTGTGTATGCACGCGAAGACGAGAGAAGGAGCGGTGTGTGTGTTTGTGTGAGTGAAAGTCCACGGTGTCAAATGATGCGTGCACCCAATGTGCAGGCTGATACAGAGAGATAGAGAGAGAAAATGGATCTTTAACCTCTCTAATGAGACTTGCTTTTGCTTTATACGCGTGCTGAACACACACACACATACAAACACAACATAAAATATGTTTTACGCACGCACATGTGATCATAGTGTTATAGTAAACAGTACACGCACACATGGATGTTGATTATACCAGTGAGAGACGTGTACTAAGACCCAGCAGGAGAGATGATTACCCACAATTCCGCACCGCAAAACAGAGAAAAACTATTGGCTCATTGTGATCACGTGATGCTCGGTGTCAAAACAAGAAGCTAATTCAGATTTTGATTTAGTCTGAAATTGCTTAAAAGTGTAGATCTTTGTGTGTGTGTGTGAGTGTGGGGGGGTTGATACATAAACCAAGACTTGTTTGTTTTCCAAGTCAAAATTTATTAAAACTCTTTGCTCGTCTTGCGGAACGCTTGCAAACCACATTACTCGCAATCCGAGGTTCCACTGTATTTATATATATATATATATATATATATATATATATATATATATATATATATATAAGTTTTTTGTTTGAGCATTTAGTTCAGGTCCGGAGGATTTCTTTGGTTTCAGTTATTTAATTTGGTCTATAAATTCCTGCTCGGTAAGTTTCCTTCTCTCTCTCTCTCTTATATATATATATATATATATATATATATATATATATAAAATGTCTTTTTCTGTTTTTCTGTCTCTCTATCTGTTTTTTCTTTTAAGTCTCTCTCGATCTCCCACTCTGTCTGTCTCACCATCTCTTTTTCTGTTTCTTGCTCTTCCTGTCTTTTTGTCTGCCCCCCCCCCCCCCCCCCTCTCTGATCTCTCTTGTTTCGGTCTCTCCATTTGTCCCCCTCTGCCCCCTTCTCGCTCGCTGTCTTTCTGTATCCATCTCTCACTTAATTTGTTGGTCCTTCTCATGCTCCCTCTCTTTCTATCTATCTGTGTCTATATATCCTGCTATCTCTCTCTTTCCCAGCTCTTTCTGTGTCTGTTTCTCATTTTGTTTCTGTCCGTCTCCACCTCTGCCCCTCTCTCCAGATCTATGTTTTTATCTTTGTCTCCATCTCTCTTCCTTTTTCAATATCTCTTTTTGTTACTCTCTCTCTCTTTGGATTTCTGTGTATCTCTCTGTGTCTATAATTCTTTCTCTGTCTGTGTCTCATTGTCTCCATCCATCTCTTTCAATCTGTCTGTGCATTTTATGCACACAGCCTCTCTCTCTCTCTCTCTCTCTCTCTCTCTCTCTCTCTCTCTCTGAGCATCACTAGTTGCATATTTTGTTTTCCCGACCATCACCCTGTGTGCTTGCTTTCAGTCCCTACATCAGGGTTTACATAGATCTCTACTTTACTGTGTGTGTGTGTGTGTGTGTGTGTGTGTGTGTGTGTGTGTGTGTGTGTGTGTGAGCATTCATGCATTTAGGCTATACTTTATCTGTTCAGCTGCTCGTTTTCTAACACACACACACACACACACGCGCACACACACACACACACACACACACACATTTTGTTCATAAGTAAGACCTTGAGATGATGAGTGCAGCTTAATGGAATTGTATTGTCTTAGCATGCATTTATTAATAATTGCAAGACCATGACATCATTCCCAAGGATAGAAATGAAACAGCGGATCGTTTTCCAGAGCTTTCACTATTTCTGTGTGAACGGTGTGTGTGTGTGTGTGTGTGTGTGTGTGTGTGTGTGTGTGTGTGTGTGTGTGTGTGTTGGCCATCCTTCACATCTGGCTAGTGTCTTATCATTGTAAGTTGATTCTAGATTGTAGCGTCTATTATTCAGTTTTCTCTTTGCTTTTGTCTGTTAGCGAGCGAGCAGCACGGCTCTGGTCTGGACTACAGTAAAGTGGTGTTTTTATAAAAACACTGCAGTCTGTAATCTCTCAGATCATTACTGCCATGATGGCAGGAGATTAAGTCATAAATGTGCAATAATAAGTTTTGTCTATGCATTGGGTCAGAACTCACGTTTTATACATCGGAGGACCCGACACCTTTGTCACAGCTTCTCACAAAACTGTCTGGACAGAATTTTTAATTCTTTTAAAAGAATCTTTAACCTTTTAGCTCTTTCTACAAACTCTTCATCCGTCAACGACACATAGTAACACTAAACATTCATAAATAATGTTCATTCACATGATTTTATTGTGATGCTGTGATTGAGTAACACTACTCCTAGGGAACAACATCTATCTATATAAATCTGTCTATTTTGATTTGATTGTTAATTTTTTTTTTTTTTATGAAAACCAAGCTCAAAATCATATTTAAAATTAGCTTCTTTGCTTCTATATTTAAACGAAATAAAGTAAGAAATAAAGAAATAAAGTTTTTCAGAATAGGTTTATGAATTAGCTTTTAAGCTTGTTTGGGTAAAATTATATATATATATATTTTTTGTTTATTTGTTTGTTGTATTAATTGCATACATTTACATAGGATGCAGATTTACTTAATAAATTGATGTTTTTTTTTATTTTTTTATTAATAAACTCTGTAAAATGTAACTTTTTTTTGTTAGTTTTAAAATTCAAATAAGTCTTGTAATGTGAATAACATTTACATTTGGAGTTTATTTATTTATTTATTTACTTTATTTCATTTATTTAATTGATCCTTTTGTGTGGAAAAAAAAAAAACATATCGTCATATATTTTGTAACCATGTTTGGCATTTAAAAACAGCGCACACACACACACACACACACACACACACACACACACACACACACACACACACACACACAAACACAAAGACCTACACCTTTAAGCAATTTCAGACTAAATCAAAATCTGAACTCAGAAAATCCCCCCACGTTTAGAAGGTCCTCAAACTGCGCCATTATCGAGGCATTTAGACCCATTAAAATATCAGAAAGGGACAAACACTAGCGGAGGACTAGCTCACGCATTTCTTTAATGAGGGAGACCTTTGCAAAGTAGAGGAAAGCACTTAGAGGAAAAACAGCTTAGTTATTCAGGGTGAACAAAAGGAAAAGAGAGAGGGAGCGTGAACAAAAGTGCTGCACTTAAAATCAGAGAAAAGAAACGGAGCCACGGGGTTCAGCGAGACTCTGCTCACGACGTTCAGGCTGCGTGAAAAGCCTGAGATATCTGATATAATGCTCTTTTTTACATCACATCCGTCTGGATGGATCAGCTCTTCAGAAAGATGAGTCGATACGTGTACGGACAGATCTGCTAAACAGCCCTCAGTGTCTTTATGGTTAACATCGGTCCTAGGGGTACTCGCAGGTACTGTGAAGGGTCCATCATAGAAAAATAAAAAAAATCTAAGTGAGATTCTAAAGAAAAAAAAAAGGATGAAAGTAAAGAAAAAGAAAACAGAAGTGCGTTATGAAAAACAGGTCAACGCTGTTACTACAGTACATTTCCCACTGACCAACATGATAGGACCCCACCCCCCACCACACACACACACACACACACACACACACACACACACACACACACACTTTCCGCATCCCCTCAACTGAGGTTTAGTATAAAAAATTTTTTTTTAAATCTTGTGTATTTATTAAATACTACTTATTTCTCCATGTTCTCATAATAAGATAAAGGAAATAAGGCTCTTATATATATTTTTTAAAGATTTTAAACCCCTTTTAAGTATATTTTAGTATCATCAATAACAAGACAATTATTTTGTTAGCTACGTGCAGACAGACTAATCCTCACAGCAAAGTGGTGCATCCGCTTTATTATCTCACACCTTTAACCACCCTAGAGGGCATTTAAGGCAAGAATTATGCATACAGTAAGTATGCACAAGTTAATTAAATACCAGTATTAATAATCTGTAGGAGCAAAATAAAACAAATAGGATGTGCATACAACCCATTGTGTTAAATGAAACAAAGATTATTAGTGATTAATGTAATTGTTATTGGGATTACACAGCGCTATGTACAGTATGCAGCGGTATCATACACTGGCAATACTGTACATTTAACTCCTAATAGAAGTTCGTTTAATTTTCACCATTAATATTCAGGTTGTGGCCTCCGAGTGGCGCAGTGGATAAAGCGCTCGCCCTATCATCCGGAGATCGCTAGTTCGAATCCCGGGTGATGCTGTAACCTTTCGCAGCCGGAGGTCTAGAGAGAGCTGATTGGCCGAGCTCTCTTAGAGGGGAGGGATGAGAGGTACTTGGTGCTCCCACATTAATCACGGCTCTACAGCCAGTCAGGGGCGTCTGTGAGCTCGCGCAACGGAGGGAGCGGATAGCGCTGTCCTCCGAGTGTGTTATGCCGCCCCCAACGGTGCGCGAGCGAGCAGTTCGAAAAGATGCGGTCGGCTGGCGTCACGTGGTTCGGAGGAAACACGTGATAGTCTTCGGCCCTCCCGGCTGAGTGGTAGTAGTAGCCTTAATGTGGGAGCCCCCTAGTGACGGGGAGGAATTGGACACGACTAAATTAGGGAGAAAATCGGGGAAAGATCCAAAAAAAAAAAAAATATTCAGGTTGTGCTGCAAACTAGTATACACAGCAGCATCTTTCTTTGTCAGGAAAAAAGAAGTCTGTGTTCGATTTAGAGCCTTCAGAATGAGACATCGGCCTTCAAGTGCGTCCTTCGGAATTGAGACACACCCAAAAAGTCAACTGGAACAAGGACTAAAAATAGACAGACAAATCAAACTAAATAAAGTACAGGTAAATACAGTAGAGTTAACATGTAACTGTGATGGGTGATGTATTGGAAGATGAAATTTGGTAAGACATGTCAATATAAATGTCCTACAAAAAAACAAAAGTGAAAAGAAACATACTGTACCGCGCTACCTCGGCATACAATTAAATTTGAATCCTTAGGGGGAAATGTCGTATTGCGAAACGCATTTTCCCACAGGAAATAATGTAATTGCAGATAATCCGTTCCAGCCACCCAAAAAGAATTATATTTTTTCACATAAAAAGAAATCAGGACATGTAAATGAAGAAAAATCTGAAATAAATAGAAATTAAACCTTACATAACATTAATTTATGATTTATCTTGGCACCGGCTGCTTTAAAAAGTAAACTGAAAGTGGCTCTCCCTTTTCTTCTTGCTACCGTCCTTGATAGCATTATTGGCATGGTGCTTCAGTATGTCTTCACTAAATCTTACACAAAATGCAAAAAGCCCACAAAAGATGTAGTGTAAGCTCACTTCTCTTTGCTTTCCACTGACACAAAAAGTTTTAAACGACTCCCGGATGTACGCGCAACTTAGCCGGTGTTCGTTTTGTTCACTCACATCCCAAAAATATCCCGTATGCTGAGGCAAAATTTTAGTTCTTAAGGCTTCGGCTTTGGTGTGCTGAGGTGCTGTAAAAACCGAACAAATGCAGGGGAAACCATGACGGCAAAACTAACATTTAGCCCGGTTGAGTTTGTTAAAAAGGCATGCTATGTTTAAAGTCTGTGAAAATAACAAAGTACTACAAGCTAAACATTTACAATATTAAAAAAAGGTCTCTTCTTTGTTTAGATTTTTTTATTTATTATGTAATAATAATAATAATAATAATAATAATAATAATAATAATAAACATTCACCATATTAAAAATGTTCTCTATTGTATTGAGTTTTTTATTTACTATGTACTACTACTACTACTACTATAAAAATAAAAAATAAAAACAATAATAATAATAATAATAATAACATTCGCCATATTAAGCAGTTCTCTTTTGGATTTAGATTTTTATTTACTGTGTATAAGTCTGATGTCCAATTAAATTAAACAAACTAATGAAAAGAAAAAAGAAAAAAAAAAACAATGGAAAAATATCTCCAGAATTCACGTATTACACACAGCTCTCTCTCTCTCTCTCTCTCTCTCTCTCTCTCTCTCTCTCTCTCTCTGTACCTTGGAACCAAACTAAAAATATTTTTAATCAAATATTTCTGAGCTGAGTCTTTTTGACAAATGTTTCATAATTTAGTGATTTACTGCAAACAGAAGTAAAATGCATTCAATAAAAACTGCAGGACAAGAAGCTAAAAAAAAGGAAAGAGAACTTTTTACATGGCCCGTTTCATTTCTTATTTATAACCCGCCCATGTGTTTATCTGTAAGCACTCTGACGGTCTTGGTCACGTCCTGTTTATTCACTTCTCATGATCCTAATCCCCAAAGCACCCGGCATGCTAATGCTAACGCACAACAGAAAACTTTGAATCGGCTAGACACTTTGTTTGGCACAGAGGAGCGGCACTGATGTGACGTAGGCGTGACGAATTTAGACGACATCCCTGAAATTAGAAAAGCGCGCGCGCGAGAGAGAGAGAGAGAGAGAGAGAGAACACCATTTCTGCCAACATGATCTCATAACTGAAAAATTTCCAGAGCCTCTTACTTTTATCTCCACCTTCATTTCTTCTTTGTTTGTTCCTGTACTTTAATAATGCAGTTTATAAAGAGACATATTTTTTAAAATGCATTAAAAAATGCAGTAGGAGCTTAATGTAAGGTGCAACAAATTTACCAGGTTACGTGATTTTTACTTTCATGCAAGAATGACTGGATCTTTATTTGATCATTTTTATAATGATTTGTTTATTGTTTGTGCCTGTGCATTTTTGTGCATGTAAACATGAGTACATTTTTACTCTCCTGTGTGCAGAGATGAGCAATTTATATAAAATTAAACCTTTTCCTTGTGGATGTGGAAGTTTCTTCACAATCTTGCATAAGAAGGTGTTTTTTTTTTGTTTTTTTTTGGGACAGTCTGCATTTTTTTTTTTTTTTTTTACTTTCTCACATGAAAATGTTTTTGCAATTTTTACTTTCTAACGTGAGAGAATTAGCGATTTTGACGTTTTTTTTTTAACAGTGGGCAATTTTTCCATTTCTGATGTGCAACAGTTAGCAACTTTTACTTTCTCAAATGAGGTAGTGGGCAAATTTGACATGATTTTACAGAATTTGCTTTCTATTTTTTATTTATTTATTTATTTATTTTTTTGCATGTGCAAGTGGGAGTTTGCCTCATGCCCCCCCCCAGCGACCCAGTATAAGCGATATAGATGACGAGTGAGTGAGTGAGTGAGTGAGTGAGTGAAGTTGAAGTTCTTTCTTTCTATATTGTGTGCAATTCTGGGTGATTGTTTTATATTATAAATAATGTTTTCATTGGTTAAAATCTCTTCAATTAACCTTTAATAGCTACTGAAAATCATACCTTTTTATTTTAGCATGCAGAAGTGAGTGTTTCTTCCTTTCTTTCTTTCTTTCTTTCTTTCTTTCTTTCTTGTGTGCAGGGATGTGTGATTTTTTTTATTATAAGTTACATTTTTATTGGTTAAATGATCACAATTTTAATATCCCCTGAAAAAAAAATCATATCTGCCATCTTCTGTCTAATCCCAATATAATTAGCGTTTTTAAGTATTTTTTTTAAATACATTCTTTAGTTTGCCCAGCTAAATGTAAAATCAGCATTGCTAATGTTGTGTTGTAAATTTATGTCGTTTGCACCTTGGTCCTGGAGGAACGTTGATTCGTTTCACTGTGTACTGAACTGCATATGCTTGGAATGACAATAAAGCCTACTTGACTTGACTTGACTATAAATTAATGAATAAATAATTTAAATAGCTTGTTTACTCTTAAACGGATCTTTTTTTTTCCTCCTGCAATGTTATGGGACAATCAGTTATGTCAGGGACAGTCTTATCATTTTGATTCATACACATTCACATTTCATACAAACTTACTTCTTTTGCCTACATGTAAACGCTGGAAACTTTTTTCCGCCACTTTCTACGGCTCGACATCCCATGACTGTAAATAAATCTTCAACGTTTATTAAAAACGAATGACTTCCGTGTGCTTTGATGCGTTGCTGTCAGTGTGAACGCAGGGTTTGGCTTCTTAATCCAGGCTAATCGACAGCGTTGAGTTTCTCCCCGACAGCATCACACCTCACTTCTCATGTCTACGTCTGAGTTCAACACTTGCCTTCTGAGAAATCTGACTGAAGTCAATAACGCCAGTTAAGATATCACATGCTAGATATTTGCTGCGGATTCCCAAATACAGTGTAAACACGCTTATTTACTCTTTTGTAGGTTTACAGTAATTGTTATTCTCAGAGATAAACAACGCTTCTGCATCAAACAGTTTTTCTTCGCATGCTTCGTGCATCAGTATCATGTTCACACCGGGGAACCCAGCAAGATGTCTCAAACAAACAACGTGTTTCATTTCGAACCGTACCGTAAAAAAACCCTCCTGCTGTTGTTTAGGTCTAAAAAGCAGCAATTTGTCAGAGCTTGTCTCGTTTTAAACAAAGTGGGAAAGAAACAGAAGGAAGAATAGGACAAAGAAAAAGCATCAGGAAAGTGCAGATGCATGGTAAACATAGCGAGCGAAGAGAGCACTGCGAAAGTAGTTTATCGCCCCGGAGTGCTCATTACACCCCCCCCCCCCCCCCCCACTCCACCCCACCCCACACCACCCCCTCCTCCCGCAGGTCTGCCTTTACCCTAAAATACTGTTATTGTCGTCGACTTAGATAAAGATCTCAGTACACGAAAAACTGATACTATAGGATTTTTTTTTCGGATAGTATTTTTAAAGAAGAAAAAAATATGAGTGTGTGTGTGTGTGTGTATAAAAAGCTGGGCTTTTACGATGACTCAAAACAAGGAAAAGAGATCCTTCCCTGATCAAAATACCGAATTTCCTGTCATGACCCAGAGCTGTCGCTGGTAGACGGTAGGATTGCTCTTGGGTAAGGGCGTGGCTGGACAAGAGGAGAGCAGAATTAAAAATAATAGAAATAAAAAGTAGCTGCGAGTCGAGTGTGGGACCCTGGTGGTCCATGAAGGTACTGCAAGAGGACATTTACAACAAAAGTAGAAAAATATCTTTTAAAAAGTTAGTTTTATTCGTTCATTTCAGTCTCGTGTGTTGATCAGAGGTGTGATTAATTTTCAAGTTTAAGATTAAGTTTTGCATTGAGCAGAATATTTTCAGATTCCAAATGGCGATGCTAGTTGCTATGGTTACCCATTAGTTAGATTTTTGTTAATTAATTGCTTGTTAACAATGTTTGTCATTCTTGCCGTAATTACCCATTAAGAAGGATATAATCCAATGGCGGCTGGTGCAAAACTTTTTTTTTGGGGGGGGGGGGGGGGGGGGGGGCGCAAACAAAATTAACATTAAACTTTTAATACTCACCTGTAAATAGGCATTTATCAGGTGATTGCGCATCATTACTACTAGTATAAAATAAAGTCCTGACTCACATCGCATCCAGTCAGCAGCTCCGCTCGCCGTAAGAAGTGCTGGAAAAGACTGGTTGAGAACGGTCCAATCACATGAGCGCAAATATTTAAAAACAATATTGACAAGTATAGACAATGTTTGTTGGACTTATGAACAAATTTGACTTATACATGGAATACGTCTTATCTCATACGGAAGAGATATACGCATATATCTCAGAGCAGAACGTGGTCATATGTAGGGGACTTACTGTACATACTTTTTACACAAACCCAAGCGCGCTCATATATTTTCCCACAAGTTAACTGGATTTTTTTATGAGTACCTTCTGTAAACAATCCATGATTGTCCAGTTTGATATATCCTCTGCATTGTTTACGCTTTTATTAGTGGGAAAAAAAAAAAAAAAAAAAAAAAGCTAGAATCTAATTTTAATTCTAGCACATGACAAACGATGAAATAAAATCAATGGCCCTGATTGTGAACTTACAGGAATAATGCACACTGCATGAGTTCGGCTTAAACGTGCCAGGTTTTATGGCGTGATTCCCCACGAGAAAACGCACCTATTGACTCTGCAAACCGTGTTTGAATACTTTTTGGCTTGCTGAGTTTATTTTCGCCATAAAAATGGCCTAGGTTTGATTTCAGTGGCAGGTCGCTTCGCCCCTTTGGGTTCGGTGAGGTGTGTGTGTGTGTGTGTGTGTGTGTGTGTATCTTTTTGTTTAACTCGCACGCATTGATTACGCCCGTCAGGTAAAAACGTCTGTCGGCAGCGGCGGAGAGAAAAAGTGCCTCAATAAGAAAAAGAAGGAAATGTTTTTCATTTCATATTTATTCATGGCCTTCCCGGAATGATTCAGTCTGCATGTGCGTTTCCATTTGTACTGCTGGATCAGCGCAACACCATGACGAGAGAGACAGAGAAAGAGAGAGAGAGAGAGAGAGATGTAATAGACAAAATCAATCATTCAGTGCTGCATTTTACTATATTATTTTATTTCTAAGTAAAAAACAGGATTTCTTTTTTTTTTTCACCGCCGCACCTTCACAGATGGTTCGCATACATTATATCTCGATAGATGGCTGATGGCTATTTTACTGAAAGGCAGGGGGAAAATTATTCATTTTTGCTCACAAGGAGAGAAAGAGAGACAAAGGAGAGAGACAAAGGAGCGAGAGAGACAGAATAATATTTAGAGTATGTGGGGAAAGTTACACATATTCAGAGGTTACTTTACTCTGTAAAAGTTTTTCGGACAAGACAACTGACTTCCCGTGGTCGAATTGTAGGGTCAGGGTGGGGGGTGGGGGGGGTTGGGTCGAAATATGATTGCGAAATATGTTACATGTTTAAGTTTTATTGACAAAATACAAGTTTAGTTAAATCAACTTGGAGCCATCAAAACAAAACACATGCACACACACACACACACACACACACACACACACACACACACACACACACACAAATCATTAAATTAATGTTATGCCATTTAAAAATCTATTTTTGACCCTTTTGTACCCAAGCATGTAGGTAAGGCCACAAAGTCTAATGAAAAAAAAAAAAAAAAAAAAAGAAAAAAGAATTGAGAATGAAATTATACAAATTGGGTAAAGAACTCGTCTTTATATAAGCATTAAAGCTGTCGGTCATTTCGTAAAAAAAAACTCCCATGTTGAACTGAATCCCTGGTTTTCATTCTCTCAAATCAAGCCCTGCTGACTTCAAACATGAGAACTCACATTTAAGCCTAAAATATAGAATAGGGATAGAAAATACAGACTGAAGGTGAAAAATGTTGTAGCGTTCTAGCAAGCAACGGAAAAAAAAGGAAAAGATAAAAAGATAGGTGAGCTTAGACCTGAAGCATCCCCACTTCCTCCAGAGGCTTGTACTGTACAGTGGACACTGAGTTACTGATCGGAAGGTCGGCGGTTCGATCCCCAGCTGCACCAGGTTGCCACTGTTCGGCCCTTAACCCTAACTGCACCAGGGGCGCTGTACCATGGCTGACCCAACGCTCTGACCCCAGTTACACTGGGATATGCCAAGAAAGAATTTCCATGTGTTTTAATGTATATGTGACAAATAAAGGCACGACATTACGCTATGCATGATGGGAGCATCGCTTCATGCGCTTCCCTTCTCACCCTGACACACCCATCGCTCTGGAATAGACTCAATCTGGACTCATCATCTATTATCACATGACCTTTATACATCACTCCAAAGTCCAGGCTTTATGCTCCCTAGCAAACTTTTTTTTCTGATGAGTCTGACTAACACATGGTTCTCTTATGGACACACAGCTGTTTAGTCCCAATCCTGTGAGGTCTCATCACATTGTGTGTGTATGGAATGCTTTCAGATATTTTTGGATCACCATTTTGGGCAGGGGTAGCTCAGAGGTTAAGGCATTGGACTACGGTTCAGAAGATCCCAGGTTCAAACCTCACGACCACCAAGTTGCCACTGTTGGGCCATTGAACAAGGCCCTTAACCCTCAATTGCTCAGATGTAATGAGATAAGAATGTAAGTCGCTCTGGATAAGGGCGTCTGCCAAATGCCTAGATGAAGATGTTTATTCTTTCAGTTTTTGATAATATGTTAGCTCTTAACATGACTGCAGGTTATTCAGTAATCTCCTCCTTATTTGTTTTTTTTGTTTGTTTGTTTGTTTGTTTGTTTGTTTTTGCATGAAGCAGGCCAATTAAATGACCCTTCGTTGGCGTTGTGGCTAGGGTCCTCCGGGGTCGGGGTTTGATGCCCGGCCTCGGGTCTGTGTGCATGGAGTTTGCATTGAATGTTGACCGGCGGTCGAACCACGGTCATAAAATGGCAATAAATACAACGGTCACCACTGGCCTCCACAGTCCCTTGTTGGACTACAGAGATAGACGGATGGAGTATACATATACTGTATATTGTACTCCAAATAAATGAAAGACTGTGTGTGTGTGTGTGTGCGCGAGAGTTAAATGTTTTTAATCATGCTCTGTGCAATACTATGACCTAATGCAATTCCTTTGAAAGTGTAACTATTGTACTGTTCTTCATTTTCTTCTGTATTTGTACACTGTTCAGTCTCTACTTTATATTTGCACATTTTTCATTGCTGCTGTAACATACAGTAGAAATATCCTCACTGTGGGACGAATAAAAGGTATATCTTATCTTATCTTGAAATTTACGGTGCGATCAAGTCAAAGCGGGACTTGTGATGAAGTTTCTGTGGAATAAAGGTGTAAAATCTATCAACAATTACACAAGACTTCAAGCACAGCACGCTGATGAGACTTTTAGCTGATGAGTAAAACATCTAGGTCCGTATTCACAAAGCTCCTGAAGCCTGAAAGTTGCTCCTAGTGACAATTCTAAGAAAAATCTTAGAATTAGGGCATTTTCTTAGAGATTCTCCTTAAATTTAGGATTAAATCTTAGTAAAGATAAAAAAATGATTCACAAAACATCTGAGCCCTAAAAACAGCTCCTAAGGTAAAATTTGTTTTGAGTAGAGAGGAGGACTTTTAAGAGGCTTAAGAGTTTCTATAGCAGAGGACAAAATGTCGGAAGGAAGAAATATTCTCCAAACACTGAACGTAAAGCTGAAAGTAAACGCTGCTCTTCTGTCCAATTTGGTTTTCTTGTTGTTTTACTTCCTTCCATCTCTTTTGGATTGTTGGCTACATACTGTACCATCCAAAAGTGCCACTCAAATAGTCTGTCCTGCAATCATGTAATAAAATCAGTACGGTAAATAAATATGAGAACTTAAATACACTAACTACTGTGTGGAAATTGGTTGCTTCAAAAGCATTTTCAACATTTAGCTGCTTAATTATCTTTAAGATAACTTTGCATGAAGTAGCCTGTACTCATGATTATACAATTTCTTCATATACAAAAATTATGATTCACTGTTTGTTCTATTATTGTGTATTCTGTCTTCACAAAGAGCACATTTCAAAACCTTTGCAGAGGTCAGAGGTTATTTTTTATTAACCAATCACAGTGCTTGAATTGCTGCATCATCCCTAGCAACGGCTTCGACCACCCCCCCTCACTAAGATAAAAGATTTTCTACTTTCGTTACTCAGAGTTGCTCTAAAAAGTTTCCTAAATCACTTTTAGTCTAGGACTCCCAGCTAGGACTTTTTAAGCTAAGATAGGAGCTCTCTGAGAGAATTCTAAGAAGCTTTGTGAATACGATCTGACGATGATATGACGATCCCGGCCGAGGTGGCTCTGAGCCCACTGCAGTCGGTCCTGTGAACTTTTAGCGAGTGGAATTTAATGGCCTGATCCGTGAAAATTGATACATAACTTGTCGCCGACTTGCACTAGAGACGCATCTGTCTGTACACACAGTCATTCACCAACACCACTTGCACATTACAGGAACTCGGCTGGGATTTGTTGCCACAACCCCTGTACAGTCCTGACCTCGCTCCAAGCCACATGTTTGGGAAAACCAATAAAGGAGTTCCTGGGAGACCAGTGTTTCAGACATGTCCGAGCACGACTGAGAAAACGTTCTACCTTGATGGTGTCCAAGCACTAGTGAAACACTGGGATAAGTGCATTAGTGCAGCAGGAGATTATATTAAGAAATCGGGCCTCCGAGTGGCGCAGTGGTAAAGCGCTCGCCCTATCATCCGGAGATCGCGAGTTCGAATCCCGGGTGATGCTGTAAACTCTCGCAGCCGGAGGTCTAGAGGGAGCTGATTGGCCGAGCTCTCTCAGAGGGGAGGGATGAGAGGTACTTAGTGCTCCCTGATTAATCACGGCTCTACAGCCAGTCAGGGGTGTCTGTGATCTCACGTAACGGAAGGAGCGGATAGCGCTGTTACTCCGTCCCAACGGTGCGTGAGCGAGCAGTTCGAAAAGATGCGGTCGGCTGGCATCATGTGGTTCGGAGGAAACTTGATGATAGTCTTCGCCCTCACGGAAACTTGATGATAGTCTTCGCCCTCACGGCTGAGGGGTAGTAGTAGCCTTAATGTGGGAGCCCCCTAGTGACTGGGAGGAATTGGGCACGACTAAATTAGGGAGAAAATCGGGGGTAAAAATCCAAAAAAAAAGAAATAAAGGGAGTTTTACTCTCAGTACTGTGTTCTGTTATTTCGCATAATCAAATGTCATGTATTGACCTGAACACCCACTGTACTATTCTATTTTAAATTATGAAAAGAATAAAATTATTTATTAGTAATGATTTTCCTATGTACTGTACATTTTATGTACTCTTCTACAAAGCACATTGTAGATGTTTTTACAAAGCCCCAAAGTTATGGAATAGTCTTCCTATTAATGTTCGGGACTCAGACACAGTCTCAGTGTTTAAGTCTAGGCTAAAAACCTATTTATTTAGCCAAGCATTTTTGTAAATAGATTAACCTTAGGTAAAGGAGCAGATCTGGGGGACTCATGGACGTAGAGTATTCTGGTGAACTGGTATGTTTAGATGCCGTCCTCCCCACTCTCATTGTTCACTCAGGTTTGTTGACGGTGAGGTGATTGGTTGCTTTACATCTCAGTTCCCCCTCATGTCTGTGTTTCCTTCTGGCTCTCCCTTTTAGTTATGCTGTTATAGTTAGTCCTGCCGGAGTCCCTGCTTGCACTTTGCACTAAATATACATTCACCTTATACATGTTGACTGTGACCAGACCTAACTGCCATCTCTCCTTATTTTCTGCTCTCTCCTTTTCTGCTCTCTCCTCTCTCTCTCTCCCTCTCTCCTTTCCCTCTCTCTGTCTCTCTGTCGAGCTATACATGTTCGCTCCTGAGTTGCCAGTGATCCAGACCCCTCTGGAGCCGTCTAACCCGTCCTGGAGTCCTGCTTCTGGTTGGAGATCTCGTCGCATGGATGCCCCGTGTGGTCTGCCTGGATTCGTATGGTGGCTGGGGATGGTTTCCATGAAGACTGTCCTGTCATCGATTGATGCTCTGGGGACCTGTGACTTCAGTTGTTCGATAGCTCAGGACTGGAATCTCCTACAGTCTACCTGAGCCTCCAGGAACAAACTGGACTCCTTTTAATTTTAATTTTAACACATCTCCTGTTACACTGAACTTCCAGTACACATTATTATGCTGATCAATCCCTGCTCTCCGTTATCACCCAGATGAGGATGGGTTCCCTGTTGAGTCTGGTTCCTCTCAAGGTTTCTTCCTATTACCATCTCAGGGAGTTTTTCCTTGCCACCGTCGCCCTCGGCTTGCTCATCAGGGACAATCTTATCATTTTGATTCATACACATCGCATACAAACTTACTTCTTTTTATTGTGTAAAGCTGCTTTGCGACAATGTCAATTGTTAAAAGCGCTATATAAATACAATTGACTTGACTTGACTTGACTTGACATTCAAATGTTATTCATTTCAACTGGCACCTTTGATGAGTGTACAGTACAGTATACGTCTCTGATTATGGTGCAAAAAGGTCGTTTTTTTGTGACGTATTTGCAGCCATACATTTCACAGCAGCGTCTCATAGTGTCTGGACTTAATCCCGTTCTTCTCTCGGGACAATATCATGACAGAAAAACAGGCTTAAATCCAAGGTTAGAATCTTGACTCTGTTTTCAGCAAACTCCATACTTTGTGTCTGTGTGTGTGTGTGTGTGTGTGTGTGTGTGTGTGTGTGTGTGTGTGTGTGTGTGCGCAGGATGAGCGACTTCTACATATTTGCATAGTAGTCAAGTCTACAGCGTGTCCCAAATGTCTCCATACATTGGGGAAAATGCCATTTCTTTGTAAAGACACGCAGTGTCGTCTCTCCCACTCATGATGAACTCGTGTTCACATCTGGCGTTCTGCATGTAATCGCTTAATTATTTTCATTTCCCCAATGCACGGAGACTTTTGGGACACCCTGTAGTTTGGAATTAACTATAAGAGGAAGACAATGAGAGAGACAAGTATGTTAATGAATAATGAATAAGCCTGCATGTGTGTGTGTGTGTGTGTGTGTGTGTGTGTGTGTGTGTGTGTGTGTGTGTGTTATAGCTTCATCAGGGCCTTGTGACAGGAAGAAATCCAAAGGTGTGTTTCTCTTGCTGGCGCAGTTCAACCAACCTGTCCTGACCTGTCAATCATCTTGATGAACATGAAGATGCGGAGATGCTGTCAGACAGTGTACTGTACAGTGTGTGTGTGTAAGAGTGAGAGAGAGAGAAAGATTGACAGACAGACAGAATGCACTATCGCAATTGAGCTTGCTCTTAATTCATTTACACAAGTGCCATAAATGCATTTTTACATTTACGTTTCACGCCGCATGCTCTCACTCATGCCAGGTTGTAAATGTTGTCCATGTTTTATAAAATTCACTGACTTACATACAGCATGTTTTCACCCCCTCCTTCAACATGAACAGCAATGGACTTCTTTCTTTTCGGGTTACTCCGTGTTTGACACTATTCATCTCGCCCTCAACATGGGTAGCATCCTTAAGATGATCAGCAGAGTTGGATTTCCAGCACTTTGTGCCAAAAACAAAGAGGTAAATTTTGCATTCATCTGAGCAGCAAACACTTATCTGCTAAGATATCCGCTCAGTTTCCAACATGCATTTTGGTTTGCATCTCTTTTTGGATTGTCCTGTCTACTGTGTATTTGTCTTGGCACAGCTTCTAGTGTCTCAGCTGCGAATCTCTCAAGTTCCTTCAAGTTCTCTATTTACATTTCTACTTGAGTAAAAGTACAAGAGTTCTCACTTTCAAATACTTAAATATCAAAAGTACTGAGCTCGTAGTATTACCTCGGCATACAAACACCTGGCCTCATGAATTTCGCCTTAAGAACTAAAATTTTGCAAGAAATTTGCCTTGGAATATGAAGCATTTTTGGCATACAACCCACCCGCGCTGAAACGAATACCGGCTAAGTTGCGAGTACTTTTGGCAGCCGTTCAAAACTTGTTTGCATCAGTGGATTTTTTGGCATTTTGTGCAAAATACAGCGTACAAGACATACTGTAGCACCATGGGTCCCAATAATGTTAGCAAGGACAATAGCAAGAAGAAAAGGAAGACACTTTCAGTTTGTTTTTTAAAGCAGTCGGTGCCGAGATAAATCATAAATTAATGTTAAGTGAGGTTTAATGTCTATTCATTTCATATTTAATTTACTCTACATGTCTTTTTTTAAATGTTTTGATTGTTTCAATATTTAAAAATATGATTATAATGTTGGAAATTGGTAATATTGGTAATATTTTTGGGTGGCTGGAACGCATTATCTGTATTTACATCATTTCCTATGGAAACATGTGTTTCGCAATGTGAATTTTCTTATTTAGAATTTTCACCTTAAATCCGTATGCCAAGGTACAGTAGCACTCGATAACACTCAGCAAGTGGCAATATTACCGCTTCAAATATTACACACCGCTGTGGTTATGTAACTCAATGCCATGCACAAATGCAGCGATGTAGAAAGCACAGATTTTTGCTGTAGGATGGCATTAAAAATCTAAAAAAATCATCTCTTCTTCTTGAACTGTACACAAAGAGGTAGTCACCAGATCTCAATCCAGTAGAGCACCTTCGGGATGTGGTGGAACGGAAGATTCCCATCATGGATGCGCAGCCGACAAATCTTCAGTGACTGCATGATGCTATTAGGTCAGTGGATCAAAATCTGTACTAGCAAACACTCAGTAATGACATGGCGGCTAAGTGTAGCTTTAATAATCGATTTTAGTTTTGCGTTTGCATTTTTCTGTTTGCCTGGTTAATAAGAACTAAGGTTAACCTCCTTGTGAGTCAAACTTAACGACGCCTGCACTCCTGGAACGTCCTGCATTTGCACTCTGAGTGATTTCAGAAGCTACACTATTATTGACCCCAATGGTCATGTCACTGGTACCTCTGTAGGATATGGAGTACTGTAGTTCAATATTATTAACATGTCAAAAATAGATTTTCAAGCTGCATAGAAGTGATTTATGATGTGAAAAGAGAAACTGAATTTCTCCAGTCATGTGATCATTAATACCACTTTAATACTAAATCAAGACGAACTATAATTCAATTCAAAAGTTTTTTTTTTTTTTTTTATACAAAAAGCTCATATTTTTGGATAAAAACCTGCAATATGGATATAATGAAGTACAGTATTTTTTTTAAGGGTTTGACCTTGTGTTAAGTTCACTTTCCTTTTTCTTCAGAAAGCCATGAAGAGGTGTCTTTATTATTGGCAAGCTAATTAGCCCTTGCAGTTTGTCAAGAATGATTAATTAAGCTTTCGTATTCACCCTTTCTGACTTTGATGCTCAATTTAAACTGGAGAAACACACTCATGAAAGAGTAAAGTTCAGAAAGGACATAACACAAGATACACACTTGAGTGTACAATGATCAGAGTCCCTTATCCTTTTTTTTTTATTTTTATTGTCATATAAGTTATAACAAAAGAAACATTTTGTTGTGGCGTTTTTCCTACTGCACGTATTGCTTGAAAATTACAGGATTGTGTCAGTGCTCTAGCTAATTGTCTCAAACAGTATACTACAGTACACTAAAGCTACATGTACAGCTAGTACATGTAGCTTTAGTTGAATTCTTGATTCTGATTGGTCAGAAAGTGTTTGTTTACAGTTTCATATGAGTGCACTCTTTCTAATACCTTATAATTTATAAACAATATAATAAATATAATAAATAAAATAGTTTATATAATAAACAATAACTTGTATTCTATGGTGGACACTCGACAGGTTAAATGATTGTGATGTTTGTTTGGATGTTTGAAGCATATTGCAGTATATTATTTATGCTACTGTCTATATATTAAAAACTAAGCCCCAACCCCACTAACACTGCAGCAAACAACATAATATTAATGAAAGTAGCATAAACAGTGTCAATATACAGATGTGTGACGAGCGGTTTTCTAGTTTTGTCGCCGCACCTCACGGCGACGGTATGCAGTTGCTGGCTTTGACCACTGAGTGGCGCTATATAACTATAGACCGACGCGTCAGACCTTAGTTCATTCTCTCAAGGATTAATGAGCCGCAGCTCCTTTAAAGCTGCACGTAGTAGCGGATAAAATCAAGTGTAACGTTGTACTTAAACGAATTCATAATAACAGTACTAAAATTACAGTACAAATGTAGAATTCAATTTTCTTAGTATCGAATTTAAGCAAAGTAAATGTTAACACAGTGAGCCTTTAGATTTTATCATGTGTAATTAGAAAGCCTACGCGTGTACACTGTAAACCCAAATGCTCAGTAATTAAACACATTGAGTACTGTTTACCTAAATAATTGAATGAGTAATAATTTTGAGTACGTAAGTAAGTATATTATATAGTCCATATGGTCCAGTAGGACTTTTCATCACCAGTTGATGGTGTGCGGAATTGGATCCAGTACCTATTATACTAAATACTCTGAATGTGATCTGCATATGTGCCATAAATGTGGCAAGCTTGGGAGGAAGGTAATATGAACATAATGCAGTGTTCTACAGTATGGAATAGACTGACCTTGGTCATACAGTAGCCCAAGCCTGAAGAGGGTGTTGTTAGAGCTCCATTGACGGAGCAACACCGCAGTGACATCCCAATTAAAACTCAGTCAAGACGCCATCCAAGCTTTCCTGTTTGTGCTGTGCTTGTAGTACATTAATAAAGGCACTAAGTGGTGTTAGTTGTGTCGTTAACAGGTCAATTCCATCGCTAATACTTCCTTTTAGACAGTACTACAGTACATCCTTACAAGTTATTTCTGCATTCATCCAATAGTTTGCAGATGTAGTACTTTAGGAACATGGCCTAGTGTGACGAGGTAAACTAAGATCTCAAATCTTGAATGGTTTCATTAGCTACTGGACTGTTAAATTATCCAAAGAGTTAGCAGCATTAATAAATTAGCACCAGTCAAACATAGTGAAAGGGTGTGTATCGTTTATTTTATTGGGATTCCTCATTTCCTGTTTTTTTTTTTGTTTTTGCCTTCCTTGCTTTGTAGCTCCAGACAGGATGAATCAATGGTACGTATCTGGCAAAATCCAATGCTCAAACCCACCGAAGCATCACTTTATTGATGTGTTGTTTGTTCAGCTGCATCACTAGTCACTGTGCCTAACGCATCTGTGCGTACACCGCATGATGTGAATACTGAATAAACATCATTTACAACATTTTGCATTTAACTTTCTTAACAATTTGCATCTAACATTCTTCTTGTTTAAGCCTTATACATATATATGATTTCTTAAAAGAATGTTTATCTTTGACTTCATCTGTTTACAACGTTTCTAATTGCAAGTCAGCACAGTGGCTTAGAGGTTAGCATCGCCACCTGGCATTGCCACAGACGCAGACTTGAATATCATTTCCGCTCAGTGTGCGTGTACAGTTTACATGTTCTCCCCAGGTTTGGTGGGTTTCTCCCGGGTAATCTGGTTTCCTCCAACAGTTCAAGTACTGTAGGCGGGTTGGCATTTGGGTTGGCACCCTATTCAGGGTCTACCCCACCTTGCGCCCAGAGTTCAGTATGTGTATGATTGATGTAAATGCAAAAGGGCAACCTAGCGGATAAACATCTGAAGAAAGGAAACACTCTTCTGCTGACCCACGCTTGCTTAATGATCAGCTCAGGCTAGGATCAGCGATTGGATTTGCAGTTATATACAGTAGGTGTCTGAGATACTGTAAGACCTCAGCATGATCTGCGGATGTTGGTTAGTTACATCATCCAAACCGATAATGATACACCTGTTTTCCTCACTTTTTTCCCCTGGGTGTTTCTTCCTGTTTATTTGTCAATTTGACATGTTGCATTTGTTTCAGCTTAATGGTCCTCTGCTAGCAAATGTTTGTGTTTTCACTCGACCGCTGAAGCTTCATGTAACACGAAGTAGATTTCATGGCAAATCTTATAACATAACGCAAACACAAGCTGCATTCTGAGCACTTCAGCGTGAGGCGCTACAGTCAGCTAAGGCAGCGGTTCTCAACTGGACCACCTGTCGTGCACATTTGAGTGTTTTCCCTACTCTATTTCTATCACACCCACTTCCATTCAGAAAGTGAGGAGCGGTTCCACCAGGATGGGACATGAAAACCAGTGAGCTAAGGTCAGAAGCTATTATCTCTCCTTGAGCTGTCATGGCAATATGTCATATGTGATTGTCCAATCAAACAGTCATTGAGAATCCCTGGCATGTTATATTAGTTCTTAGGGGACAAAAAGAAAGAAACATCAAGAGAAAATGGATTTGTCTAAACCATGAAGGATGTCCCTAGCAGGAATGGCACAAGTGGTCTACTATAAGTGGATATCAATCCTGGAAAAGTTTCTTGATTTACGAACAAAATGCATAAATAAACCTGCTCACTCAGTTCTGCTTATTAATATTTACAGACCCCGAGCCCCAAACTCTTTCTCTTTCTGAATTAATCTCAAATCACATAGGTTCTTTAGACTGTCAGAGACTTTAATATTCATTTTGAGAATCCACAAGCCCCTGTGAGCACAGTCTTTACAGTATGTCCACTCTACACTCATTAGGGGGAGATTTAAAATGTAATATTACCCAGTCATAATGCATAATATTGTATATTAGGCAAGAAATTTAGTCTTTAAAATTACAGTCATGAGAGACAATTTGAAGAATGTCTAAAGACATTAGACGTCGTTTAACTTTTTAAGTCATTTCCTTTTCCTTAATTCTGACAAAAAGAAGTGCTAAGTTTCTAAGGCGGCATGCAGCTTGGAGAAAGCTTTTTCATCATGTGCGGCAGTAAAAGGCCTTGGTGTGATTATTGATTCCAGTCTTTCACTTGAGGCTTATGTAGATAATATTACAAAAGTAGTCTTCTTTCATCTTATAAACATTCCTAAAATAATAAATATAATTTCACTACACAATGTAGAGAAACTAGTTCATGCTTTTTTTTTGTAATATTACCCAGTGGACTACTGTAATGTCTTACGAGCTACGTGAATGAACAAGCGTCATTTCGTTCAGAATGCAGCAGTACTTACTAGAACCAAAAGATAATCTTATCATATTGCATTGGCTTTCAGTTAAATTTTCCAATAACTTTGAAACCCTACTATTGACCTACTCTATAAAGGACTGGATGGTCTCCTGTCACAATACTTGAGTGAACTGCTGGTATCAATAGGTTCAGGGTATTTGTTGGTACCTTGTATAATGAAGACTAAAATATACTTTCTCTTACTAAGCCTGACAGTCATGGAATAGCCTTTCAGCTTTTAATTCATTGATTGCTGAGGACTTAGAAACCACGGTGATGCCTTTGGACTACATTTGATCTTATGGCACAGAAGTACAGGAGGTTGTATCTGAGCTTGATTCTGTAGCACCTAAATGAGATTGGGTTCCTCTGAAGGTTTCTTCCTCATGTCTCCGTGCCTCAATCGCCTCTGTCTTGCTCTTTAGGGATAATTTGATAAAGCCATGAATTTATACATTTCCTAAATTTGTCCAGAATTGTCCAGAATTCTCTCCATATAGAGATTTGTGAAAATGTGCAATGTTATTAGAGTTTCACAAACAAATAAATTGTACTGTACTACTGACTTCAACTTTTGTGAATGTTACTGGAAATGAATCAAGAAGTTTTAAAAACTCTTTTTTCCCCCCCTATTACTGTACTAAGAATTATAACCACCACAGTAATTCAAGAATGCATTTTAAGTATGCACAACAAGAATGTTTTGGATGGCTAATGTTTTGGATACATACATAGGTTATGTTTCAGTTAACAGTCGCTTGTTACAATATACTATACAATATATTTTTGGGAGTTGATGATAACGCTGGAAAACCACAGACCTCATGTGCTTCAATTAGAAAGATCCAATGATCCTTTCAGCAGTCCGAACCGTCCTTTGAAGTCTTCTGATGTCTGATTTTGTAGCTGAGCCAAACCAGACAGTTATTGAAGTGCACAGGACGGATCCGATGACGGCTGAGTAGAACTGTGTGAGCAGCTCGTGTGGGAGGTTGAACTTCTTCAGCTGGTAAAGAAAATACAACCTCTGATGGGCCTTTTTAACAATGGAGTCAATGTGAATGTCCCACTTCAGGTCCTGAGAGATGGTCGTGCCCAGGAACCGGAATGACTCCACTGCTGTCACAGTGCTGTTCATGATGTTGAGTGGGGGAAGTGTAGGTGGGTTTCTCCTGAAGTCCACGATCATCTCCACTGTTTTGAGCGTTTTCAGCTCCAGGTTGTTGTGACTGCACCAGACAGCCAGTTGCTCAACCTCCCTTCTGTATGCAGACTCGTCACAGTCCTGGATGAGGCCGATGATTGTACTGTCATCTGCAAATTTCAGGAGCTTGACAGGGGGGTCTGTAGAGGTGCAGTCGTTGGTAAAGAGGCTGAAGAGCAGTGGGGAGAGGACACATCCCTGAGGTGCTCCAGTGTTGGTGGTGCGGCTGTTGGACATGAAATCTCCCAGTCTCACT
The DNA here is from genome assembly GCA_030347435.1 of Clarias fuscus. NCBI lineage: Eukaryota > Metazoa > Chordata > Actinopteri > Siluriformes > Clariidae > Clarias > Clarias fuscus. The sequence goes on along the minus strand of CM059221.1, from coordinate 28,430,887 downwards.
AGCTGCTGCCTGCACGTCAGAAATCTGGTGATCCAGTGCCAGACAGAGATAGGAACAGAGAGCTGGGTTAGTTTGGTCTGAAGCAGTGTTGATCGTATTAAATGCTGATAAAGTCTATGAACAAGACTCTTGCATAAGCCCCTGGTTTGTCCAGATGTTGAAGGATGAAGTGCAGTCCCATATTGACCGCATCATCCGCAGACCTGTTTGCTATATAGGCAAACTGCAGGGGGTCCAATAAGGGACCAGTGATGTCCTTCAGGTAGGCCAACACCAGCCTTTCAAATGACTTCATGACCACAGATGTTAGGGCAACTGGTCTGTAGTCATTAAGTCCTGTGATTTTAGTTTTTTTTTGGAATGGGGACGATTGTGGAACGTTTAAAGCATGAGGGGACTTCACATAGTTCCAGTGATCTGCTGAAGATCTGTGTGAAGATGGGAGCCAGCTGGTCAGCACAGGATTTCAGACAGGCTGGTGTAATGCCGTCTGGACCTGGAGCCTTCCTTCTCTTTTGTTTCAGAAAGATCTGGCGAACATCTTGACACAATCTTGATCTTGACATCAATGCCTTGACACACACTTTAATAAGATGTAAGTTAAAAGAACACATCTAAAGCACAAGCCAGTGTAGAACTACCTTCAAGCCACAGAACTGAAGAGTCCCATTATTACTCCTCTAATCATCTTCCATACTTTAACATCTTAAAGCAGGAGATAGAAATGATAACGCACTGTTATTGCTAATTGTGACTGGTGCGTGTAATGGCTCGTTAAAGACATAGAGTGTGTTCACTCAGACTTACAAGTGTGTGTGCATGGATCAGAAAAGAAGGGCCGAGTGGTAAGAGCAAATAAAAGGAGATGGATTTAAAAAGCCTTAAACAAAGAAACATAAAAGACTGGAATGGAATTGCGCACTTCGTCACCAGCCATTTTCTTTATAAAGTCAGAAAGGCGTTCAGCTAATATTTAATAATAAGAGCTACAGAATCTGTTGATCCACACATTGGATGGAGTTTCAATCAAAGAGAAGCACACCTCAATTATGCGCATTTACAGTCCTTGGACTTTGCTTACATATTATCAGCTCAAACAAGAAGAGGTAGACATAAATATTGATGATCTTGTATTAATTATTAATTAGTATTGTCCCTTTATAGTATTATTTTATTTCATCTGAGACACACTGCTTATCCTCTAGAAGTGCTTTATTATTTTTTTTTTCAAGATCAAGTGATATTTTCTAATTATCACACATACCTAACAGCACAGAACCTTCTTCTTTGCATATCCCCACTTGCTAGGAAGCTGGAGACACTCATGATACCACACCTGCAGCAGATAGGGTTAAGGGCCTCACTCAAGGGCCCAATTTGACAGTGCTGGGTCTTGAACCCCTGACCTTCTGAACAGCCTTGAACGATCTTGAACAGCCCTAACTGTTGAGCCAAATCCGCAGTCTGAGAAAGAAAATGCCTTCACCCCTCACACTCACCTGCTCTATTTTCCATCGACAATCTTATTCAGGAGAGTAACAACCCTGGAGAAGGCTTATAGAGTATTTGGGGTCCCTAGCCAACATTTCTCAGACTGAAAATGGCAACTTGGATGAGCAATGAACCAGCAAACAAAGTCCAGTTGACATGACTCAACTTCCAGGCAGCTTCACCTGGACATCTGAGAATCTTAGTTGAAATACTTTAAGCTTAAAATATTTTTGTTTCATGGTTGTGGACTAGACGCTACTGCAAACTAACTCCTTCATACGTGTTTTTTATTTATTTATGTTGATTTATCAAAACCTTTTTAGCATGCATTATGAATCCCAAATCAAGTTGTGTCTATTCATTAAATTCAATAAGCACGTAATCCAGGTCAGAATCAATCACAAAATCAGCTCTGGATGTTTCGTTCTATCATCCACGGTAGTTTGAATGTATTGTGTATCCATTTAAAAAGATCCTGCATCTTCATTGCGGTTGTCTCACCAGTTTCGAGATATCCCCACATACGGCTGCTACGCTGATGACTCATGTTTCTAGATGGAGCTCATCAGTATGTCTGGCAGACATCTTGTCATGGATGGCAGCTCATCAGCTAAAGCTAAATCCCAGCAAGACTGAGCTGATGTGTATCCCCTGAGATGCTTCCTCATGTCAAGATGTTGTGATCTCCATGGACAATACTCAGATCACACTGTCCGACACTTTACACAACTCCGGGGTAACCATGGACAACCAGCTGTCTTTCTGTCTATCTCCTCACATCACTAGTCTGACTCTGTCTTGCAGGTTTCTCCTTTACAACATCAGGAGGATCTGGTCATTTCTATTCATGGAGCCCACTCAGGTGCAAGTGCTTGTTCAGTCTCTTTCAGTCATCTCCAAACCGGAATACTGTAACTCGCTCCAGGCAGGTCTGTAACTGTTTCAGAAAGTAGTTGCACTTGTTTTCAACTTCCCAAAGTTCTCCCACATCATCCCACAGCTACACTGCCTCCAGCGACTTCCTGTAGCTGCCTACATCAGATTTCTATAACTGATGCTTACCTCCAAAGGCGAAAAATGCACCAGTGCCCACTCACGTCTTCACTGGTCCCACCTTCCCTCAAGGAGAACAGTACAAGGAAGACCTGAATCAAGACTCGCTTTGTCCTGGTGCTCAGGTGGTGGAGCAACCAACACCACCAACCAAACCCTCCTGACTGTTTAAACAGCTGACACGCAAGCTGTGAATGAAGACACATAACTTTACCAAACACTTGAATTATCATGTAAATAATAGTCAACATGGCCAGGAATGTAATAAACAGGCTGAAACTCAAGACATCAGACTCTCAGAATGGCATTATAGTCCGCAAGGTAGCACTTCATCTAGCATAAATAAAACAGACTAGCATTAAAGTAAACTAACATTAGAATAAACAGGCTGAAATCCAAGAAATCAGATTAAAGTGTCTGCATGAAGTATAGCTACTGTACTATACTTGTGTGTTGTGGTTGAGAAGGTGAAAAGGCTGTGGAAAAAATCCGAGAGATACCTATGTAATGGAAGAAGAGAGATGAGCATGAGAGGAGGAGTGGCCAGGCAGATAGAAAGAACATCGCTTGATGTAAAACACATTTTTTTGAACAGTTTATTCACATATTTGTGTGGAAAGGCCTTAACTATTAAATTAGCACTATAATCAACAAGGTAGCATTGATAAAACAGGCTAATACTCGTACTAGCATTACCGCAAATAAAAACACTCAAACTAGCATTATGACAAACAATCCAAGCACCCCAAGTAAGTCAAGTCAAGTCAAGTCAATTTTATTTATATAGCGCTTTTAACAATTGACATTGTCGCAAAGCAGCTTTACACAATAAAAAGAAGTAAGTTTTTATGCAATGTATATGAATCAAAATGGTTGTAAAGAAACTTAAACACTAAAGCTAGCATTAAACAGAATGATCCTCAAACTAGCTTTAGAATAAACAATATAAACACTCAAACTAGCATTATAGTAAAGTATAGTCAGACGGGGGCAAAGAGAGAGAGCTGATTGGCCGAGCTGTTTCAGAGGGGAGGGATGGGAGGCACCTCTTACATCAAACGTGGCTCTAAGCCAATCACGTGTGTCTGTGATCTCACGCAAGCATAAGGTGCGGATAGCGTTGCCCTCCTAGTGTGTTACACTGCTCCCAGTGGTGCATGAGCAAGCAGTTCAAAAAGAAGCCTTGATATGGGAATGCCCCTACCTCACCCCCCCCCCCCCCCACCCTCCCCCAAAAAAAATTAACAATTAAAAGAAAAAAGAGTGACACTAAAACGAGCATTATTTTATACTCAAAGTCTAATTGCGGTAAATGACAAACACTCAAATTGACATTACAGTGAGAAGGCTAACGCTCAAACTAGCTGTACGATGGGTCCCTCAGGTCTTGACATGGTGAGCTGGGATGAGGATGTGTTTTTAACAAAGACTTCTGAAAATCTCTCTGGATAATGGTGACTGCTACATGTTTTATGTTTTTAAATGTTTTATAAGCTCTTATTGTTTAATACAATGATTTCGATATATTCTGCCTGACAGAATTCCGCTCAATCATGATACGACTTGATGGCCTAAGGATAAAGTAGATATTTTATAATGAATATTTGAAAATTACCCATTTCTGGTTGGTTTTTAAAACCAGTGGCCCATGAAACCTCGTCCTAAAATATTTCTGTATTTGATTTTTTTCTTTTAGATCATTGAACCATTTCTTTTCATTCTGTGTTAAAACCATTTCTGATTTTAACACAAAATACATTATCCCCCCCCCCCCCCCCCCCCCAATCGCATGAGCAATGAAAATCATTTCCATTAAAAACATTTTCCCCTAAGCACTTGTACATGGCCCTTTTTTAGGGTCAGCCTCTGAAAAGCTGATCTTTCTCGTCTTAAATTATTGGTTGCTGCATTCCAGAGACAAAAAATTTAATTATGACTTTGGAAACTTAATCTTTTTTTTTTGTGCAGAGTCATTACAGAGAAGGTCTCTGCCCTTGTCTTTTAAATTAGCTTATTATTTTATCTCTTTATTTCACTGTTCGGAAGTTACATGCACTCAATATTGCTTTATTTCATCCATTATTTCACCTGAAAGACCAATTAGAATCACTGAGATGTGATAGGTACGTGGGGCATGAGGTAGTGCGTAAGAGATGCTCGTGCGTAAGAGAGTAATACTTTATTTTTCTCTGTCCCAGACATTATATTGGTATTTATGAGTTTTATTAAAGTCTAATTCAATGTATATAAAACCTGTTCATGCTGCACTACTTTAAAGTGCAACATTAATTGTTAAATAATGTGCAGTAAGAAAATAAATGTAAAAAAGAATGTAATCGTCTTATAAATGGGTTCATAATTAAATATGTAGTGCACAATGTTCAATAATTTAGACTCAAATATACTAATATGAACTAAATCAAAACAGGTTGTCAAAACAAAACGTTTAATTTAAACATTGCTATATAATCCTATTTTAGAAGCTTTCAATTTTCATGTTTTGAGCAAAAAATGAATTAAATAGCTGCCAAATGTTCAAGCAAAAATGATCACGTCCAATTGCATTGCTTCTTTCTGTCACATGATCAGCAAAGCGAAGATATTTCCTTTGCAGCCCCCGAGAGTGGTTTAAATGTGTTGAACAGGTTTTTGGAAAATGTTGAAGCCAAGAAAAGGGCAGTTACACTCTTTTGCTACTGTTGCAGGGACTCCAGCAGTAATAAATGACAGGCATTTGTGACTTAATGTCCATGTTACAACAGGTGTTCATAATACACAATAGGACATTAAGAGTCTTGGATGTAGTTCAAACTCCATGTTATATACTTAACAAGTCAAAATTAAAGTATTTTTTTAATCCCAAATAAGGAAATTTAGAAAAGGGTATTTTTAACAGCCTTGTGATGCAAATCAGTTTGTAATACTGTTAAAACTGTTCAATTGTTAATTTACGATACCTGTTCCCTACCATGGCGGCACGCTTAGTGGTTAGCACTGTCGCCTTATGCCTCCAGGTCCTGGCCTCAGGGTCTGTGTGCCTGGAGTTTACATGTTCTCCCCATGCTTGGTGGGTTTCCTCCGGGTAGTGCGGTTTCCTTCCACAGTCCAAAAACATGCAAATTAGCCCAAATTCCATGTAGTTGAATGTTGCCCTGGAGGTCCTTTCATGGTTCCTGGTTGAACTGTAGATGTCCCTAGATAGATGGATGGATGGATGGATGGATGGATGGATGGATGGATGGATGGTTTCCCATAATATAAATAATATTGTGTAAAATTTTCCATGGACATGAAATCCAGAGGAGTTCACTTTATCCGTATTCTCTTTATGGGATTTTTCATTTGTAAATATCAGTTAGCGTTCTGCTTGCTATATTCGCGTAATAGATGACGATGGAGATTTGCTGAGGTTTTATTAATCAGCCAGGATTTGTTATTTTATAACAGAAGAACAGATCTTTGTTACAGTTCATAATTACAGTAAGCAAAGTATATTACATTAATTCCAGCTCATGGACATGAGGAAATCAATATTACTTACATCAGTTAATGCGGACATTGTAAATAGTAAGGGTACTGATTATGATATAATATACCTTATATAAATACTTACATATAAGGATTGTATTAAAAAAAAAACAGTTAATTGTTTGATTATTATACCTATAAAAGAGGTAGGCACAACACCTGACCGTCACACTCACATGTACTTGTTGAACATCTCATTTCAGATTTATTTCCTTTTTGCTGTTATAATGCGCTCCACTCAGGTCCACTCTTCAGGGAAGGCTTTTCACTAGATGTTGAAACACGGCCATGGGGATTTATATTCATTCTGCTAGGGGATAAACCCTGGAGGGTGTTAATTCAATACTCTGGGTGTTTGTTCAACACTGGGGATTTTGCTGTGGCAAGTAAATCCATGCGTATGTGCATTTCCTGTCCTGATTGTGGATTGCCCTATGTTGAGCCTCTCTGCCATGTGTTTAGTCTCCCACTTACTGTACAGTAGATCTCTGATTATGATTGCCAGTTTGCCCTAGATAACTCTACCGCTGAGTTTGCATGCTTGCTCCCTGCATACCTACTGTACAACAGACATTCAGGAACTAGACGAAGGACATTCAGGACTAATGCTATGTACAATATGAACATAAATTTCAGAATCTAAAAAAGTCCGTTTTACAGAACGTATACTAGTGCTTCATTTCAGAAAACATGGACGGTCAGAGCAAGTTTGTCAAATTTGCATGCATAATCTCTGAATTTAATAAGCATTTAAAGGGTCTACATGAACTATCATTAATGCCTTATGTACGTCTTGGCTGATAAAAAAAATGTCTTACTGTTTTTGTGTCTCTCAATGGACAATTTTCTTATGGTGTTAGAAATCCAGCAGAATGTACTTGAATGTGTGTGTCTTCATGTTGTTGTCATGTCTGGTTAGTTTGTCAAAGAACTTACTGTAAGGCTGAAATCTACTTTGCTAATGCTTCTTGCTTGTGCGCGTCCTCAGAAATAAGCATGAAACACCTGTCATATAAACGTTAGAGGCATTGTAGTCAGGAGGCACGTCAAGAATTGTGGAATTTTACGTGGAAATTTTGTGGAACCACGCCCACAATTACCTGCACATCTCCTGTGTGATGGGTCTACATGATGTGCTGCACAGTGACAAATATGCAACAAAACGTTTGGCGGTACTGTCTTAAATATCAACATGGAAACTAAGCTCCTCAAATGTTGCTATGTTTGTTTATATTATGCAAAACTGTCTGATTGAATTCTCCAGTGTCCCCAGTACTGGAATCCTCTGTAACACACTTACTGTAGGAAACGGTCAAGTAGGAGAACAAATAATCTCAGGATGATGCTGGTTGACTACGTCCACTTTTAGTCAGGTTTGATGTTGCCAACTTGGAAGTCAGAGTTGATTTCCTTGTTGCATTTTTCCATGTTGGGTTTTTCTGTGCACAAAGTACAATGATCCCAGGATTAAACAGGGCACTACTCGAGGGGGAAATACAGGACCTAAGCATTTCATTGCATATCGTACTGTGTATGACTGTGTATGTGACAAATAAAATTTGAATTTGACCAGTTGGCTATACTGTATCACTGACATATGATTTTGATTAAGGAGCTACTGTTGTTTAAAAACCACCTTAAGATACAGTAACTTAAAGATAGAAAGCTAACCAAACATGATTACTTAACATCATGTTTGGATCATTTGTACTGTACAGCCCTTATTTCTTCATATTTTGTTTCCAAAGTGACAAACTTACTTGTATTTTAAATGTAGTCTTGAGAGAGAGAGAGAGTTCTCCAGGCTTCATGAAGAACTTTTTAAGCTTTTGTTTTTTTAGCATGTTTTTGTCTTCTGCTCATTTTCAATCCACTCCCTGTACCTGATCAGTTTCTGAGGAATGTGTTTTGTTTGTTAATCCAAACAGTGATCAATGAATAATTCAAGCATCTAATGTAAGAATGAAGCAGTGAGGAACAGGTGCATCAGGAGATGATTAGTGTACTGCTGATGCTGAATGCTGAGTGGTTGGAACAGACGAGAGGGGAAACGAGGTCGCTGCTCAGGTTGTTGAATAAACAAGCAGTTTTTAAAATTGTATCTTTAGGCATTTTGCAGCTTGTTACAGTAAAACATTTGTTCCGGATAGTTTTTTTTTTTTTTTTTTACTTTTCATTTAATCTACATAATTTAATTGAATTGAATACGTAGAAATACTCAAGACTTTTTATACAGTGCTGCAATGAAACTGATATATTCATTGTTGATTCAGACGGTGGCTATGTAAATGGTGATACATCATAGCTGTAATGAAACCTTTCTTTTACAGAGAAGCAAAGCATAGTGCTAGTTTTTTTTTCCCCTTTAATTTGGGGTTTATGTAAAAAGAAAACATTTAGTAGAAATGTCAAAATTGACCAATCTGTACAGTGGCCTATGGGTTTGCACTGTCACCTTTTACCTCCAGGGTCTGGGTTCGATTCCAGCCTCAGGTCTGTTTGCATCCCGTGCTGGGTGGGTTTCCTCCGGGTAATCCGGTTTCCTCCCACAGTGTAGCAGAGTAGGCTAATTGATTTTCCCAAATTGCCCAAACAATGAACAACTGTGTGTGTATGTGCACCCTGCAACGGTTCGGCACCCCGTCCAGAGTGTACCCAGCCTCGTGCCCTGTGAAAGGCTCCAGGGCCCGTATTCACAAAGCTTCTTAAGATTAAAAGTTGCTCCTAGTGACAAAATTCTAAGAAAATTAAAAGATTAAATTCTTAGAAAGATAAAAATGATTCATGAAACTTCTTAGCCCTAAAAGCAGCTCCTAAGGTAAAACTTATTAAGAGTAGAGAAGAGGATTTTTAAGAAGCTTAAGAGTTTCTATAGCAGAGAACAAAATGGCAGAAAAATAAATATTCTTCAAACACAAAACATAAACACTGATCTTCTGTCCAATGGTTTTCTTTTTGTTTTACTTCCTTCCATCTTCTCTTGGATTGTTGGCCACATAGCATCCAAAAGTGGAACTTAAACAGTTCCTTTTCAAAAGCTACACTTGATGCTGCGTGGAAACGCTATGGGAACATCTCTTTGTTCAGCTGGTTGTGTGTATCAAACACGGCAAATTTTGGCTTATATAACCTCTGTCAGGTGACGTCATCTGATGAGGTGCACCTGCAGGTTATATATAGGAGTGAACCAGAAACATCCTCAGGTCTTTTTGTCTTCAAGGACCGCATTGTGTTTGCGTGTGTGTGCGCAACGAATATACAAACAAAAGAAAAAAAGAAGTGTTAACTCACTGATATGGCAGAGTTTACTAAGAGATGCGTGCCTCCGTGTGATAGATCACTTTCGGAGGACGATCTCCACGATTTTGTGTTGAGTGTCTGGGGGAAGAGCATGCTCTCCCTGGGGTCCAGGGAGAGTGTGAGCACTTTGATCTCCTCCCTATTAAGGTGCTTCGCGCGCGGCACAAGGGGTATTCGTGGGGTTCATGTGTCGATATGGAAGACGCGCATAAGATGGAATTCCTCCTTTCTCTCGCGCTCTCCCCGGATCAGGAAGTTTTAGCGTCCACTTCTCAAGCGCACCCGGCACTTCTTGTGAATGGGCAGAAGAGATTTCCTCTCTTGCCGCAAGAGAAAAAAAAAAATCCCCCAAGTGCTCAAAGTTAGACGACAGGTTTCTGTCCAGTGGCCGGGGAGGGGCCTCACCGATGGTCCCTCCCCTTCTTTGGTGACTTGCATGACGACTTAACTCTTTTATGGAATAAGCCCTATTCATCCCTTGTTTTTGCTATTAACATTGATTCATTCGAATATCGTTGATGCGAAAGCACGGGGTTATATGATGATGCCCCAGATTGAAGAGATGCTTGCGGGCTATCTCTCTCCTGGAAGCTCATCCTCCCTGAAAAAGCCCACACTCCCCACCAAGCCGTGTAGACTAACTTCTTCGTTGGTAGGAAAAGCTTTTCAGGCAGCGGGTCAGGCTGGTGCTGCCCTGCACACCATGACGGTTTTGCAGGCATATCAGGCTGACCTGCTGAGAGATCTGAGCACTAGCTGGTCTATCGATGATGCAGCGTTTGCGGAGCTACGCCGAGCCACAGTTTCTCCCCTGCCATGCTCAGGAGTTGGGACTGTCGGCCACCTAGTCCCGACCAGGTCTGGTCCCCATGAGGCGTGAGGCGCAGAAGAAGAGCGTGGTGAGCCGGGTACCCCCTCGTAGAGACTGGGGAGGGACTCGCCACCCTTCCCAATCTGATTAAAAAAGACCGGACCTGAGGAGCATCATCTCCGCCAAAAAGAAGTCCTGAGGCTGACATGCCCAGGACAATGGCGGTGTGTCTTCCCCCAGGGAGGGGATAAAGACTCCTCCCTGGCACCCTCCAGCGAAATGTTAGGTGCTCAGTTCCTTCCTGCCATGTTTCAGGATGCCGAACACCTAACACCCCCCCCATCTATCCTCAGTGTCAAAACTTGTGCCCCTTTCAGAGAAGCTGGCAGCGAGGAACCTACTGCCAGGTATGTCTCTGAAGGTACAAAGCACAGGATTCATTTTGCACATCGTCCTCCGCTGTCGCCACTTGTTCCATGAAACCGGAACGAGCACATCTACTGACTCGGCAATTACAGACTTTGTTGGAAAAAGGGGCCATAAAAGATGTTCCCCTGCCAGGACCCAGGCTACTAACGTCAGTATTTTCTGGTTTCCAGGAGAGATGGGGGGTTGCATCCAATTTTACATCAAAATGTTGACAGACAAAATGATTGTTTCTCAAATCCAACCAGGCAATTTGTTTGTGACAATCAACCTGAAGGAAGCATATTTTCATATAGAAATATTGCCACACAGGAAGTTCCTGAGGTTCGCTTTCAGGGGCAAAGCTTACCAGTATCGGGTCCTTCTAATTGGCCTAGCCCTGTCACCCCGCACATATACAAAATGCACGGATGCAGCTCTGGCTCTATGATTCCATGGCATCCATACTCTGAATTATATAGACGACTGGCTGATCCTGGCTTAGCCTTAAAAGCTAGCACTTCGACATCGAGACGTCCTAGCTCACCTCCATTCTTTAGGATTGAGACTCATCGCCAGGAGAGGCATTCTCTTTCCTGCTTAGAGGACAATGTATTTGGGTGTCATATGGAATTTGATCGCAATGCAGGCACAGCTGTCTCCTGCGCTTGTCAAATCCTTTCTCAATACCCTAAGGGAAATTAGGCTAGGCCAGAAAGTGATTGTTCATTACTTTGAGTGTTTTAGCTCTCATGGCAGCTGCGTCCATGGTGATACCTTTGGGCCTTCTGTACATGAGATCGTTTCAGTTGTGGCTAAGTGCCAGGGGATTTTATCCAAGGGCCAATCCCCAGAGGCAAATAAGTGTTATGTGCCAGGGGCTTCATACCCTTTCTATGTGGTTCAGACCCCGGTTTTTAGGGTTTTTTTCTAAGTCCGTGTTGTTGTCGCAAGATGCTAACGACAGGCGCTTCCCTCACGGGCTGGGCTGCGGTTTTAGATGTCCGTCCAGCCCAAGGCACATCTATTGCCTTGAAATGATGGCTCTATTTCTGGCCCTAAAACACTTCTTCCAGCAGTTGAGAGGCTACCATGTCCTAGTGTGGGTGGACAACGCTTCGGTAGTCTCGTACATAAATCGCCAGGGTGGACTGTGATCGCGTCGCTTGAACAAACTAGCGCACCAGGTTCTGCTTTGGGCACAGGACAAGTCTCTGTCCCTCAGGGCGATTTACATTCCGGGACATATGAATGTGGGAGCAGACTTGCTATCCAGACAAGCTGTGACAAATGGGGAATGGAAACTCCACCCCGAAGTAGGCGGGGGGAAATAAAATCTGGGAAAGATTTTATGTAGCAGAGGTGGACCTCTTTGCCTCGCAAGAAACAGCACAATGTCCCCTTTACTACTCTCTGACTCCTCCAGCTCCCCTGGGTCTGGACGCGATGGCCCTAGACTTTGCCCCTAGGCTAGTCAAAGCTATTCTGCATCCTCACCCGAACTCTCTTCCGAAAGTTCCATTCTCGACCATGCACCCAGTTGTTCTCGAAACCTTCTGTCCTCCGCCTTTTACAGGTCCGGAGCAGGAAAGACTTCACTTACTGTGTCCAGTACATGCTCTTCAGATTGACGTCCACTGCATTAGCCAGTGGCGTAAGTCAGAGCTGCTTTTCATATGCCATGGGGGCTGCAACCAGGGGACGGCCGCCACTAGACAAACACTGTCACATTGGGTGAGAGATGCTATTGCCCTAGCCTACAAGGCGTGTGGTCAGGGCTCATTCGAACAGGGGGATTGCCTCATCAATTGCTCTGTCAAGAGGTGTCCCCTTGCAGCAAGTGTGTGATGCGGCAGGTTGGTCCTCACCGCACACATTTGTCAGATTGTATAGTTTGGATGTCCGTGCTACATCCGGGCTCACAGGTTCTCGAGTAAGCATCCCAAAGTTATGTCTGAGACCTCGTTGGCTATTGTGCGCACACGCTACACAACCTGGGGGTCCAGGCACTAGCAGTGCGGTGGCGTTGGTATTCTCGTTCCAATAGCGTTTTCACGCAGCATCGAGTGTAGCTTTTGGAATGGAACTTCTCAGGTTACTTTGCTGTAACCCTGTTCCCTGAAAAAGCAGGAACAAGATGATGCACTCCAATGCCGCACTGCTGGCATGGCTGGATGTCCTTTCAGACAAACATTGACCTGAGGAAGTTTCCTAAAAAATTTTTAGTCTAGGACTCCCAGCTAGGACCTTTTAAGATAGGAGCTCTCTGAGAGACTTCTAAGAAGCTTTGTGAATACGGGCCCAGGACTCTAATGACCCTGTATACAGATTAAAGGTATAGATGATGAGTGAGTGAGGGAGTGCGTGAGTGTACCATGTGAACATGGGGTCAGGGGTATCTCAGTGGTTAAGGCATTGGACTACTGTTTGGAAGGTCCCAGATTCAAACACCATGACCACCAAGTTCCCACTGTTGGGCCCTTGAGCACAGCCCTTAACCGGTTCTCAACTGCTGGGATAAGGGCGTCTGACAAATGCCTATAAGTGAACGGTTTTCCCAGACCAGACAGGAAAGCAAAACTACCAATGAACAGGGTGAAGCTGAGTCAAGACAAAACCAGGAAGAAGTGGAGCCATTATTTGAAAAATATTACACAACATTGTTAATGATGTTTATTTTTCAGTACACCGTTATTTTTTAAATTGTTGTCTCTTTTTTGGCACACAGGTTTGTTCAATTGCAGGTGATATTTTTTTAATCGTTGTCCCTGTTTCAGATATTCTCCTATCTCTGTCTTGCACACACAGTCACTGTAAATACAGTATAACCTCTTACTAAATTATTAACTGTGTATGGAGATAAAGTGCTGAATAAACTGTCCATAAAGTGCTATGCCTTATTTATCTGCACCCCACCTCTCTCTGTGTGCGTCTCTCTCTCTCTCTTTCTCTCTCTCTCTCTCTCTCTCTGTGTTTTCTCTTCTTCATTCCCTCACTCGAGTCCTTCTTCCGCAGCGAAAGTGTTTACCCTTGAGAAGACAAAGCGAGAGCCTGAAGCAGATGGTCCTGCCGAATGTCTGCCCAGTGAGCTGTAAAGAGAATTAAAGCAGAACTTCAGCATTTGTTCTGGAGAAAGGTGGAAAATTAAAGGCACATAACATCGTAATGAACAAAGAAATGAACAATACACTGTATATGCTGTAGCATATGGTCAATAACACACACAAGATACAGTCAATTTTTATATGCTATATGCCATAATGGATCTAGATAACCTTGTGTTGAAATCCCAAAAAACTAACCGTCTACATTACATTGCTCTAGTCTGTCTTTTGGCATAAATGTTACTTGAAAAGACTGTGTGTTTAGATAACATACTTTTATCTACTCTGGTATGTTACTTTTTGTATAAAATGGAATTACCTAGAAATTAATTGAATTAATTATATGAGGTTGTCTCTCGATATATATATATATATATATATATATATATATATATATATATATATATATATATAAAGTTTAGGCACCCCTTCTAATTTCCTGATGTTCATCTCTTTCTACACTGTAAAACAACACGGAAGGTGTTTATCAAAAATACACAATAAACTGCTTTGAACAGTTGATACTGAGATGGATCTGCTACTTCTGCTCTGTAAAGCTTCATAACGGCTCTGATCTGAGGTGCTGGTTGTTAATTGGTGATTTTTCAGGCTAGTAACTCTAAATAAACTTTCTACCGAGGACAATAGTAAGTACACCCTTACTTCTTCCACAGGATTTAAGAGGGTTGTTAATGTAACAACCTCAGCGGCGACCTCGTTTCCCCCCTCGTCTGTTCCAACCAGTCAGCGTTCAGCATCAGCAGTATACTAATCACAGGCCTGATCATCTCTCATCATCTGCACCTGTTTCTCACTGGGTCTGACCTTAAGTGAGATGCTTTTTTTAACGGCCATTATTATTATTATTATTATTATTATAGTATTATAATATACTATTATATTAATATACACTCAGACTTGTACGAGTTGAACCTGGTCTTTTATTTTACACCACCATCAAACGTTTTTTATGTTTTTTTTTTTAATTAGGAAAACTTTTTGCACAGCACAGTAGTAATCCATGAAATGATTTTTTTTATCGACATAAAAAGGCATGTCGTTTACAAGCTTCCAGCACTAATGCATAAACATAAACCGAAAGTTAAACTTCAAGTGCATATAATAGCAGTAAGACAATTATGCTTGAACATTTGAGATGGAACATTTATAGTACAGTACACACTTTAAATCCACAAGTCACAAGACTGAGGACGCAGGACTTGTGAATTTGCAGTATGTACAGTACTATAAGTGTTCGCACCAGGGAAACTGACACGAATGACTAGTGAAACATAGTGTATACAAATATACCTGTATAGACATCCTAGCATAAGTACCCCTACTTCCCCTCTTCGCTACATTTGACTTTCATTTATGGTGTAAGGTTCAGTTTTCATAGTGTCCGCACCATTTTTTGGAGTAAACCATGGTGAATCCTGCTGTCATTTGTGTATCGGGGATTTTGGTGGCTTGGAGGTGCAATATGGTTGTTTCTGTATCTTTGATTGGCTCTGTCGAATGATGTACTGTAAAGTCACACCCTTCTTGAGGGCACAAGCGTTAGATTTGTCCAAAAAAAAAAAAAAAACTACAAAAAAGATGTAATATCGCTCAAAACTGCTTATACCTTCCTAACACACTTAGTAACACATGTTACAGAGTTACACATGAATAACTTTTTTTTTTGTTTGTTTAAATAGTTTATTTTATTTTGATCAACGTATTTAAATTAGGGCTTATGCTAACATATGCAGGTTCAGCAAAAAAAAAAAAAAAAAAAAAAAGGAACCGCGTAAAGAAAATAAACTTTTAATCTTTGTATTAATGTGGACTCAGTACACCAGTATATAAACATTACATAGGGCCTTCATTTCTTTTTAGAGTACACTCATTACAGTGCTTGAGTATTCACTGTAATATTACTTTTTAAGTACTGTATTGTTAAATCATAAAGAAAATGATTTAGGCCTGGTACAGTGTAAGCCAATTACAAGGCGGTACATTTTTAATAATTAAATTTCTAAATAAGCAAAGCCGAATAAAGCTGCTGAAAGTCGACACTTCAGACCCTGAATGCTTAATCAGCAGCAGACAGCGAAGCCAGACGCACATCCTTTCAACTGGTTCAACTCAATTGACCAGATTTAGCCTCGCTTTTTTGTTTAAAATGTAAACACAGCACTTAATTTTTCCCGCTATTTATAGAGTAACAGAGTAAGATCTCATGGCTCAAAGGAAATGCACCCTCAGCACACACATACACACTCTTAGTGTGTGTGTGTGTGTGTGTGTGTGTGTTTATTCTGATTATATTGTTTTACAGATACACGGCGTATTTGAAACATCATTAATCTTCCTGCTCTATGCACCACACTCTGTTTTCTTCCTATCAGAAACATCATGTTTATTTATTCACCGCTGTGCTTCCATCTTCCCATTTACGGTAATTAAATCCCTCCGCGTGCTCAGTTTATTCGCTCCGAAAGCGGTTTTGTGCGCTATTGTGATGTGATACGGACCCGCGCCGCTGTCATTAGCCGTGCGTGTTTATATAGCAGAGGTGCCATGTATTTTTAATGCGCCTTCTCTATATTAAAAAAAAAAAAACGAGAAACATCACATACAAAGCAAAGACTCGGTTTTCAGCTACAAGGGTGGCGTCCTGCTTCAGAGGATACGAGGATAAGGATAGAGCTGTGAGAGCTCAGAATGGTTTTTTTAACTCTAATGCTTACGTGTGTTTACGGTGATCTGGTCTATTCCAGTGTATCCGGTGTAGGAATTTGTGCTGTTTAGTTCTGCGTTCTGATTGGTCAGAGAACTAACCTGATTTTGGATTATAGTGTTAACACATTATCTGTATAAATAAAAAGGAAGGTTTTGTCTGTACATTCGGTCAGAACTGGTTCTTTAAATGATATCTTTATGCTTTGTAGATTGGAGGACATTTCAGACATTTCATTCTGTCTGTCTTCTGTCTGTCCAGACAGATTACATCACAGCATCAAGTGTTTTTGTTGTTGCTGTTTGTTTGTTTGCTTGCTTCCTTGTTTGTTTTTTTTAGCTCGTTTAGCGATTTTCCCTCGAGGTAGGCGTGGCTATACGCATCATTCAACAGAGCCAATCAACGCAACAGTTTGCCTATGCGGAAGACACAGAAACCATTGTGCCAACACGATCCTCAGTACATGAAAAATATTGAGTAGAAGTTATTAGCAGTTTCGTGCCAGATTACGACTCGCAAGTTTTCTGTGCCGGATTTAATCATCTACTTTACAATAAGCTACTAATGCGCTGCTGTCTCAATGTAAACAAACACCTGCAGCGATAGATATTAATTAGAAAAGATAAAGTGAATATTTTGACTGGGATTAGTTCATATTCTCACTTTGGCTGAAATAACAGCGCTGAAGCGGTAGAAGTGAATTTTAACGCGCCGGAGTCGTTTTAAGACGAAACTCCATCTTTATCCGATCGACTTTTTCCATTTCTCATCTGTGATTCTCTCTCCTATTACCGAACAGCGAGTGCATTTGTCTGACGATGAAAGACGACGATGCTGCTATCTTTAGGACAGAGGAGTTTGTACACTTACTTGGCTTGAATTGGATACCAAAAGCCAAAGGAAGGAAATCATCTCAAAAATTCCACCTTGTTTCTAGTCAGATCAAATTCAGAGTCAGCACAAACGCTGAGTTCAAATTGGTATTACACTCTAGAGCAAAGCGATGCAGGCTCGTGTCGGACGATAACAAGGACCAAGCATCAGCCTCCCCGTGCTGGAAATGTAACAAGATTCCACCGACTTATTTACAATCACAGTCTGATTTCCATAAAGCCATTGTTCATAATAAAACATTTGTACCTACACGATTTGCATCCGCTCTTTGATTTTGCACCGCCATCATTCTTTCTTTTTTTCTTTTTCACTTTTCCTTGTTTTACACAGCACAGTGGTAATCTGTAGACTCATTAGATTTGTATTTTTTTTTTTTTTTTTTATTGACATAAAAAGGCATTTAATTTGCAAAGTACCAGAGCTAATGCATAAACATAAACCGGACATAAAACTTCAAGTGCGTACAGTAGCAGGGAGACAATTATGCTTGAACATAAGGGACTCTGGACTCGGAAAGTGAGAGTTTACAGTATGTATGCGTTTGCACTGGGGACACTAGCACAAAATTCAAACACAAAGTAAAACATATGTTGAAATTAGCATTTAGATAAAACCTGAGTTGCTCTGAAACACCTAAATGTTTTGTTTTTTTTTCTCCATCAATAGTGACAGAATCGTCGAACACATTACATTAATGATTTGCATTGCATTAGGCAGCACAGTGGCATTAGCACTGTGGTTAGCATTGTCATCTTGTACCTCCAGGGCAGAGGATTCGAGTCCTGTCTCGGGTGTGTGTATGTGTGTGTGTGGAATTCGCAGGTTCTCCCTGTGCTTGGTGGGTTTACTCCAGGTACTCTAGTTACCTCCAAGAGCACCTAAAGGTTAATTTCCCTGTAGTGTATGTGAGTGAGTGAGTGAGTGAGTGAGTGACGGATGTGATGGATCGGCACCTCGCCCAGCATGTACCCTGCCTTAGACAGGCGTCAGGCCCTGCTCAGGATGGTGCGATGGTATAGAGAATCACTAAAAGAGACTTTTTCACAATGCTGTACCAGTTATAAACCAACGTTATCCAGAAATCAATAGTAATGTCAAATATATATATATATATATATATATATATATATATATACAGTGGAACCTCGGATCGCGAGTAACGTGGTTTACGAGTGTTCCGCAAACCGAGCAAAGATTTAAAAAAAATTTTTATTCGGAAACCGAGCAAGTATTAGTTTACGAGCGCCGAGTATCATGCTTTACACATGCGACTCTTATTTTGACACCGAGCGTCACTCTCTCACCTTCCCCCCCCCCTTTCCCCTCCTACCCTCCCCCCACGGCTTCGCAAACACAGAAACTCTGCTCGTGCGTGCGCAATTTGACACTGAAACACACACACGCAGAGACTCTCTCTCCCCTTTTCACCCCTCCCGGCTTCACAAAGACACAGAAACTCTGCTCTGTCGCGATTCTTTTCAAAGGTAAGGTGCTGGTTCATTTGTTTTTTTGGTTTTTTTTACTTTACAGCAGTGATTCCCTTAGTATGCGCTAACGTATACTATAATAACGTATAATTGTAAAACTTAAAAAGTGTGTCTGTTAATATACGCTCATGTCAGTCTCAGAGAGATTTCTTTTTTGCCTGTTAAAACGGTGTTTCCGTTGTGTGTGTGTGTGTGTGTGTGCGTGCGTGTGTTTGTTGTGAAACTGTTGTGAAAAAGCGAGGTGGTGAGAGGAAGGAGGAATGTTACTGTGAAAAACGAGGCGAGGGAAGGGGCTAATTCCACACACACACATGGAGCGTGCGCGCACCAATGGAAACACTTATCTGTCAGGATTTATTTGTACTTTTTTTAAAGGTAAAGTGCAGATTAATTTGTTTTATTTTCATTTTATAGATTGTATTAATTATTTTTATGTATTTATTTTTGGGGGCTGTGGAACGAATAATTTGAGTTTTCATTATTTCTTATGGGAAATGATGATTTGGTTTAAGAGTGTTTTGGAATACGAGCCCACTTCCGGAACGAATTATGCTCGTAATCCAAGGTTCCACTGTATATAGGTTCTAAGTATATAGAGTTCTAAAATTTACATTAAAAATTTACTCAGAGTAAACGTTACTGAGTAACTTTTTTTTGTTTTTAACAGCGGGGTGGGACGAGGCATTCTAGCGTAGTTCAAAAAAGATGAGCAGATATAAAACTCAAACTAGTTGTTTTTAATTGAAGGAACACCTTTGCATAATAAAGCTGTTGTCTTTCTTGTGCTTGAAAATCAAAGTGGTGACTTAAATATGGCGTCACGTCCCAGTCTAGTGTCGGCCGAACAGCAAGAGAACGGTTCAGGGTTCTATTATAAACTGTATGGAAATGGTGGTATATGGCAGAAAGAACTAGATCCAGTCATTAACTGATGAAATAATGAGGTTTGTATTGCTTTACAAAAAAATACACACACACACACACACACACACACACAACAGGAGGAGGATCAGATTCAGGGTGGACCCAGGCCAAAATAATAAACTAAATGGTATTTATATTTAGTAGCCAGATTACCTGCAAAAAAAAAAAAAAAAATCCAGATCCCTTCGCTGACTCCCTAAACCAAAAACAGTGAATAAATTCCCTCTTCCCAAAATAAATGGCAGCCATGCCCCCTACTACTGCTGAGTGCACAAACATACAGTGAACTTATCTACAACTATATACAAAGTCCAACCAAAGCAATAATCAAAGTCAATGGGAGGCAAAAAGTCACAACCAAATACCAAAACGCCAAAATCACAATCTCTTTCATCTTTCCCGCATCTCTCTCTCTCCGGTTTATATATGAAAACATACTTAAGTAAAAGTAAAATTACAGATTTTAAAAACTACTTTAAAAAGTAGAAGTACACAAATAAAATTACTCAATTACAGTAATGCGAGTAAATGTCATTCGTTACTTTCCACCTCTGTATATATATATATATATATGCACCTGAGAAAATGTAAACAAAAAAGACAATTTTAGTCTCATTTGAAATAATTTTGGGAGAAAAAATGTCCTGGTGTCTTTCGTCTCAGCATTTTTGCTCATGTCCAAGAGTGTTTAAGAGAGATTATATACTGTAACTCTGACTGAGCAATCTGATTGAACAAGAGGTATTCCCCCAGTGCTGATAATAATACACAGGGTCTCAGGGTCTGCAGGTTCCTCAGTACTGAGGAGAGAGCAGCTGCCTGCCAAAACCCACATTAACAAACAGTCATGGATGCATTTTAGCAACAACAACAACAACAAAAAAAAAACACATCTGATTACGTAAAAATCATCTTAAACAACGCACTGTCTACTTAACAATTATTTCTAAGTCATTCTGAATCGCCTCCGTGTTGTTTAATTTACAGATGCAACAGGAAAGTTAGAAAGCTAACTAGTTTTTAACAGAAGGCTGAATGCCAAATCCCTCTCTAACCCCTGATCAACGCACTACTTGGTGTGTGTGTGTGTGTTACAGTCATATCTACACATAGCGCACTAGCTTTCCATTTAATGCTATGTGGCATTTAACCTGGAAATTAACTAAGAAGTAGAAATATAAGAAACTGAAAACTGAAAACGAAACGAAATGTTTCAGGACTGTCCACCATGTCCATTGTTTATGTTTCTCACCTTTTGGCTTTAAGTAAAAGGTAAAATCTACAGCGGCTTGGACAAATGAAATTGAAACACTGGCCAGTTTAGTGTTGGAGGTTTCATGGCTAAATTTAACCAGCCTGGTGGCCGATCTTCATTGATTGCACATTCCACCAGTACGAGCAGAGTGTGAAGGTTTAACAAGCAAAACTGGCATCCAAGACTGCTTTCATTGTGTTGTTGCTCTTTTAGCCGTTCACGTCATGAGATTTGGCACAGGTTTGACACCGGATGCTCTTCCTGACGCATCTCTCCCGTTCTATCCCGGCTTGGGAACGGCACTAAAGATGCTGCACCGCATCCAGTGGCTGGGTTTGGGCATTGCCTGGGAATTGAACCTGATGGCAGCTGAGAAGCCTACCACTGAGCCACAAATGCCCAACCAAGCCTTCCTATTTAACCACATCTCCTACAACGAAAATATCACATTACTACATCTATAATTATGTTGATGATTACGTCAAGGTATAAGCTATACAAGTATATATGTATGTGCGGTTACTATGGAAACAACATATAAAAATGAGCATTTTATTATAAATCTTGGACTACTCTCCATGCCATGCTGTGATCAAACAAAAATCAAATACAGTACACCTTCTGTCCACTGTGGCAAGAAAATCAGCTCAATGGCTGATCATGGAAGAAAGGACTGCATGATAGAGAGAGAGAGAGAGAGAATAAAGGAAAGGAGTGGAAACGTGTGGTGATGTTCAACAGAGATGTTTAAATTGTCTCAGGTGTGATAAGAGCTCCTGTCATGAATCATCCATTCACACGTGGCCTTTAAAATTGGAACTGTCCAACATGCAAGTTATCATTTTTTTCCTTTATTTTTCGCAGAAATCAGTAGGGGCATAATTGCTGAGCCGCTCTATTAGAGCCTCTTCAGCTAGCTCGGGTTGTAGTGCAGAGTGGATTTCTAAACAGAACAAAGCCAAAATTATAGGTCCGATAAACAGAGAGAGAGGAGAAGACTCACGGGTTTATGTAATCGAATGCACCAGGTGAAAATAAAAAGAAGAGGTGCTGACATTTTCACAATTGATAATCATAGTTGTGCCACCAACTGTACATGAAAAATGCAACAAATTGAACAGATTAAGATTTACACCCTCCATTTGCACGTTCTAATCGGATCGAGTCAGACGACGTGGCTATCGCCATTATTAGTGAAATACCAGAGTCCACGTGCAAGGCGTTCAAGTCAAACCAGGACTTGTGCAGAATAACAGAACACAGTTATAAAAACATCCTTTATTTCTTTATATTTCTTACACACCATTAAGGTAGAAGGTTGTCTCGGTACGCCGTATGATCAGACTGCCTGCTTCAACTGAAGCGCTGGCCTCCCAGGAACACGTTTAATGTGAAAATGGTGTGAAGTGAGGTCAGGACTGTAGAGAGGAACGCCTAGCCGAGTTCCTGTAATGTGAAAGCGGTGTTGGTGAATGATCGTGTGTACAGTTCCTCCAGACAGACGCGTCTCTTCCGCAAGCCGGCGACAAGTTACCTGTCAATTTTCAAGGATCAGGTGTTCCACTCACTGAATGTTTACGGGAACGACTGTAGCGGGTCCCGGATCATCATTCACGGACATACGGCCTTCTCCAAAACTTTTAACCCATTGATTCTCCCCACGTTATCGATTTAGTACATTAATCCGACCACCAAAGACACACAAAGAATCACAGGTAATCTGCCGGATTCACTGTTTTTGCCAGCACATTAGACACTGTTGCTCCCATCCCATTAAAAAGAATCGCGTTTAAAGACAGTATGTCCAGCTATAAACAGGCTCTAAAACTGATAGCAAGGAACCAAAGCAATCCCAGGTTCTTATTTAGTACAGTGGCTAGACTAACGAAACCTAAGATATCTGCAGAGAGTACTCCATCACAGTTTAGTAGTGAAGCCTTTATGAATTTCTTTAAAGACAAACTCGATAGTATCAGGAAGAAAATAATGGACATTCAACCTCTAACAGCATCTCGTGTTCCAATCCAGCTTAAAGCTCCACATTTAGATTTTCAATGCTTTACAGGTATAGGACAGGAAGAGCTGTACAAACGTATCACCTCAGCAAAAATCAACAACGTGTGTGTTAGATCCAATCCCAAATAGATTACTAAAAGAAGTGATACATACAGCTGGAGAGCCGCTTCTAAACAGTATTAATTCCTCACTATATCTAGGTCACGTCCCCAAATCTTTCAAATTGGCCATTCTTAAGCCTCTTGTTAAAACCTCTAATTTAGACCGAATGAATTAACAAATTTCAGACCGATATTTTCCGTTTATATAAAAAATATTAGAAAAGGTGGTGTCAGCTCAAATATGCACATTCTTACAGGAAAACAATATCCTCGAAGAATTTCAGTCAGGTTTCAGGCCCCATCATAGTACAGAAACTGCACTGGTTAAAATCACGAATGATTTGTTTTTCTCTTCGGACCAAGGCTGCATCCCAATACTCGTCTTACTTGATCTTCGTGCTGCATTCAACACTATAGATCATAATATTCTCAAAGATCGCTTACAAAACCACGTAGGTATTCAGGGACAGGCATTAAAATGGTTTAGATCCTACAGTACCTGTCTGATCGATACCATTTTGTAGATCTGACTGGAGAACTGTCCAGTGTAATGCCAGTAAAATATGGGATCCCACAAGGGTCAGTTTTAGGACCTCTGCTTTTCTCCATATACTGTACATGCTTCATTTGGGTAACATCATTAGAAGACATGGGATTAATTTCCATTGTTATGCCGATGAACCCCAGTTATACATCTCAACAAAACCAGAAGAAATACCCAAGTTGTCTAGATAACTGAGTGTGTTCAAGATATAAAAGATTGGATGACCGATAACTTTCTTTTACTAAATTCAGATAAGACAGAGATATTACTTATTGGCCCAAAAACCACACAATTCACAATTCAGCTTGCATTTAGAAGGATGTACTATTACTGTCAGCTTGAAAGTGAATGATCTGGGCATACTATTAGACAGTAACTTTGTCCTTTGAAAATCATATACCCAATATCACAAAAACAGCCTTTTTCCACCTTAGAAATATTACCAAGCTTAGAAAATTCTCTCCATATCTGACGCAGAAAAGCTGGTTAATGCATTCATGACCTCCAGACTGGACTATTGTAATGCATCCTCAATAAACAAACTACAATTAGTCCAAAACCCTGCGAGGATCTTGAGGCAACCAGAGAAGGACCTGCTCCAGCTGGATTCTGCTTCACGATGGTTTGGATCTACACATGCTGATCCTGAGCTCGCAGTGATCCAGACCCTCCTCTGTCCTCTGCACCTGCTGACTCATCCCTGTGCTGAACTGGACTCCATGGTAACTTGGACAACTTCTGCTATATTGAACTTCCAGCAGCCTAACACACATGATGTTATATAATTCCTGCTATCCGTTATCACCCAGATGAGGATGGGTTCCCCGTTGAGTCTGGTTCCTCTCAAGGTTTCTTCCTATTGCCATCTCAGGGTGTTTTTCTTTGCCATCGTCGCCGACACCCTTGGCTTGCTCATCAGGGACAATCTCACAATCTCATTATTATCTAAACACATTTTGTTCTCACTCATTACACACTATTTTCATTTTGTGAAGCTGCTTTGAGACAATGACCATTGTTAAAAAAGTGCTATATAAATTTAATTGAATTTATGTTACAGTTAACTATAGTCAGTCATACCGTTACGCAGTACAAAACCTTAAATTTGAGCTTTCAATATGATATATAAATTGCTGTAATCAACAGACACTGTTTGTTAAAAGAGGAACGCTTGGACACTCGCTGCACATGTCTCATGTGCCCTGTTTAAAATTCCAGCAACCACAATGTGAAATGCCTTCCCACGTCTCTGCTCGCCAGAAACGAAAATAATGCGGTTAAAATCCAGTGTGGCGGTGACTTCCTCGCCAGAACACACACACACACTGTTGACTCTGTGGAACCATGTGATCAGTTAATCTGCATGGTACCTAAAGACAGAGGGAGCCAAGTATTTACAGTAACTGGATGAAATAAAAAATGTGTTTTTTTTTTGTTTGTTTTAGAAAATAAAACAAAAGTATTGTTGCATTTGAATCTGGTATGCATTATGTGTTTTGTTTTTGTTTTTGTGGTATACATTTTGAGGTTTTCTTTTTCCTTTATCTGCATCTTAGTTGATGGCAACTTTGTTGGCAACATTTCATATTTGTACTGTTACTGTATATCTCAGAGTCCCACACTGACAATTACATCAATTGTACAAATTAAATCAGTTCAATTATTGCATGTACATACGGTCTTATGCAAAAGTTTAAGCATCCCTTGATAAATAACAGATTTTGGTGATTTTTTTTTATTTTTATTGAAAAGATGTTACTATAACACAGTCTCTGTTATAAATGGAAAAGAAATGCACAATATTTTCAGGAAACATTGGTGCATAGTTAATTTTTATGTCATAAATTAAACAAAGATTTAAAAAAAATAAAAAAATAAAAATATTATTGTGGCACCTACATAATCAGTACTAAGTAACGCCTCCTCTGGCAGATATCACAGCTTGCGGACGCTTTTTATAGCCGCTAAAAGTCTTTCAATTCTTGTACTTGGGATTTTCTCCCATTCTTCCTGGCAAAAGGCTTCCAGTTCTGGAATATTCTTTGGTCGTCTTGCATGCACAGCTCTTTTAAGATCTACAGACAAATGTTCAATGATGTTTCAATCAGGGGACTGTGATGGCCGTTCCAAAACCTTCAGCCTGCGTCTCTTGAGGTTTTCCATAGTGGATTTCGAGGTGTGTTTAGGATCATTGTCCTGTTGTAGAAGCCGTCCTCTTTTCAGCTTCAGCTTTTTTACAGATGGTCTGATGTTCGCTTCCAGAATTTGCTGGTATTTAGTGGAATCCATTCTTCCCTCCACCCGTGCAATGTTTCCTGTGCCACTGGCTGCAACACAACCCCAAAGCATGATAGATCCACGGCCATGCTTAATAGTTGGCAAGGTGTTCTTTTCATGAAGTCGCTGCTCCTTTTTTTCTCCAAACATGCCTTTGCTGATTGTGTCCAAAGAGTCTATTTTAACTTCATCAGTCCGCAGCACTTGTTTCCAAAACGCATCAGGCTTCTGTAGATGTTCTGTTGCAGACTTCTGATGTTGGATTTTATGATGGGGACGCAGGTAAGGTTTTCTTCTGCTGACTCTGAAGGTCTTGTGAAACGGTGCACCACCACTCCTGAGTCTGCTGAATCTTCCTGCAAGTTTTTTCAAGTCAAATGGGGGTTTTGATTTGTCTTTCTGACCAGCATACGAGCAGCTCTCTCAGAGTTTTCTTAGTCTTCAAGATCTCATCTTGACCTCCACAGTTCCCCTGAACTGCCATCTCTTCATTACATTTCTCACTGGGGAAACTGCAAGCTGACAACGCTTTGCTATCTTCTTGTAGCTTTCTCCTGCATTGTGGGCATCAATAACTTTCATTTTTCAGAGTCTTACACAGCTGCTTAGAGGAACCCATGGTTGTTAAGAGTCTGCAAGTGTGTGCACAAGGTTTGAAGAGTCAAAGTATTTATAAAGCTTTGAAATTGGCATTTAATAATGACAGCTGTTGCCATGCATCAGCTCTAACGAGCTGATTAAGATCTGAAACCTTGTAAAAAGATTCTGAGACTCTGGAACTCTTAGAGTGACCAAACTTTTGCACAGTGCCATAACAATGTTTTTATTTTTAATTTTTGTTTAATTTTATGGTATAAGAAGTAACTATGCATCAATGTTTGCTGAACATATTGTGCATTTTTCCATTTCCATTTCTTTTCAATTAAAAAATCACCAAAATCTGTTAATCAAGGAGTGCCTAAACTTTTGCATAAGACTGTAGAGTATCCATATCTTCATAATAAATTTAATTAAATGATCAACTCCAGGACCAACGTTGTTTCATTTCACTCTTTACTAACTGTATATAATGTAGAATCTAAATGATGTACATTCAATTAAATAAACAGGAACAAACGCTTTACTGCGACAGGCTACAAAGTGCCTAAAGATACAGTTTAAAAATCGGTTGTCTATGTACAGTAAAAAAGCTCAGCAGCGATCTCCTTTCCCCTCTCGTCTGTTCCGACCACTCAGCATTCAGCATCACAAGTCTACTAATCACCGGCCTGATCATCTGCCATCTTCTGCATCTCACTGGTTCATGCCTTAAGTAAGATTGTTATTTTGGAGCTTAAATTGTTCATAGGTCACTGTGTGGCTTAACAAACCAATAACATTCTCTCTGAAACTTGGACTGAGACAGAAAAAAAAAATTATGACTGGAGAACCATTCCTCCAGACTTTATTATACAAAATGCAAGAAGGTCTGACTCTTTGGAAGCAAACTATGTAGAAATGGGGAAATACTTTTGCACAGTACCGTATATGAACATTTACAACATCTGCTACATGGCAAAATGTTTGTGCACACATGATCCTCACAGGCAGATGTCCTTGAGGCTCCAGTTTCATTTCATCCCTAATGTGATGGTTCAGTGGGGTTGAGGAGCGCGAACTCGAAGTTCTCCCCCTCCAGTCCTATGACATCATATTTTCATGGTAATGAAATCTCTAGACACCCTTTTGATCATTACGACGACTTTGACATTTGTTAGATGAAACCGTAAAAGATCACAACGCTTCAAGCTGAGATAACAGCCAGAGTCAGGGGCTTTTTATTTATTTGTTTCAGACTTTCAGACTTTAAAATGAAGCCAGAGATAATTTGGCAGTATTCAGTGAATTTTTGATTGGGGACTGTAAATTATAACAAAGAACATTAAAAAAAAAACACACACACACATAATGAGTTTAAAAGCAAAGTTTTATCTTTTATATCTTTGTGCGCTATGTGATTAAATGTTTTAAAAGAGATTATTTGAATTTAAGTTATATGTTTAAAAATCTGAAGATCCATGGTTTGGAAATACATTTACTGGTGCTACTAGGACATGTTTTCAGTGAACAGCCTGGGGTCATAGGGTGTTTCTGGCCTTCAGACACCCTTGCCCAGGCAACACAACCTGGCGCTATCAGTCCCCCAATTGTGTCCTTGTTATGGGCTGGTCCTCAGATCCCCCTGGTCATAGAGTAACTGCAGCTAAGCTAGAAAGCAACACTATGAAACCCGCTCTAAGCGGCGTGAGTGATGCTGATGAAATTTGCACAAATATTATTATAAATCATTATTACAAGCAGCTTGTTTTGGAATTTACCCCTAACTCACAGCGGTTCAAGGACAGGGCTTTTGACGCAGTTTTATTACGACGTCCCATTAAATGTCGCACCTAAAACCTTTACTGTCATGCGTTCAGTCCGTAAAAAATTTTCATAAAATCAGGTTCATCTTGCTTTTAGGACTCTGTGGAACCACCGCGGACATGAAAAGCCCATAAATGGCCCTGAATTATGTCTTCATTCCTATCAAATTCAGCTCTGAATTGCGTTTGAAATTCACAAGCTTCATTCCTCGCAGTCATTAAGCTGCTGTCCAATCAAACACTCCATGTGGATGAGGATTCGGTTTGGCCGAGAGACACCACCAGGGATGGATTGTAATGGGGAAAAATGGCCGTAGTGGACCGTACAGTTGCCAACATCATGATGTGTTCAGCAGACCCATCCAAAAGACTGCTGGATTGTACCACGGATCCAAATTGGGCCATACAATACAGAGTGTCTAATTTCATTTTTTTTGGATGAGCGTGATGGAGTGCTTGTGCCCAGATATTTGGAACTGACTAGAACAATGTGGCATTTCACCATTTCCATGGGGGCATTGCTTGTTTTTCTTTACAAGCCAAGGATAGTTTCTCTTTTCCTTTCACTACACTACTGTATATGATAGAGTTCAATTGATCAAATATGATTATTTACCATAATGTAAAATAAAGGTTTCATCATCAAATGTAACCTTGTAGCAGCGTGCCAGAGCATGTGGTCTAAGCAAAAAAATTTGTTTGTTTATTTGATTTGGTTATTTCATAAACTGAAAAAAAAAAAAAATCATATGTTTGCGTATTTAAATTAAGGCCAGAATTACGGCTCAAGCATAATATGTAAGTTGAACAACAATAAATTATTGTAAATAATCGTACAGATACATAAACACACTCTACTGTTTAACATACACTGTGGTAAAATAAAAATAATATAAATGTTTTAAAGCTATACAAAGCCAAAATAATTTTTTGAGTCTACTTTTACATTGTATCTAATTTACTATTTCCTTACATTTTGCAGTCATTTAGTTTTCATGTTAGGTCCAAAAAGGTTTTTATGTATAACTATAATCAGCGATAACTATTACTTGAGTGTTTGTACTTTATTAAAATACTTACATATTGGTTGGCCATGCAATATTTTATACTGTATTGATGGAATCCTAAATAATTACTATTAAGTATGTGGTATTAATGAAACTGTATACTTGTAGTCATACTTAATCACATTTTCATGTGATGAAAATTGCACCTGTTTTACATCTTATATATATATACTGTATAGATTTATTTAGACCTTCAAAATGCTTGTTACAAATCATGAAGGTCTCTTCTTCTCTCATCCGTTAAATGACTGTAAGCAGTATATCAATAGAATTGGCTCAGTTTAGCATCCAATCGCTTCAGTTTAGCACGCAATTAAGTTAATCACTGTGGTAAACTATATAAACAGTGCTGTGCAAAAGTCTGGAGGCACCTTAATTTCTTCATATATTCTTCATAAGTCTTGAGTAATAGTTCTGCAGGCTCCCTGGAGGACTTCTTTGGCTCTCAAGTTTCGCAAGATTTTGTCTCTCATTTTCGGTCCAGTACCCAAGCAGTTTCAGAGGAATGCTTTTTGTATGGAACTGGTGTAGGGTTATTTGTCAGGACTTGGGCTCGGCCGCTTACTTCCAGTGAATGGAACTCTTAATGCTTCAGTATCCCAAGACATGTTGGACTTGCTCCCAACTTTGTGGGAAGAGTTTGGGGACGGCCCCTTCCTGTTCCAACATGATTGTGCACCAGTGCACAAAGCAAGATCCCTAAAGACGTGGATGCGTGAGTTTGGTGTGGAAAAACTTGGCTGGCCTGTACAGAGTCCTGACCTCAACCTGATAGAACATCTTTGGGATGAATTACTGTAGAGCGGAGACTGTGAGCCACGCCTTCTCGTCCAACATCAGTGTCTGACCTTACAAATGCATTTCTGGAGGAATGGTCAAAAATACCCATAAACACACTAGTATACCTTGTGGAAAGCCTTCACAGAAGAGTCGACGGTGTTATAGCTGCAATGGGGGCGGGGCCAACATCATATTAAACCCTATGGATTAAGAATTGGGTATTACTCAAGTTCTTAGTGAAGGCAGGTGAGTGCTTTTAGCTTTTAGAATACTTTTAGCTTTATAGTGTGTACATATATATATACACAGTATATACACACACACACACACACACACACACATACACAGTGGACCCCTTTCCAGTGTAGTAGTGTAGTATCCCTAAAGAAACCTACATCTAGCATGGCTCTCGATGGGGTCATGGGATCGATTGTTGAAATCGACTTTCCAGTTTAACTGTAAATTGGGCCACACACTCAAAGTGTATGTGAAGCACCTGAGAAACACACATGGTAAATTCCAAGCATGTGTTTGGTTACTTTTCCCACAGATCTTAATTCAATCAACTACAAATTTAGCAGTGACCCAATTCAATGCCCCAAAGACATTATTTATAGATTAATATCAATATATTATTCTAACTTCCACTAGGAGTGCTAAACTGGACCTTCAAAATAGTTCATTCCTACCAAGAGGCAACCTCCGGTTCTGAAAAGTGAACCCAACCCATAAGTGACAAAATGGGCAGTTCAACAAATGTCCACTGGGGACTGGCTCCAAAAGTGGGTCTCCATAGCTTGAATTTTTATGAAAGTGAATTTTTAGGTGAAACTCATTCATTAAAATGTGGATTAAGCCATAAAGTTATGCATAATTCGACGTGTGGCCAATTTGAGCAACAGCTGCAAGCTTAACTGGAATTGTTGTATATATAGTTTGACTTTCATCAAGTAATGTACTTGTCATGGGATGATGTGTAGGGTATGGATGAAGAAGTTCAAAAGCATTAGCATATAACTTAACATTAGCCAGCATAGAATTTAGCTAAGCTAATCCTAAAATGCATTTAAAATAAGGCGTCTTTTTTTCCTTCCAAAAAGGCATGATTTAATACTAATACTATATATATTTTATTTTTTTTATTTTTTTGAATACTATATGATTAACTACTAGCTAATCATATGGTATTAAATTAAAAATATAATCAGCAATATACAGTGGAACCTTGGATTACGAGCATAATTCGTTCCGGAAGTGGGCTCGTATTCCAAAACACTCTTAAACCAAATCATAATTTCCCATAAGAAATAATGAAAACTCAAATTATTCGTTCCACAGCCCCCAAAAATAAATACATAAAAATAATTAATACAATCTATAAAATGAAAATAAAACAAATTAATCTGCACTTTACCTTTAAAAAAAGTACAAATAAATCCTTACAGATAAGTGTTTCCATTGGTGTGCGCACGCGCCATGTATGTGTGTGTGTGTGTGTGTGTGGAATTAGCCCCTTCCCTCGCCTTGTTTTACACAGTAACATTCCTCCTCCCTCTCCCCACCTCGCTTTTTCACAACAGTTTCACAACAAACACACGCACGCGCGCACACACACACAACGGAAACACCGTTTTAACAGGAAAAAAAGAAATCTCTCTGAGACTGACATGAGCGTATATTAACAGACACACTTTTTAAGTTTTACAACAAGCGCATAAACACAGTGGAAACACCGGTTTAACGGAAAAAAAGGAGACTGGCACGAGCGCATACTAAAGGAATCACTAAAAATCACTAAAGTTTCACAACAAATGGAGACACACACAAACACGGAAAAACCGTTTTAACAGGAAAAAAAAATAAATCTATCTGACCAGGCGTGAGCGCATACTAAGGGAATCACTGCTGTAAAGTAAAAAAAACAAAAACAAATGAACCAGCACCTTACCTTTGAAAAGAATCGCGACAGAGCAGAGTTTCTGTGTCTTTGTGAAGCCGGGAGGGGTGAAAAGGCGAGAGAGAGTCTGTGCGTGTGTGTGTGTTTCAGTGTCAAATTGCGCACGGACGAGCAGAGTTTCTGTGTTTGCAAAGCCGTGGGGGGAGGGTGGGAGGGGGAAGGGGGAGGGGGTGAGAGAGTGACGCTTGGTGTCAAAATAAGAGTCGCATGTGTGAAGCATGATACTCGGCGCTCGTAAACTAATACTTGCTCGGTTTCCGAATAAAAAATTATTTAAAATCTTTGCTCGGTTTACGGAACACTCGTAAAACCATGTTACTCGCAATCCGAGGTTCCACTGTAATACATTTTACCTAATGTTAAAAATTTTATACTAGCTTACAAAAATATTTTTCACCGAAAAGCTGAAAACTCCCACTTTTAATTGACTTTTAGCATGGCAATTCTACTTTTAATTAAATATTTTGAACAAAGTTTTCATGATTTAGTCCACTCCAGTTTTTTTTTCCAAAAAAAGCACTTGCAATTCATATAAAGACACAAAAAGCTATGCAGCTGGAATTCAGAAATAGTCCACATTAACATGGATAACTTTTTAATGTATTGTTTTAATGTGGGCTAAACTTTTAATTTAATATTTCAAAAATTACTCTTTTTAATGAAATACAACAACAACAAAAAAAAAAACTAAACAACATGCACTTTTACACCTAAGCATGAGTACTACTTCTTTTCTAAATGTTTTGATTGTTTTATAATAGCATTGGAAATTGGTAACATTGGTAATATTTTTGGGCTCCTGGAACAGATTTACTGCATTTACATTATTTCATATGTGAAAATGTGTTTTTATTTTCATTTCATTTAGATCATTTAAGAGCCTTTGGTGAAATGAAAGAGACAACTGATGTCTTCTAGCTTGACTGACCAGTTGTACAAATTTACTCCTGTTACATGAAGAATAGGAATTATGACCTTTAGGTAACTCTGCCCAGAAAGATGAAGTGTACTTCAGAACAGGATGAAAGTAAATATGAAACAGCATGTCTGGTGCAGGCTCAGCTACTCTTAGGTAATGTGTCTGTGGTTGAACTGCATTAATAATGCAGTTATCCCAGGCTAGATCTCATCTGATCTGGACATCTAAGAGCCTGAAGAGCAAAAATATTTGAACATCTGGTCCAACTCCAACCAGAGTACGAATCATTAACAGTTCAGACACAGTGAGGTCATCTGCATATTTAATAGGTTTCACAGCAGAAGGTGACATCTGATCAGGTGTACTCATGGAAACTATGAAAGGAAGAGGGGACACCAAGCACTCTCTTGTTAACTGCAAATGTGTACAGTATATAATCTGTAACAAGTGAGGCTAATGTAGATTAATGCTGATTGTGAGCTAAAGTGTCAAAATACTTTGAAAAAAAAAATATCTATAAAAACATGATATGATATGCATCCAACGTAGATACTGCATCGGTTGCGCACTGTTCACGTTTAAAACTTTTTACATTACAGTAAGTGCCTGAATTATGCATTTGAGTTACAAATTCTCACAGATATAAAACAGACAATACATTTGGCAGATCCCCTTATCCAGAGCGACTTATATTTTTTTATCTCATTATACATCTGAGCAGTTGAAGGTTAAGAACCTTGCTCAAGGGCCAATATTCACAACTTGGTTGTTGTGGAGTTTGAATCTCAAACCATAGTCTAATGCCTTATCCACTGAACTACCCCTGAGCTTTCCCTGACCCCTGTAATCATAAACCAATACCAAACATGTATTGTACAAAAAAAAAAAAAAACACACTGTAATGCACCAGATACTGTACCAACATTTACAATTACATACAATATTTTCAGTATGTAAGTGAATGTATGAAATGTCCAAACTGGGTATATTGTACAGTATGTGTGTGCATATGGGGGTATGGGGCGTTATGGGGCCAAAATGTTTGTCCTGTAAAGCTGTCCTGATGGTGAATAATCCTAATTTCGGAAAATCCTCAGTGAGATAGAGCTCACTGTCTGTAACAGCTCCGAGGCGAAATGGCATCTGTAAAGACCATATAGCGTCATTCTGCTGTGTTTTCACCAGAAGTCCCCTTGAGATTTAAAGGTGCAGTCTCACGAGAGTCTAATGCAGAACCAAAACACCAAACCTGTGTGTTTCGTTTTTTATGCTTTACATTGTATACAGTATTTGTGTCAAAGGTGTATAAGACTCACTTTGTTTGGACTTACAAACAAATCTGACTTACAAACATTCTCCAGGAATAGAACTTGTTTGCAAGTTGGGGACTTACTGTATTTACTTTCTGGTAATGCTCAAAAATTAAAGTTGTAATAATCGGATTTTGTTTTTAATCGTGTTACACTAAATTGGGGGCTTTTATGTAACTTCCAGTGCAGTATAGGCCTAAAGGGAACAAGAAAAGACAAACAACAACAACTTAACCAAAACCCAAAGTGCATTCAGTGACAAAACAAAAAAAAAAGCGTTGCACCAAAAACACAATATATACAAAATATATACAAATACCCAAAAAATGGGTATGATAAGGTGTGATGAGACAAAGCAGCCTTTTTATTTTTGTTAAACTACTTACAACCGTATATATAAACCCCTTTATGTGGCAGCACTACAAGGTTATCAACATGGTGGCTGTGAGAAAAAGTTAATTTGATGAAAACAGGTCAATACAGATCAGTGAAATATTAAAGTTCATTCCTCACTTATATAATGCGTATCCTGTACAGGATACCTTAGGAACAAGGCGGGACACATCCTGCACAGGGTGGCAATCCATCACAAGGCAAACACGCACATCCTCCCAATTAGTCTAATCTGTGTGGGATTGGAGGAAACCCACTAACATGCAAATTCCATGCAAACAGATATGAGGTTTAGCTCGCACCCTCAACATGCAAGACATCAGTGCTAACCACTCCGACACATTAAAGCAAACTATCAGGACATTTTACAGAATGAACATTTCTGTATATAAAACGAAAAAAATAAAAATGCATCCTTTAAATTTTCTTTATCAGTTTGGTAACAGTGGAAAGGAAACACCCTCTGAGACAACATGAGAAAGAACCAGACTCAACAGGGAACCAATCGTCAAAAGGGAACCCATTCCCTCTGGTACTTTGTTCTATAAGGTGAAAAATGCAATTACATAACAGAAACTGTGTTAATACTGTATGAAATCTACTTTCTTGAGGTTACCAACTGTTCACCATTACAGAAAAAGCGGTTTGTCCCAATGCAGTACTAAGCCACCTTCATGAATATTAAATGGAACTGTTCTCAGTTAGCACATCTTTAAGCAGACCCACACAGAGCCATCCTCAGCAGCAGGGAGCACCAGGCATCAGGAGGTGTCAGGATTGTTGGCATCTCAGGAGTGCCATGTGAACCTGACGCCAATTTGTCAGTAACAAAATCCTTCCAAAATGTATCAACTATTCTGAATAAACTTGAGGTTAGGACTTTCATGAGCTACTTACGTTACAAATGTACACAGTTTTGTCCATTTAAACATTAGATAGCTATTCATAGTGTTCTGTTGATTTTGAAAATGTGAGTTAAGCTTCAAGACATAAATAAGATCAAAGTAAAGCTTGAATTCATTCTTCTTAAAAATGTAAATGGTTATACATAATGTGCGGGCACAAAGATAAATATACTGGATTTATATATGATACGATAGTTGTAGTAGTAATAGTAGTAGGTTTTGCTAATATGCTGTATGTACCTGAATAACCTTTCGAAACAGATCCAGGAACTCTAAATCCCAGAATTCCCTTTAAACCAAACCAACTTTCCTGCTTTTCTTTTACTACGATCACTCTAACACTTTATTTATTGACTTCTGCTCATTATTGCCTTATCAGTAAACACATATCCATCTACACCCTTAGTTCTTCCCTAAGGCATCGTAGCTATCCACTCTCTATCCCTGTACGTGAATCCAGCTTTAATTGTGTGGCTTCTGACATTGACATTTGACATTTTGACTTTGTAGGTATTTCCAAATTACAATTTTGAAGTTGTGCCAATTTTGAATTGTTTTTGTACATATAGCTAACACATCAGAGATGCTGCTTTTCGCATCACAGCTGTGGGTAAGTTCTGTATGTATCAAATTTTGTTGATTGTCACTTAATTTGTTTGCTGAATTTAAAGTCAAGCCATTTTACACATACATGTTTTACATTACCATGTCAGTTAGTAACTTATATACGTTAGCATGCTCTAGGGGGAAAAAGTTAAACTCATCAGAAAGTACTTGTATAATGTAAGTGGCTTGGTTGTTCGATTCCTGCCTTCGGGGTCTGTGTGTGTGGAGTGTGCAAGTTCTCCACTTGCTTGGTGGGTTTCCTCGGGAACTCTGGTTTCCTCCCACAGTCCAAAGTCATGCAGTCAAGACAAATTGGCATGTCCAAAGTGAATGTACGTGTCCTTGCGTGCCCTGTAATGGATTGGCTGGGGTAGGCTCCAGGCCTCTCATGACCCTGTACAGGATAAGAGAATGAAAAAGAGTGTGAGTGATATCGACATAACCAGCAGATGAGCTAATAATGCTTTGCAATAGATTTTGAAAGTGAAAAAAAGGATTTTCATCAATACCTCCCCTTCTGCTTGAAACGTATTTTAAGTATATTTCAGACAAACAAATGAATAAAAAATAAGTTAATTTGTATTTTTTTTAAAAATGCCTGTCAATATTTGGACCTACTAAAAAAAAACTCATTACGCTAACCTAATAACCGGTTAGTCTACTTCGTGATCTTATTTCCACTTTATTAACCCTACACAATTTATCAATGTGACTAATTCATTATCATTTTTACACAACAGTCAGTTCTGACCAATTAATTTAATTGGACGAGAGGCCTTCCATGAGGGCTGATATGGAGCATAAAACCACTGGGACGTTTAACTATATGGGCAATTCCATGCAAAGGTCAACCTCACCATGGGGGAAAAAGTCAGCATAATTCATAGAGTTCATGCAAAACCTTCTCGATATGCTAAAAGTGCCACATCTGCTTCTATTGACTGAACTTTAACTTGTAAATTAAAGAGTAGAGTTCGATGCTGAGCATGAAAAACCATAATGAGGCACGAAAGTGATGAAAACTGCAGAGAAAAAACAAAGGGACAGAGAAACAGACCAGAAGAAAGAAAAAAAAAACAATAATCGAATAAATAATTTGTTCTGTTCATAATTACTATTTCAAATGGTTCATAGTGTCATAGAGTGTGTAGCGGACTGATTCAAAAACGTCACGTTCATAACACCAGTTTATCAGAAATCAAATATTCATTTTCGATTTATTATTTACTTTTATAAAATGTTTCAAATGCTCATTTTGTCACGTGCACAACCATATACAGGAATATGCAGTGAGATGCCTATACGACCTGAAAAAAAGAAAGATTAAATGGAATAAGAAGGTAAGAAAAGGTAAATTGCACTAGAAAAGAATATAAACATCATATATATATATATATATATATATATATATATATATATATATATATATATATATATATAAACATTATATATATAAAATCTATAAATGATATGGAATGTGCAAAATGAAAAGGGTATTAGATGGAGTGTGAAGTGTGAAAAGGTTGTATAAAAAGTTTGTTTTTAGCTGAAGAATTTACGATAAAAGTTGCATAAATTCATTCATACTGATACTGAACTTCTCTGTTCTTGTCAAATGTCAAATCCATAACGCTGCAATCATCATGATGTACAGTATCACTACATTTCTAACACTCGTTAATTACAGTAGCTGTTGGGTTGCCAGATCAATGCTACGCTCCCAGTTCAGTTACAGAACCTCTTTTTCTTTAGGCGGAGCCACATAATTGAGTAAAGAAAGAAATTATAATCTGTTGATAATAAATGTTGTCTGTGGAAGGGTTGTATAAAAGCGATATCACACTCGAGGTCGTGCTGTTGTGCTGAATATCAACACATTGGTGATATCTTATGTACAATGGCTTGCGATATCTGCGACGCGCTATTCAGCAACAGCTAAATTGGATATAATTTGTTAATTAAATTCATCTAAATCATAAGATGTTTTGTTGTTTAAAGTGAATTTCACTTTTTCACTTTTTTTTTTTTTAGATGTGAGTCGAATAATAAGTCAATATCATGAAATACTACAGCATGCCATATAGAACATTTTTACTCAAATATGCAGATTCAATGTTTTATGGAAAATTTGATTAAAAGTAATACAAATAAATAAATAAAAGGGTTACAAATTTTTATTTTTTAAAAATTTTTAAGTCCATTTTCTGTTTTGCTGCCTGCTGGTAAGCATTTGTTCACTGTGCTCTGATTGACAAATAGTTTTTTGGCAGAGAAACGCTGGTTCTTTGATGGAATGATTTATTTCTAAGGAGGCTCGTTCACTTTGTGTGCATGTGTGTGTGTGTGTGTGTGTGTGTGTGTGTGTGTGTGTGTGTGTGTGTGTGTGTGTGTTATTGATTGTGAGAATCCTGTGCAGACGAGTTGAGCGAGCTTCTCTAGCTTCTGACACAAATTCACTCAATCTTTCAAAACCGTTTACAACTCCCCCCTAACTTCTCTGCCTTTTTTCTGCACATGGTAGTCGACCCTCAATTCTAAGCCTTTTCTTGTTCCCTCTCCCAAAAAAACAAAACAAAACAAAAAAAACACTCAGATTCATTTCTCGAGTGTCATCTCCATATCTACAGTACAGTAAGTTTCACAGCAAAATAAATAATCGGCTCCTGACAATTTATTTAATTTTACGCTCGGCGTAATTTATTTATTTATTTTTTTTTTTTTCGTGCTAGACCAAACCTGCTGAGAGGTTTCTGGTGCACTTGGATGTTGTTGTAGCTCTTTGATCAGGTCACCGAAAGCCTGTAACAAGATTAATAATGCATCTGCAGAAACAGGAAATCAGGATTGTGCAGCTTGCGCAAATCAGAGTGTTTTATCCCGAAGCTGCCTGCATTACACACGATTAAAGCGACGCTATGCCTCGAACGCTCCTGACACCCTTAAAACTTTCACAGCTATGCATTATTCATGACGCCCTGGAACGTGATAATGCATTCTCACACACTTATTCCTAGGCGGGTTATGGGCAAATTTTAAATGTTGCATAATCAGACCCTGGGACAAGGACATTAAGGACAGTGTGTGTGTGTGTGTGTGTGGGTGTGTTCATGAGGGCACAGATAGTTCTTTCGTTTTTTTTTTTTTTTTTTTTTCCAGAAATGCATCTAATATCTACCTACTTTATGAGAAATACAAGGTTTTCTTTTTTCAATAGCAAGCTTGTCATACTAGGAAAGCCTTTAGTTCAAGCAATTAGAACACTCTGTGTCATGCTGTTATAGGAAAATAACGTCTAGGAAAATAACGACTCGTGCGGTTGGAGGGACGGGGGTGGGGTGGGATGCAGACTTCATTTTCATGAAGTACAGTATATTATTCCTCTTATAACAACATAAAAAATATATACATGTAAGTTTTTAGTTATTTATATTTACTGTACATTTACCACTTACTGTTTTTTTTTTTTTTTTTTAGGGTGGCAGAGTCGTGTAGTGGATCCCATGCATCCCCAGAGTCAGGTGTTCGAATCCTACCTCCAAATTCATGTGGGTTTCCTCAGGGTACTCCAGTTTCCTTCCAGAATCCAAAGACATGCAGATTACGCTAAGTTCCCCATAGTGCGTGTGTGGGTGTTTGTACTGTAATGCAATGGATTGGCACCCTGTTGAGTGAGTACCCTTTCCTTGTGTCCAAGTCCTGGGGATAGGCTCCAGGCCTCCCATCACCCCGGACAGGATAAACGATATAGAGAATAAGTGAGTGAGAGTTTTACCCACGATACTGGACACATGGGGCCATCCTTAGCAGCAAGCCAGGGGCCTCCATGCAACGAGATCTCCAACCGGAAGCGCGGCACCAGACAGGTCTGGAGGGCAGACGGGGTCTGGATCACTGGCGATTCAGGAGCTCAATGTGAAGCTCGACAGACATGGAGAGAGCGCCGCAACACAAATTGTAAAACCAGATACAGTATTTCCCACTCACACCAAAAACCACAGCATGCATGTACAGTATGGTAGATCACCTGATTCCAATGTGGATTCCATCCTGTCCTCCAGGGCTGGAGCTTCTGATATCAGCGCATCATCCAACACTTCTGAGGATATTATATAACACCACATAACATTGCGACCTCTGTTCTGTTTGAGGACGATAACACTTAGTTCTAGCTCAGAGTTCAAAGTAATAGTCCCTGTTGTGTTTATTTATGGTCCTTATAGTTTTACTTTTGGTAGCTCAGCTAGTTCTAAGTTCCTAATCAGAAGGTCAGCGGTTCAAGCCCCAGCTTCACCAAGTTGCGAATTTTGGGATTGGTATTTTATAAAAAAGTAAATCACATATGGGATTATACTGGTATATTAACATGAATGTATTATGCACATGCAATGCAAATAACGTAAAAGGATCTGTCACAAATGTCCAGAGGTGTGACTGCATGAACAGATTTAAAGATGCATGACAAAAAGAATACTGTGACAGCATGTGTCAGGCTTCAAAAGCATTCCTTTGTCAATGATAATGTGTGCACTCTGAGATTAAAAATGCTCGCCCTGGGCTGGGAACTACTTTTAGGTAGAGCAGGGATTCTTATGGAGAAAAAGAAGAAGAAAAAGCCTGAAGTTGTGTGTGCCACTTAGCTGGGGGGGTACTGATATTTTAAATGATATTACAGTGATGAAAAATTGCAATCCCACCATATATACAGTGTAGTGCAGACCAAAAGTTTGGACACACCTTCTCATTCAAAGAGTTTGAATTTGTATTATGGCAAGAAAAAAGCAGCTGAGTAAAGAAAAACGAGCGGCCGTCATTACTTTAAGAAATGAAGGTCAGTCAGTCCGAAAAATCGGGAAAACTTAGAAAGTGTCCCGAAGTGCAGTCACAAAAACCATCGAAAGGAAGACCGAGAGTCACCTCTGCTGCGGAGGATAAGTTCATCCGAGTCACCAGCCTCAGAAATGGCAGGTTAACAGCAGCTCAGATCAGAGAGCAGGTCAATGCCACACAGAGTTCTAGCAGCAGACACATCTCTAGAACAACTGTTAAGAGGAGACTATGTGAATCAGGACTTCATGGTAGAATATCTGCTAGGAAACCACTGCTAAGGACAGGCAACAAGCAGAAGAGACGCGTTTAGGCTAAAGAACACAATAAAGAAAACTCGCTGAATGAGAAGGGGTGTCCAAACTTTTGGTCTGTACTGTAAATACTGTACACACACTTTACATTTATGCTTTCTTAGGGACACTTGTACACCTTCTCATTTCATCCAATTGTGTGATAGGGATGCATGCTGATACAGGTCAGCAGTTTTGGGAATGCTTACATTGACCATCAGAATAAGGGAACAAAGCAATCTCAGAAATGACAGAACTGTTTTGTCGATGAGAGAGGTCAGCAGACCACTCTGTACAACTGTGGTGAAGAGTCAAGTCAAGCCTTTAGATGAATAGCCTACAACAACAGAAAGTCAATGCCAGGTTTGACTTCTGTCAACCAAGAACAAAGAAGTGATGCGTCCAAATGGTAGGGTGAGAATTCGGCACTGACTGCATGAATCCATGGACCAACCTGCCTTGTGTCAACAGTCCATGCTGGTGGTGGTGTAAGGGTGTGGGAAAGCCTACTTCCACTATGTCACAAAGCACAAGTCTCAAAGTGGTTTCATGGCTATGACAGTGGTTTGAGTGTTCTTGAGTGGTGTTCCTAGTCACTGTATCAAACTCCAGTAGAACACCTCTGGAATGTGATGGAACAGCATGAAAGTGGTCCTGAAAGATCAGCAGGAACTGTGTGATGCTTTCATGAGAAACATGGACCAGAATCTCAAAGAAAAGTTTCCAACATTTAGAGAAATCCATGCCATGAAGAATCGATTTGAAAATTGATTTGAAAGCAAAGGAAGACCCTGCCCAGTAATATGGGGTGTTCACGTCAAACCAGGAAGTCTGGTGAATAAAGGTATAAAAGTGCTTGACATTTACAGAAGACTTCAAGCACAGTACTGTATGTTGAAGAAGCTCATGGCTGCAGTAAAACGTTTTAAAGTAGGCTGTACATCCATGAATAATGTTCCCAGCCCGAGGTGGCTCGCAGCCCACTGCAGTCGTTCCCGTGAACGTTCTGCAAGTGGAGCACCTGATCCTTGAAAATCAATAATTAACTTGTCACCAACTTGCAGAAGCAACGAATCTGTCTGTGGGAACTGTACACACGACCATTCACCACATTCACATTACTGTACATAATCAACGACACTACAGGAAGACGCCTGGGTGTTACTGCTACATCCGCCATACAGTCCTGATATCTCTCCAAGACATTTCCACATGTTTGGGCCATTAAAGGAGTTCCTAGGAGGCCATCAGGCAGACCAATCTTGCCTCCGGTGTACTGATCATTTTCTCCCTTGATGGTATCCAAACACTGGATAAGTGCATTAGTGTAGCAGGGGATTATATAGAGAAATAATTATATAAGAGAGTGAATTTTTTTTTTTTCAATCTCAGAACTGTGTTCTGTTATTCTGTACAATCAAAAGTCCTGGATAAACATAGTAATCAGAAAACATAGATATACAGTAAGCCTCATAGTAGTAAAGTAAAGCCTTTATTTTGTCACCTATACATTACAGCGAAATTCCTTCTTCGCATATCCCAGCGTAACTGGGGTCAGAGCGCAGGGTCAGCCATGGTAGAGCGCCCCTGGAGCAGTTAGGGTTAAGGGCCTTGCTCAAGGGTTGCCCAACAATGGCAACCTGTCTGAGCTGGGAATCGAACCGCCAATCTGAGCCCTCTGAGCCACCACTGCCCCTAAATGCAATTGAGGGTTAAGGGCCTTGCTCAAGGGCCCAACAGTGGCAACTTGGTGGTTGTGAGGTTTGAACCTGGGATCTTCTGAACCGTAGTCCAATGCCTTAACCACTGAGCTACCCCTGCTAATAAAGAGCTCTATCTATCTTTCTATTGATCGATGGATAGAGTTAAATACTGTAGATA
The DNA here is from genome assembly GCA_030347435.1 of Clarias fuscus. NCBI lineage: Eukaryota > Metazoa > Chordata > Actinopteri > Siluriformes > Clariidae > Clarias > Clarias fuscus. The sequence continues at coordinate 28,387,635 of CM059221.1, read as the reverse complement.
GAGTACTTGATTAATCACAGTGGTTATTTGTACTCCACACGAACAGTTTGCAAGAAAAAAAAAATAAATCCTGTCCTATAATAATCCAGGAAGTGGGTTGCAGCAGAACATACAAGCGATGTGTTTCCTTAAGCCTTAACTCAAAAGCAGTCTGAATGAAGTGAATTTCCTTTCGTGTTCAGCAGCTGAGCTCAGCAGAGAAGCTCGCACATCCATGCCTTTAAACCCAGACGCTTTTGCAAAGCTTGGGTCCATTAATTACACCGAATGAATATTCAAATGGTCCGATACAAAGCATTGAAGACCCGAATAAATACCGTCAGCGCAGCTTTTTGCTTTCATCCCCGCAGTTTGCTTATAAATCACAGGACGAAATGCCATGTAATTCAATTTGGGCTTAATTTGCACAGACATGTTCTCAAAATGGGAAGGTCGGCCTGTTGCGCGGTGAGCGTCGTCCGTTTTTATATTCCGGCTAAGGAAATGGGCGTAATGGTTTGAGATTGATTTCTTCGAGATTACAGATTGATTCTGTCTCCGGTGTGGCTTGATGGGGTTTCAGTCCCCTGCATAAACAGTGTGTTTATTATCTGTGAGTCTAATTGGATGTGGAATGCGTTCTCTCTCCTCATACAGAGCAGCTTACAGGTTACGATGAGATGGGATAAGAAAGGTTAAAGTCTTTTAGTGTCTCTCTTGGTAATACAAACAAGCAGATGTATGTGCATCCTTGGAAGAAAAAGAAATATAAGCTACTTTGGCAGTTTGCTGAGCTCAAGGATGCCGTCTTAAACCTTCGGGATGTGTACCTGGGATTTACAAAAGGATTTACTTTGGTATTTGTCACTTCACAGAATCATAAATTATTTACAATAACAATTGAGAAAATCTCAGTTAAAATGTCACGTGTTGCTTTGCACTGTCGCTGAAATCATAGTTAATCATCACTTTGTTGCTTACACAGGCATAGTCAATGTTTTTGAGGTCTTTGGGCTACTATGGAAGTGGATATTTGACTTTAATTTCAGAACGTTTATCAGAGATCAAAGTCAGAACTCATGGTTTTTTTTTTTTTGACTACTGTTAGAAGGTTGTGAGTTTAAATCCACACCCCCTTCAACCAACCTCTGTTGGGGTTTTGACCAAAAATCCCTAAATTGACATCTTCCTCTTTTTTAATCACATCTCAATTGTAAGTTTTTTTCATTCATCTTCTATACAGCTAATCCTGTACTGGTTTGCAAGAAGCCTGGGGCCTATTCCAGTAAACTTCAGGCTTGTGGGGTACACCCTGGACAGGGTGCCAATCTTACACACACACACACTACAGAAAATTTGGGAACACCAGTTAGTCTAACCTGCATGTCTTTGGACTTTAGGAGGAAACCGGAGAACCCTGAGGGAACCCACCAAGCCCATGGAGAACATGAAAATGCTACACACACAGACCCCAGCTGGGAATCAAACCTTTGACCCTGGAGGTGCGAGACCACAGTGCTAACGACTAAGCCTCAATTTTTATTTTTTTGGATTTTTCCCCAATTTTGTTTTATCCAATTCCTCTCCGTCATTAGGAGGCTCCCACATTAAGGCTACTACCAGTCGGTTGGGAGGGCCAAAGACTATTACGTGTTTCTTCCGAAGCACGTGACGCCAGCCGACTGCATCTTTTAAAACTGCTCGCTTACACACCATTGGGGGCGGAGTAACACACTCGGAGGACAGCGAGTGTGTTCACTCCTTCCACTTGCGTGAGATCACAGATGCCCCTGATTGGCTGTAGAGCCGCGATTAATGTGGGAGCACTAAGTACCTCTCATCCCTCCCCCCTGAGAGAGCTCGTCCAATCAGCTCCCTCTAGACCTCCGACTGCGAGAGGTTACAGCATCACCCGGGAATCGAACTAGTGATCTCCGGATGATCGCCGTGCTGCCTCATTTTTAAGATGCATAGAAAATTGCTTTAAAATGTGATTCAGTTTTATTGGAAATAAATTTTAGCAAGAAATGTAAATCTAGACTGACTTCTCTCAGATCATTATTTTGGAAATCACAAGGGGATTCTGCATAGAACTGGCATCCCTTCAACCCACAGTAAGTTGAACGCTGCCTGTTGCATATTTCCAGCTTCCAGTGTGTCATTTCATACATAACAGAGAGTCTGATATCTTAGCTCTTGTTCCAAAAGTGTGCTTTTCCAAGCCTTTGTCATAACACTTCATCTATTCTTCATACATCACTCTAGTCTTCAAATAAGACAAAGTACTTGCATTGTGGCAAAACCCGACACGAATGCAAAACAAGTGGGTAGAAAAGAATTTCCTTATATCAGCATACACCCAGCGAACACCCCGCCTCACAATTTTCACCTTAAGAACTGAAATTTTGCAAGAAATTAGCCTCGACATACAGTATGAAGCACTTTGGGCATACAAGCAACCGAACTGAGCCAAACTGAACGCCGGCTAAGTTGTATGTCCGGGGGCCATTCAAAACTTTGCGTCAGTGGAAAGCCAAGGGAAGTGAGGGAAGTTACTCACTTTTTTGTGTTTTTTTTATTTTTTGTATTGCTTGCCAGATTTAGTGAAGACATAGCTCCATGTGTTGCAGGAATGTTATTAAAGAGGGTAGCTAGCCGCAAAGAGAGACACTTTCAGTTTGGTTTTTAAAGCAGCCAGTTCCAAGAGGAATCATGAATTAAGGTTAAGTGAGGTTTAATGTCTATTAATTTCATATTGTTCTTCATTTACATGTCTTTTCTAAATGTTTTGATTGTTTTTATAATCACAAATACACTGTTATAGTGTTGGAAATTGTTAACATTGGTGATATTTTTGAGTGGCTGGAACGGATCATCTGCACTTACATTATTTCCTATGGGAAAATGCGTTTCACAATATGAAGTTTCACCTCAAGAACTCGCCTCTGGAACAGATTAAATTCATATACCGTGGTAACGCTGTATTTATGAGACTTGTAAAGTGAAACAGAATCCAAGTTTAAGGATAAATTGTCGCATGGTGGCTCTCCAGGAACTTAATCTCACATCCTCCTGGTCATGATATAGAAGCCTAAATAATTTATTTAGGGGAAAGGAAGAACTCTCCTGAGGTCTACAGTCCTCATGCTACTGAGCACCACAGCTAGCATGCTAGTTGCTGTGTTCGTGACTTTCTCTGCTTAGAGTTACTGACAAAAAACTGTACCGAACCCAGGCGCCCTATTTCTACCCAAGGGTGAAATTGCCTATTTGTAATTTCCATTACAACCTGGCCATGAAAAATGATTTTTATCATCTAAGGAGAGAGGGTTTTTCTCTCTCTCTCTCTCTCTCTCTCTCTCTGTGTCTTTTCTCACTTCCTCTACCTTGCTCTCATCTTGACGACATGCCATTTGATGAAATGTACCTCTTTGTTGTTGCTTTTTTTCTTTTCTTTGTCCCTGTCTTCTAGTGTGCTCACTTTTCTTGATGTTGATCGATGAACGAGTGCCTCTGTGTTTGACTGGTCAGCCCCGTGTTTCCTGTCGGCTTGGTTCAGTTTGTTCAAAGTGACATGAGACTATCGACAGAAGGTTTTGCCTTCCATGCTGTGCGACTCAAACCGGCTTTACATTTAATTTGTGGGAGTCGTGCCTTTTACACTCACTCCGATATTAATCCCTGAATCATTTGCTCGAATGCTGGACCCTTTTATCTTATACTGTATGGTTATAGCTTTTCTTGGCGGAGCCACAGCTTGGGTTCTGTGGTGTAAAGATTTTTCAGATGCCAGAGCATTTCTCATCACAGGGCAATACCATTATCATACTCGTTTTTAGATAACTAGGTATATTTCCTTGATCAGTGGTAGGTGTTTTGCCTCCCATGCGGGAGAGGTCCTGGGTTCGATTCCCAGGCACTGGATGCAGTGCTCAAGCCTGGATAAAATGTCAGGGTTGCGTCAGGAAGGGAATCCGACATAAAAACCTGCGCCAAGCTTGTATGTGCGGATACATCTTAATTAAAGGCTAAAGGCTAATTAAGGTTAAAGGCTAATTCACTCGTTACAGTGGCAACTGTTGAAAAAGTGAGATTTATTAGCCAATGAGTGAGCAATCAGAGTAGCAAGCGGGGGGAAGATGTGAGGATCTGGAAGTGAACAGGTCTGAAAGAGCTCTGGAATAATAAGATAAAGTTCAAATACATTCATACATTTATTGATGCAACAAAATTAGTTTGGTAGCCCTCAGAGACCAGCAGCAATAAAGAAATGTAAGAATAAACAAAATAATGAACTGAAGATAGTTGCATAAAAATAAAACTATATATACTCAGAATGGCCACTACTGTGCGCCTGGCAACCCTGGTGATCAGATGCCTGTCTGTGATGTCAACAATGTGCTTCTCGTGAAATATCATGCACGACTGGGTTTGTATGAACACCCGTGAAAATTGGTTTGGGGGCGGGGCTAGTGTTCGTACCAGTGACATCACACTGAGAGAGTTTAAAGCGTCCAAATAGCAATATCAGGTGATGTTAGGAGATTTATGCCTCGCATAAAATGTTCCTTTTTTTTCGTCAGGATCGTTTGAGACATGAAAGGTTGGTGCGTCTAATGAATATTTAATTGAAAAATTTGATTGAATATAAAAACCTATTGAAGCATTGTAGTGGCTTTGTAAAAGCTCATTAACAATTAAATAAAGCAGCTTGTAAATGTTTATATGATGACTGAGAATGAGGAAACGTTAAATATGTTAAAACTTTGCATTTCTTTTTATTCCTGCTGTGTTTCAGAGAGAGAAAAAAAGAGAAATAAGGGAAAGCAAGGACCAAATGTCCTCCTAATAACAGATCAGTCATCGAGGTTCTCATAATCACCTGGACCTTACAAAACATCTCTCTCTCTCTCTCTCTCTCTCTCTGTATGGGTGTGTTTAACCTTTCGTGATGACTAAGGCAACGAGCCACATTGCTCAATTCTGAACATTTTGGTCGTGTCCACATCGATACGTCTTTGTGTCATGCGAGCACTCGTTCATTTCATACAATCGATGCAATTTTAGTACAAATCTACTCGAGATTTTGCTCCGGAGGACGGCGAGAAGTTAGTCGGCTGTATTTGTTGAGGTCCTCGCGTTAGCCCTTTTTAGCTAGCACTGCTATGAAATCCCCAATCTGCTGGTGCTGACTGACTGACGAATGAATTCCGATCTGATCGTCCTCATTAAAGTCACATAACCGTACGAGGGTGACCTGCACTCCAGTCATGTTAAAACTTCTGTTAGCCGCACTGTCTTATCAGCGCTTTCTGTTCAATGCTCCTGTCTCCTCAGTCACTGCCGTGCAGGTGTGAACGTGTTGCATCAGTTAATTTGTAACTGCAGTGTGAGCAAAAATGGACGCCCCACATGTGATTTGCACGAAAGAAGAGCAGAGCGCAGTGATTAGTTTTTTTGTGCTGTGAGGATGTACAGTACCTGCTGCCGAAACAACTCACAGAAGAGCATAAACAGAAGTGTTTCAATATTTGCAAACAAACCTATTCTCAAAAAGACGAACGTTTCTTCACCGGTGACGAGACACGGATTCTTCACTACGGCAGAGTATGGAACTTAAACCTTCAATCGCCGCCCGAGAAAAAGTTCAAAAGTCGCCCATCAGCTGGAAAATTCATCAACGCTTACATTTTTTTCTGGTATTCTGGAGGGCCAGAAGTATTGGAACACCATCAGGAAAAAGGTTCAACGATCAACAGTGCTCGTTACAGTGAGATGCTTATTGAAGAGCTGACGCCTAAACTTGACAAGCAGACGCAGATGACCACTATACGAGGGCGTCGTTTTGAGGTGTTAAAGACTTTCACCTGTTCGATCCCCTACAGTAAAAGCAACCCTACGAGGAGGAAGATTCACTTCTGATGAAGAAGTGAAGACAGCGGTGCATTCGTGGCTCACAGCCCTGAACATTTTTTAAAAGGTGGTTGATGGTCAGATGGACAAAGAGTATTGAAAAGCAAGGAGATTATTTAAAAAAATTATGCATTTGTCTTTTCTTTAAATTTAATTAAAATAAATTCTTCAGTCAGAATTTTCGACTCAACCTTGTATATCCAGTCTACTGTAGGACCGATATATGAAAGTGACTCAGATCCGAAAAACACCAGATCAGATCAGTTCTGCGTCACAGTAGAGTAAAAAGTTGGAATTGAGGTACTCCATGCTGGTTATGTGAATGTGGTATAATAAGGACCTCATAAATTATAGATGTGTGTGTGTGTGTGTGTGCGTATGTGTCTGTATGGGTGTGTGTGTGCCTATTTGAGAGAAAGAGAGAGAGAGAGAGAGAGAGAGAGAGACCAAATGTCCTCATAATGACAGGACAGCATCAGAAGTCCTCATAAACACCTGCAGGTCCCCAGGAGACAAAACTCCATCTTTACAAAACCCGCTGCTTTAATTTCCCTTTCTTTGGTCTCCTGCGGTTCATGTTAGTTTTGGTTTAAGTGTAGCAATAAGTCATGGCATTAATAAATATGTCAGTGAAATATGGGGTGTATTTATTATTTAGAACACACTCTATGCTCTTCATGTTCGCTTTTACACTCTCTGCATTTTCTTAGATGCTGTAGTGTGCTTTTGTGAAACACGCGCTGTATATATACGTGTATATTCCCAATAGTTTTTGGGAACCAGCAGTTTCGGATATACACACGTGGACAAAATTGTTGGTACCCTTCGGTCAATGAAAGAAAAACTCACAATGGTCACAGAAATAACTTTAATCTGACAAAAGTAATAATTTAAATAAATTCTATGAATGTTAACCAATGAAAGTCAGACATTGCTTTTCAACCATGCTTCAACAGAATTATTTAAAAAAAATAAACTCATGGAACAGGCCTGGACAAAAATGATGGTACCCCTAGAAAATACTGAAAATAATGTGACCAAAGCGACATGTTAATTCAAGGTGTGTTCACTAATTAGCATCACAGGTGTCTACAATCTTGTAATCAGTCAGTGGGCCTATATATAGGGCTCCAGGTAGTCACTGTGTTGTTTGGTGACATGGTATGTACCACACTCAACATGGACCAGAGGAAGCGAAGGAAAGAGTTGTCTCAGGAGATTCGAAAGAAAATTATAGACAAGCATGTTAAAGGTAAAGGCTATAAGAGCATTTCCAAGCAGCTAGATGTTCCTGTGACTACAGTTGCACATATTATTCAGAAATTTAAGATCCATGGGACTGTAGCCAACCTCCCTGGACGTGGCCGCAAGAGGAAAATTGATGACAAATCAAAGAGACGGATAATCCGAATGGTAACAAAAGAGCCCAGAAAGACTTCTAAAGAGATCCAAGGTGAACTTCACGCTCAAGGAACATCAGTGTCGGATCGCACCATCCGTCGTTGTTTGAGCCAAAGTGGACTACATGGGAGACGACCAAGGAGGACACCATTGTTGAAAACAAATCATAAAAAAGCCAGACTGGAATATGCCAAACTACATGTTGACAAGCCACAAAGCTTCTGGGAGAATGTCCTATGGACAGATGAGACAAAAATGGAACTTTTTGCCAAGGCACATCAGCTCTATGTTCACAGACGGAAAAATGAAGCATATGAAGAAAAGAACACTGTCCCTACTATGAAACATGGAGGAGGCTCTGTTATGTTCTGGGGCTGCTTTGCTGCATCTGGCACAGGGTGTCTTGAATCTGTGCAGGGTACAATGAAATCTCAAGACTATCAAGGGATTCTAGAGAGAAATGTGCTGGCCAGTGTCAGAAAGCTGGGTCTCAGTCGCAACAAAATATTAAGTTAGGGGTACCATCATTTTTGTCCAGGCCTGTTCCATGAGTTTATTTTTTAAAATAATTCTGTTGAAGCATGGTTGAAAACCAATGTCTGACTTTCATTGGTTAACATTCATAGAATTTTTTTTAATTATTACCTTTGTCAGATTAAAGTTATTTATTTGACCATTGTGAGTTTTTCTTTCATTGACCGAAGGGTACCAACAATTTTGTCCACGTGTTTACCAGCCCGTGTGGCAGCAACAACCACGACACGTTTAAAGTTTTCGCCGCTTTAGTATTTATTTATTTTCTTTTTTGGTTTAAAAGAGACGAAATACGCCAAAGCTGTCGCCAAACTTGTCTCAGTCAATCAACTGCTTTTAAAGTGAAATGTTTAAATGTGATTTTTTTCGGTCCAAGCGTTTTACACACATACACACACACACACATACCTTTTGCGGTAAAGTTCTGTGACTGGCTACCCCTCAGGCTCTGAAAGTCACAGTCTAACGGAGGGATGAAAGATCCCATGTCTGGAATATTGCTGAGGTGAATTTGAAGCTTGAGCATGAAAACTCATAACTCTCTCTCACCTCTCTCTCTCGCTCACTCGTTCAGGAACCAGTTGATGGGGAAAGCTTTAATAATTTAGTATGGCCTTAAACTAATCTATTCCAAGCACCCAGACGGTATTTTTATTGAGCAAACGCGACGATAATTGAATGGAATCATTTACTCAGTGCCACTGAATGGCGTGGGACTTTCCTTATTCACCTCTTCAGATGGGGATTAAACCTGGCAACCGCACTGTTTGGTAAACTAATTGATGAGGGTGAAAATCCGTTCAAAGGGAATTTTCTCAGCAGGCGACATTTATAGCATTGACAGACGAGTGGTAATGCGGTTAATGTAAAAACCATTGTGTGTGTGTGTGTGTGTGTGTGTGTGTGTGTGTGTGTGTGTGTGTGCCCGTGTGCCCGCATGTTCATGTGTGTTGTGTTATTCACTTCATTAGGCTACTGTAGTTTTTAAAATGTCTTATACAGTACTTGTTTGAAATATAGTTATAGGACGTGTTTTTCGCTGACTCATTTCTGAGTTTGTTTGGTTCTTTTTATGTTTATTGTTTTTGTTTATTTATTGTGAAACATTATCATCTTATTCTTGGTTTAATTACACTTCTGATGGTTTGATAAGAAAAAATATACTTAAAAAAGCTGTTTCACCTAAAAAGTGTGTATATTTCATTTATTTATTTGCTTTAATTATTTTAATTACATTGTCTTAATTTATTTAAATTTAAGTTTAAATATATTTGTTACAATTTAAAGTGGAACAAATTAGTTTGGACAGTTGAAACCCATCAATCACACGGAGAACAAGCAAACTCCAGACCCACGGGAACAGAACCCACATTGCTAAGCATTACGCAAAATCATATTTATTTATTTTATTTATTTATTTATTTACGCACGCAACTAACACTACTCATGAAAGTATTTATTTATTTAATTATTATTTTGTAATTACAATGGCTCATCTTTGGTTTAAATTAAGCTGTTTATAGTTTAAATGTTTAGTTTGTTTGTTTGTTCCTTTTTGATTTTCACTTTCTGCTGAAATTTTTAAGTTAATTAAGTTTTTCAAATTTGTCTTCCCTTTTTCCTTTATTAATGAATTCATTTTTATTCAGTCATTCATTAAAAAAATTTATTTGTGATTTATATATTTGAAATATAAACTATCATCACAAAAGCTTAATTTATTTAATTACTTGATTTACTTACTTTTTTTATTTATAATATTGTATTAAGTTGCAGATATAATTCACAATTGAAAGTTGAAAAAGTATCAGTTTGTTTGTTTTGTTGGTTTTGCATAGCTGCTATTATTCGAAGAATTAATGGAATGACAAAAATATTTTTATAATAATAATAATAATAATAATAATAATAATAGTAATTATTATTATTATTATTATTATTATTATTATTATTACTGTTTATTTGCATCTTTGTGGGTTTTTTTCACCTTTTAATGTTTTTTTCTTATTCTTTAACATGTTGTTTGTAATAGTATGTGCCCTCAATTTTAAATATATTTGCCACAATTTGAGTGGTTTTTAGCGATTCTGAAAAGCGCACCATATGCTCCTCTGTCTGGGTGCGGGCGTGGGTGTGAGCGGTGAGAACGGAAGCAGTGGAATGTGGCATGGACGTGGAGACTGAATTATTGATGATGTAGATGGTGGAGGTGTTGTGGAAAGCTGGTTTGGCAGTACCACTACAGGCTGGAGAATGTTTAAAGCTACAGACAAATACACACATAAACACACACACACACACACACACACACACACAGTATGTCAGACAGTTTTAAAACTCCATCATCGTAAATGCCCTGATATAAAAACACAACCCCGACGTCTCAGTGCAACAGCTTCTGGCTTCAGCTCGTGTTTTCCTATCGTGTATTTTGCATCCCTGGCATGAGAGTCAGTCTTTTGGATTTGTGCCCATTGCTGCCCATCAAAGTGTTCCATCCAAACTGCTGATCTGGTGTGTCATAACAAAACACTGTCCACTTTCCCAGACTAATTGGAGTAACTGTTTTTTCTTTATATATATATATATATATATATATATATATATATATATATATATATATATATATATATATGCTCTCCTGACAGCTGACATGGCGTCCTTTTCTGTAAAATATATATTCATTATCTCATCCACTGCAGTGATCCTGCCAGTAGTCCAAACTTAGAGGCGGATGTGTTTTTGAGGATTTACTTTCTCATGCACTCTTCGACTTTACTGCTTTATACAGGGTCGCGGCAGACCTGAAGCCTGTCCCAGGAGACCAGTTTGGGAACACCATTTAGCCTAATCTGCATGTCTTTGGACAGTTGGAGGAAACCGGCGTACCCAGAAGAAACCCACCAAATACGGGGAGAACTTACAAACTCCAGGCTTACAGACCCTTTGGGATCGAACCCACGTTATGCTAACCACCAAGTCATCTGTGTTTATTATAATAAATAAATTAGGTCTCAAGGGCCACTTCCTGTTTCTTCGGCTTGTACCCCTTTTTTTTTTTTGTCATCATTCCAAATATTTTTTTCAGATATTTCACATCAGTTTAAGCAAATAAGCTACCTCTCACTACACAATGGGGAAATTTAGCATCAGCAACCAGCACCCGACAACCAACCTACAGTACCTTCAAAGATGTTTTTAGGAGGTTGGAGAAAATCGAACTGTTGAAAGAAACCAACATACTACAATGAGAACTGGCGAAAATCTAGTCAGACAGTACTGGACATGTGTGGTTGAAATGCTAAAAGTGCTCTGAAATCGCAAATTATTTGCATTCATTTGACATAAATGCACACAGAGCAACACACATATTGCTCTTAAAATGTAAAAAAAAAAAAAAAAAAATAGGTCTTCATTCTCTAGCTTACACAAGGTTGCTAGCACAGTGATACGCTTGAATCTGAATCTAAATTCCATCTCAGCTTAAAACCTTTGCAGTTATTTAAAAAGTACCTCATTCAGAACGCAAATGTTAAGGTCTGGTTTATATATATATATATATATATATATATATATACAGTATATAATTATCTGATCTTTATTTAATGTATGTACGTTGCATCTCTATGGACTTGCAGTGCAGTTTTCTGTTTATTCCTGATTCCATCTATTACAAGGTAATACTGTATAAATAAATAAATAAATAAATAGATACAAATCTATCGAGCACTAAAGCCCTGCTTGCTACGCCAGTCCTTGACAGAATTGACCAAAGTGATAAGTCTGGTGTGGATGAGGTGGTTCTGATTACGAATGCACTTTATTTCCAATTTTTTTTTCAAGTAGAGTAGTCATTAGAGATCAAGATGGTCCAAAAACACGAGTAGAAATAGTGATTCATAAATCACACTGAGGATGTGTAAGAACACACAGAACTCTGGGCGAATAGAAAATATAGTTAGGTAGTGCTGTTGCTTGCAAAAAAATATAGCATACATTAAAGTTTTTAAAAAGTTATTATAAGTGCAATAAGAACTTATACCATGTAGCATAGTAATCCAAATTTTGTAATTTATTATCAGATTTTAAGCTATTCATGCTCAATTATTATTATTATTATTATTATTATTATTATTATTATTATTATTCAAACAAGCAGGTTTCAAAACTAGAACTTGACTTCTGCAAATGAATTGTTGTCATTTGTCTATTAAGCATGTAGCTATGTTTACGAATGAGGTGCTACTGTACTGTACATGCTGATGGGACACACCTTGATGCTGTAATTATAGTGTAGTGAAATGTGGAATCAAGTCATTCTACTTTAGAAACTCTCTTAGAAAACGATGATAAACATATATGATACAGTGATCAGCAATAACATTAATACATTAATGTTAATTATCAATTCAATTGTTCAATGGGCACCCAAGGCTCGAGCCATGCCACGGGCCAACACAGAAAAGGTAATGTAGCCCAAATCACGACCAAAAACATCAATTCTGGCCATGATAGAAAGGTACCAGAACACCCAGTGCACCACAGCCCAGAGTCAAAGCCAGAGCTACCAATTCAATATGTACTGTTATGGCTGATTGGTGTATATCTTTGTTTGTTTCCCTTCGGTAATAATGCACGTATAGTACAATGACAAGCAAGCATCTGAGTTCTTGTATTAGCCAGATTAGCTGCCAAGTGATAACTGGAAATTTTACTCGTTTTCAGGGTTTAAATTATAAGTTAAATCTTTATTCATCACATGTATGTTACTGCACAGTTAAATTCTTTATTTTTTGCATATCTCTTGCAGGGTCAGACATTATACAGCACCCCTGAAGCAGACAGGATTAAGGGCCTTGCTTAAGGAGCCAACGGTTGCATTGGACCACGGTTCAGAAGATCCCAGGTTCAAACCCCACAACCACCAAGTTGCCACTGCTGGGCCCTTGAGCAAGGCCCTTAACCCTCAATTGCTCAGAGGTATAATGAGATAAAAATGTAAGTCGCTCTGGATAAGGGCGTCTGCCAAATGCCTAGATGTAGATGTAGCCAACGGCGGCAACCTGGCGAAGCTGAGGCTCGAACCGGCAACATGCTGATCAGTAATTCATAGCATTTACACACTGGGCCACAACCATGTAGTCAGTGTTTTTGTCACTTTTTAGTTTATTTTGTTCATGTACATTGACAAAAGCATCTGGAAAATAAAGCTTTGGATGTGAAAACTCCCCTAAATAATGGCCTTTTGGTCAAAACCTGGGCAAATTTTAAATACAGTACAGACCAAAAGTTTGGACACACCTTCTCATTCAAAGAGTTTGAATTTGTATTATGGCAAGAAAAAAGCAGCTAAGTGAAGAAAAACGAGCGGCCATCATTACTTTAAGAAATGAAGGTCAGTCAGTCCGAAAAATTGGGAAAACTTTGAAAGTGTCCCCGAGGGCAGTCACAAAAACCATCAAGCGCTACAAAGAAACCGGCTGACATGCGGACCGGCCCAGGAAAGGAAGACCGAGAGTCGCCTCTGCCGCGGAGGATAAGTTCATCCGAGTCACCGGCCTCAGAAATCGCAGGTTAACAGCAGCTCAGATCAGAGAGCAGGTCAATGCCACACAGAGTTCTAGCAGCAGACACATCTCTAGAACAACTGTTAAGAGGAGACTGTGTGAATCAGGACTTCATGGTAGAAAACCACTGCTAAGGACAGGCAACAAGCAGAAGAGACGCGTTTGGGCTAAAGAACACAATAAAGAACACAATAAAGAAAACTCGCTGAATGAGAAGGGGTGGCCAAACTTTTGGTCTGTACTATATGCTTTGTCTAGTTCTAGGAAAATTAACTAGACAACTCTAATATAGAAACCCACCTGTCTAATATTGTGTTTGTTTGCACCAAAACTTCAAAGCATGAACTCCATTAGACCTCAGTGGGTGTGAGTTATACGGCACCAAGACATTACCAGAAACACCTTTAAGTTCTCTACGTTGTGAGGTGAATCTTCCATGGATCGGACTTGTTTCTCCAGCACATCCTTCAAACGCTTGGGCTGAAATAAAAAAATTAATAAATAGAAGTTAACATCTTGAACTCTATGAAATGTTCCTCAAGGGAGCTGCTTTTAGGGAATACTGTTGTCATCAAGCCGTGTACTTAGTTGGAAACGATGTTCAAGTAGGTGTTGCGTGTCAAAGCAACATCCACATGAGTGCAGGTACCCAAGGTTTTCCAGCAGAACATTGGCCAGAGCATCACACTACCTCTACTGCCTTTGCTTCTTCCTTTAGTACATGATGGAATATTCTTAATGCATGATTTCCTTCTGTCCTGAGTGACGGTGCGATGAGACGAGCAGTGCTAGATGATTGTAGTGCGGTGTGGTAGTGCTTTGGGGTAAGTGGGTGCTGAGATGTTTTTGGCTTTGTAGACAAGCATCACTTGTTTAAAGTAAAAGAGAAGCCAGTGGCGGGAATACGGAAGAATTTCGGAAGATTGAAATAAACATCACTTGGAGAGGCGTCTGCCAGTAACAAGTGCAGTAATCCAGTCCTAAAATGAAAAGGGACCGAAGAAAAACCTGATCTGGTCTGTGTGGATAAGAATGAATGAATGAATGAATCCTTCTGATGTTGTTAGCAAGAAATCGGCATTAATGTGACAGGTTGGAAGTGAGCAGAAAAGGACAGTGACAGTGACTGAAGGTGAGATCATGGAGTTATCCAAGAAGATCATAAGATCCTCACAGGGGGGGATGAATGACCTGGAATGAACATAAGTTCAGTTTTGCTGGGATTAAGTTTCAGTTGATGAGCTGCCATCCAAGATGAGATGTCTGCCAGACATGCTGGGATTTGAGCAGAAACATGAGTGTCTGAGGGAGCAAAGGAGATGCTGAGCTGTGTGTACATCCACAGAGCGGTGGTATGAGAACCCATGTGGGTATGTGACCTTACCAAGAGATCAAGCATAGAGAGGGCAAAGAAGAGAACCAAGTACTGAACCCTGTGAGACACCGGTGGCGGGTTATTTCACGGAGCAGATGTGGATCCCCTCCAGGTCACGTCATATGACCGACCTTCCACGTAGGAAGCAAGCCATTGCCATGCTGTGCCACAGATTCCAAGACTTGTTAGGATGGGCGAGAGTCTTGTGGTCGATTGTGTCAGATGCTGTTGACTATGTCAAAGGTCGAGAAAGAAGGAGACGGACGATTTAGCATCAAGAAACTTCTAACAGCAGGTGACTTCGGCAGTGGTGGCCAAAAGGGCAGACTCCGTGGAATGCCCTGCTTTGAAGTCAGACTGGTTAGGATGTTGCAGGTCATGCTGTGAGAGATAAAGAGACACTTGAATGTGAATAGTGTGTTCAAGGAATTTAGAAAGAAAAGAGAGACGTGATGCCGGTAGTAGTTGCTGATGTCTGGTGGATCCAGAGTGAAATGCGTCTTGAATGCAGTAGATAATATGATTTAATGCTAGTACTGTAAGTGTTTCCTTTCCCCAGCACTTCTAAAACACATTTAAACCACAATATTTATTTTTTCATAAATTAAAGAATTCTGTATTGCAGAATCAGGTGGCAACTAACGGAGCTAAAGAACACTGTACAGTGCAGTAATGAATGCATTAATTAGGAACAGGTGCAGGTGATCATGAACAGGTGGGTTTTTGATCAAGCTAGAGTGCAACAATCAGGAAAATGTTGTTACAGCTATACTACACTGCGTTTCCACATTAGTACATCCACCTAGCTTTGTATATGCACTTAATGCGCGCTTTTTCAGGACTAATTTCCATATAGATCACATCATTTGTATATCATTGCTGAATGCAGTGAATATGCAACGTAAAATAGTCTGTGAAAAAAAAAAAACATGATTTTTAGCGTTAAAGTGTGAATTTGTTTAACCTCATTCATAGGTTATTTTCTTTTAAAAGTGTACCTGTATGTTATTTTCACAACAATCACTCAACCCCATTACCTGAACCAATTTATACCCTTTTGACGTCTTTGTAATATTCGACAGGCGGTTTCATCAGATCATTTCCTAAGGGTGACTGGAAGAAGAAAAGCATATTCTTTTTTTCCTTTTTTTTTTTTTTGTGATTTTCATTTTATTTAAAGTACATCACTGTTACTTACTGTAAATAATATATCAAGATATCAAAGTTCAATTGAATGGTATTTTTTTCCTACTTATTATTATACATCTAATGCTGAAGTTTTACTTGTAAAGTTTCAGTTGAAGTTACTAAAGAGATAAAGGTAATGTTTAAGTACATTTTTAAATACCGTACCAGTCAAACGTTTGTACACGACTTCAAATTCAATGTTTTTTGTTTAGTGATTTAGAACAATGCTGGAGATTTCAAAACTAT
This sequence comes from Clarias fuscus, assembly GCA_030347435.1. Taxonomy (NCBI): domain Eukaryota; kingdom Metazoa; phylum Chordata; class Actinopteri; order Siluriformes; family Clariidae; genus Clarias; species Clarias fuscus. The sequence goes on along the minus strand of CM059221.1, from coordinate 28,371,432 downwards.
GAATCGCAACAAATGACGTTAGGTAATTAAGTAACAACAGCAACAGTCAGTTGTTTTTGTTTTGTTTTGTTTTGTTTTACTTGACGATCAGTTGTTCTGGAACAGTTCAAGCAAGAACAGTATTGCCAAGTGCATTTGCAAAACCCATCGAGCTCCATGATGAAACTGTCTCTCATGAAGACCTTCCCAGGAAAGCGAGACCAAAACTTACTGCTGCAGAGGAGAAGTTCATTTAGAGTCACCAGCCTCAGAAATCACCGATTAACCTCAACCAGCACCTCAGATTAGAGCCGTTATGAAGCTTTACAGAGCAGAAGGAGCAGATATACATCTCAATAGCAACTGTTCAAAGAAAATATTTAGGCTGGTGAACAAAAAAGAAAAATTGACATTAAACCAAAAATAAATATTATTGAACATGGTTAAGTTGATGTTATCTTGCTTTTTGGGCCATGTTGTTGTTATGTACATTAACCAACAGAACCAACAAAACCCAATAGCAAATAAACTGAAGGTACTCGGTTGTAGACTAATGGATTAGCGAGAGTAATAGGCTCTGAAATTGTGGGGTTGTATTGTTACTCTCTTCTAGTTTACTTACATGTGGTCAAATTGACCTTAAAACTGATCAAATTCATAGAAGAAATGGACACAGACAGCATTAAGCATGCTAACGCCCCTGTGTTGATTTAATTTAATCATCACCTGATACCTAATGTCATTGCTTTTATAATAAAAACTGTTTAAAACATTGCAAAACAGTCGACATTTAAACACAGACCTAAATTTGATCCAGCAAACTCTACCTTTGGCAGCATTATCACTATATCACAGTTCATCTGAATTTTAACAGGATGACGAGTACATACTGTACAGCAGTTGTATTCAAGTTCTAAGGACATACAGTACGAGCACAGACTTTTGAACATAAAATACACATACAGTATATACAGTACCCCGCCTCCATAGAGGTCCTCTTTAAAGACTCTCTCAAACCTTTCCCTGTTTGACTGTTTATTAAAAAATGCATAAAAGAGATGTTAATTCATCTGTCTGATACAAATTTAAAATATCATTCATTCAACAATAAATACCTCGAATGAAAATAGTCCAATCTGATTATATCTAATAACGGTGCATTATACTTTAATTAATTTACACAGTCAGAAAATAACAATTGATAGTGCACCTCTGAGTGGATCTGTCCAGGGTCCTGCTCCCTCCTCCTCCATCCGCTCGCTCGCTTCCTTAGAAAGTACACTTGGTTGTTTAGATTGTATAGAGTCACAGTATTTAACAAATCGATTTTATTGCTTGGTCTAAAAATGGTTACGTGTGCATGTTTATTAAATCCATTTACAAGGCAAGTTGATGACACAAACCTTTCTGAACAGCCTGGCTTAGCCTTGGAAATGGTCAAACCGGCAGCGTGGCTCTATCAGTAAAATCCCAAGGTTAACAAAGACATAAAGTTCTTAGGTTAGTTCATTTAGTTAGTTCACGGCACATATAATGTAATCATGACATAGCACTCGCTTCTTGCTTACGCCTCAGTGTTGCTTCCGCATCTCTTTCTTCACCATACTGCCTGGATAAATCCTTTTTCTTGTTACGTTTTGCTGTGTCAGACATGAGAGCCTTTCTCTGTTTTTTGATGTACCTTTTCCTCACTGTGTTGTTTCAGCAACAAGTACTCAATACTTTCAGTTGAGACACAACTTCTGAAACTTTTTCCTGCAGGATTACACCAGCCATGGCACCGCAGCTAAGGTGACCTATGTGTATAGACAATACTGTCCAAAAGTCTTCTTCATATTAAAATTAATTGGGAACAAATGTTTTACTTTGACTGCAAAGTGCCTAAAGATCCGATTTAAACCTCGGTTGTTTATGTAACAGCCTCAGCAGCAGCGACCTCATTTCCCCTCTCGTCTGTTCCAACCCCTCACAGCATTCAGCATCAGCAGTATTCTAATCACCGCCTGATCATCTGTCATCATCTGCACCTGTTTCTCACAGGGTCAGGCCTCAAGTTAGATGTTTTTTTTTATGCTTGAAGGATTCATAGATCACTGTGAGGCTCAACAAACACAAAACCCATTCATTTTAAACTTCTCGGGTACAGATACTGGAAGCGGTGAGAACTATTCATCAAACGGACAAGAAAGTCTTGTCTATTTGGAGGCAAAATATGGAGAAATAAGGGGGATCAAGATTTTTGCACAGTAATGGAGGCCATATGATGGGAGCAAAACAGACCAGCCTGCTGGGAAAATTTCGGAACTTTCCCAGGGTCGGTATATCTAGCTTTAAATTGGGATAAAGTGCTCTTTGGTCATTCGTGAGTATAATGAAAGTTAGTATTTCTTTATGTTTTACTTTTTGGTAGTGTCATTTATTTTTATTACTAATTGTTTCTCAACAGAAATCGAGACTCATCAGACCAGGCAACATTTTTCCAGTCTTCAACTGTCCAATTTTGGTGAGCTCGTGCGAATTGTAGCCTCTTTTTCCTATTTGTAGTGGAGATGAGTGGTACCCAATGGGGTCTTCTGCTGTTGTAGGCCATCCGCCTCAAGGTTGTGCGTGTCGTGGCTTCACAAATGCTTTTCTGCATACCTCGGTTGTAACGAGTGGTTATTTCAGTCAAAGTTGTTCTTCTATCAGCTTGAATCAGTCGGCCCATTCCCCTCTGACCTCTAGCATCAACAAGGCATTTTCGCCCACAGGACTGCCGCATACATTCCCTTTTCACACCATTCTTTGTAAACCCTAGAAATGGTTGTGCGTGAAAATCCCAGTAACTGAGCAGATTGTGAAATACTCAGACCGGCCCGTCTGGCACCAACAACCATGCCACGCCCAAAATTGCTTAAATCACCTTTGTCTTGAGATTGTCTTGACCAGGACCACACCCCTAAATACATTGAAGCAACTGAAGCCATGTGATTGGTTGATTAGATGATTGCTTTAATGAGAAATTGAACAGATGTTCCTAATAATCCTTTAGGTGAGTGTAAGTCTAAATTGTGAGTTTTTTTGTGTGCAGGTGTTAGAATTTTAACAGTAAACTCACTCACTCATCGTCTATACCGCTTTATCCTATATTCAGGGCCGCGGGATGCTCGGAGCCGATCCCAGGAGACTTAGGGCACAAGGTGGGGTACACCATGGACAGGGTGCCAATCCATCGCAGGGCACACACATACAGTACACTCGCTCACACACTCATTCACACACTACGGCCAAGTTGGGAACGCCAGTTAACCTAACCTGCGTGTCTTTGGACTGTGGGTGGAAACCGGAGTACCCGGAGGAAACCCACCAAGCACGGGGAGAAGAACATGCAAACTCCATGCACACAGAGGACGGGAATCGAACCCGGACCCTGGAGGTGCAAGGCGACCACTACATCACAAGCTTGGTGAAAACCTGGATAAATGTATAGTTTTAAAAATGGACTTTTTTTTTTTTTTAAGCTTGAAGCCTGTAGTTTTTTTTTTTTTAGCTTGTTTTTGTAGCTTGTGTGTTTTTGCATGTACTGTATGTCTTCAGAATTACTTAAAAGATCAACTTTGTGTACTTCTATGCAACTTTACTTTCCTAATGTTTTAATGTTTTATTATCGTTTAAATTTGTGGTTACCACAATTTGCTAGGTAGTTCTAATTGTAATTAATATTTTTTACAGTCTTATTACAGACTGCAGTGAGACAAGCAAAGCTGAGGAAAATGGTGCAGGATTCTGGGGCTGTTCTCTCTCTCTCTCTCTCTCTCTCTCTCTCTCTCTTTTTTATTTCCTATTTTTTGGCTTTCAACATGAATCTAAATGATGTGTTTTTGTGAAACGGAACAATGTTAGGAGAGGCGATATCACATTACCGCATTACAGAAAGGCCCTGGTTCAGCCGGACCAAGCCTGCCATGTGTGTCATTCTCCCATTATCGAATTTTTGGTCCTGAAACAATAAGGGACATTGGATTTCAAGGCCTCAGGAATCTCCCTCCTCGCCGATGCTGTTTCGTATCATTGTTTCCAAGTCAGGCAGGGAAGCTCTGAATCTGTCATCGACCCATTCAGAGAGGGACCGATCCCGAACCGGTCAGGATGCCAGCAGGCCGTGTAAATGACACACAATACCCGTGCTGAGAATGAGAAGGCGTGCAGGACGGATCCCGCAAGCCTCGTAAAAGCCCGACGGACAGGAAGTCCCCGCTGGAGTCATTGTGAGCTCTTGTTGTAGTTATTATTTAGAGGTGACTGCTCTTTTAGACGAGGTCACGTCTTAATAGTTATTTTAATTATTCCGATGAAAAAAAATCTTCCCATGCTTCAGGTCCTACAGGTGTGTACAGTATCTACAGTAGCCATTTGTCTAGCCATTTGTCCACCTAGAATAGATGGACATCTAGGCATGGACACGTAAAGTTTTATTATTTAGTACCTTTCATTTCAATGTAATGTAAGATTCACAGACAATATAAGGAGAAATAAGAAATTTAAATTATGCCTGAGTGCCTATATGCCTTAATCTCTCTCTCACTATCTGCTTACTTATTCTTTCTTTTTTATTCCTCTTCTATCTATCGATCAGACCATAAGAACATTACTGTGGTAATGAGGTGATGAGTTGAGGTGAAACAGTAAACAGTAAACCTCCCTTGTAATTAGCAGAAAAGATTAAAATCATGGTCATGGGGACGTTTTCTGTCTATGACATTCTTATTTAACATTAATGGAAGGAGTCTCCAGTATCGGTGCTTCGTATCAGACGTGCAAAATGAAAATCGGTGTTCTTTTCTTTGTCCTATTGGCGGCAAAAAAGTGTGAAAAGGACAGACTGGTGAAGGACGAGATGTTTCTAGCTGCTATGGCGTGAATATTAACAGGACTCGGATGTTCTGCGACATTAAATGTCACCGTAACTGGATTAAAAAAAAAATATATATATATATATATATATATTTTTTTTTTTTTTTCAATCCAATGTCAGCGTTTAATATTTTAACATTTTAACATCAAGTCTTAACAATTTCTTTTTACAACATGTGAAATCTGTGTTGTTTTTAAAGAAGAAGAAAAAAAAGCTTTAGGATGATAACAGTAGCTCCATCACATCAGCGTGTTGTTGATTATTTTCCTACAGCAGCATGATGCAGAGGCTTTTGGTCTTCTGTAATAAAGCCTTAGTGAGGACACGGGGGAAACACAATATCTGGATAACAATCGCATCACGGCAGTTAATGAAACGATCCTTAATGTGACTAAAATTCTGCCACGAGAGGGTTCTGCTGGAGAACATGTGACCGCTCTCACCTCGTCTCGCTCTCTCTCTCTTCTCAGCATTTTCTCCCTACCGTTAGCCATTTGTCAGAACGTGTGTGTGTGTGTGTGTGTGTGTGTTTTAGACAGCGAGAGAGAGAGAGAAAGAGACAAAGTGAGTAATGGAAAGGACATGGCGGCTGTTTATTAAACAATGTTTATTAATATCCCAGGTCTCTGGGGTGCCGTAGAGTTCGGCGTTCCTGCTCCTCTCTCACGTCTCTGCTCATTCTGTTTAGACGTGTAGCTTCTCGGGGCAGAAGACACGCAGTTCCGTCTGTGAGTGATAATGCGTGTGTTTAACACGAAGGCGAACCGTGTCTGCCTTGGATGGGAAATCATCCCGGAGAAACAGGAGCTGAGATGAGGGAGGCCGTGGTTTTCTCCAGACAAACACAACCTGCTCACGTCCCAGGACGATTTACAGTCGACCCAGATGTTCTGATGTTCTTGTCTGTCTGTCTTTTTGGTTTGTCTTTTCCCGCTCATTCTTACCTCCGTCTCACTTTCCCCCACTGCATCTTTCTTTCTCACCACGCATACTTTGTTTCCTGAGATGATCTGTCTTTTTCCTCACTTATACAGTTTCTATCTTCTTATCACCATCTGTCTGTATTTTCTCGTCTCGTCTATCATTTTTCTCCACCTTTATTTTCTCTCCCTTTCTCTTTCTCTTTTTCTTTCTCACTCTCATCATCTGTAACTCTCCATCCTCCCGTCTCTCAAACACAGCTCATCACCATGGTGACAGTGTGAGGCTTCATGCTCATTTCTCTCTCTCTCTCTCTCTCTCTCTCTCTCTCTCTCTCTCTCTCTCTCCATATTTCTCACTTACTCTCATTTTAAAATTGCTCTTTGGATGTTTTCTTTTAACCTAACACTAAATGACAATAACTATTTCTTACTGCTCTCTGCTCTCCCTCAAGATATCCATCTGTTTGTCCCTCTTTTTGTGTCTTTTCCCTCTCTTCCTCACTCTTGTCTCACTTTTTCTCCCACTGGATCTATTTTCGCACTATGTTTTTCTTGGTCAGTCTCCTTTCTCTTTCCTGATTTCATTTTGATTTCTCTATTTCATCTTTACTTACTGGTTTTCCTGCCTATCTTCTTCTGCTTGTTTCTTCTTCTCATTCTGGCAGTAAGCCTTGTTTTTTTTTTTTTTTTTCTAGTTTCACTCACAGATCGTTCAAAGCAAGCCAACAAAAACTGATAAACGAAGACAAACCAAACGATTCATTACATTTTGACAAAAGAAATGGAAACTGTCTAAACGAAAGCCACATCTCATCTGACGGATTTAGTTCTCTCTTCTTGTTCTTCTTCTTCTTCTTCTTCTTCTTATTATTATTATTATTAAGAATATTGACTTGCTCATGAGCTAGTCAAAATAGTTTCTGCCTTCTGCATTTCTTCTCTCTCTCTCTCTCTCTCTCTCTCTCTCTCTCTCTCCATATTTCTCACTATCTCTCTTTCATTCCCACTCTCCTTTTTACTTACTCGCTCATTTCATTCTTCTCCTTTACCTTCTTATTTACTCACTATCCTTCATTTTCACTCCTATACAGTACAGTAGCTCATTCTCTCCATCTGCCTCTCACTGTCCACCCTTTATTCTTTCTCCACCCCTCTGATTCCTTCTCTGCCCCCAGTCCCTCCGTTCATTACAGTATAAATAACATCAATCTGCATTTGTAAACATCTACTGTATAAACACTATAAACAAATTAAATATGAAAGAACAACACAGTTTCTCTATCTTTGATCTCACCATATTTGTCACTGTCTCTCTTACACTCCCACCCTCATTTTATTTCTCTCCTTCCCTTTATTCTACTTCTACTCCCTATCATTCTTTTTCTTTATTTTTTTCTTTTTTTTTACTAGTCTCGTTCATTCATTAAGGCACGGAAACGCTTTATTGACATGAATGTCACAAAAAAAAAAAGACTGATTACTTTATAAATAACATTAAACTGTATTTATAAACATATTAAATATGAAAGAATAACATAGTAGTTAAGCTCTCCATGTTTCTAAATTCCCCATACAGTATGTATCTCATTCACTCCCCCTCTTTTACTTATTAGCCTTCATTTTATTTCCCTGTTTTCTCTTGACTCCACATTTACGTACAGTACCTCCATCTGTCTCTCACTGTCTCCACCCTTTATTCTTTCTCCACCCCTCCGACTCCTTGTCTGCTTCTCTCTCTCTCTCTCTCTCTCTCTCAGTTCAGTTCAGAAGGGCTTTATTGGAATGACTGTTTAAAAAGAAGTTACATTGTTGCCAAATTATAGAAGATTGGTTACATTTTAAATAACATCAAACCGTGTTTATAAACATATTAAAAGTGAAAGAGCAACATAGTAGACACGCTCTCTCTCACACTGTCTGGGGGCCTGGAGCCTATCCAAGGAGACTTAGGGCCTGAGGGGCGGGGTACACTCTGGACAGGGTGCCAATTCATCGCAGGACACACACACACACACACACACGCACACATGCACACACTCATTCACACGCTAAGGGCAAATTGCGAACGCCAATTATCCTAATCTGCAGGTCTTTACTAGGCTGTGGGAGGAAACCGGAGGACCCGGAGGAAACCCACCAAGCACGGGGGCTAGAACATGCAAACTCCATGCTCACAATGATGGGGAATCGAACCCGGACCCCCGGAGGCGCAAGGCGACAACGCTAACCACTACACCGAATAAATAAATAAATAAATAAATAAATAAATAAATACATGCATACATTGTTGGCAAAGCAATTAATAGATCAATCAATCCGTATTTATAAACATATTAAATATGAAAGTATAACACAGTAGGTAAACTCTCTCTCTCTCTCTCTCTCTCTCTCCATACTTCTCATTGTACCTCTTTCACTCATTACCCTTCATTTTATTTCTCTCCTTTTCCTTTATTGCACATTTACTCACTAACTTTTTTTTTTTTTTACTCTGTCTCACTCAGTCACTTCGTCCTTATCCTCATCTCTCTCTCTCTCTCTCTCTCTCTCTCTCTCTCTCTCTATATATATATATATATATATATATATATATATATATATATATATATATCCACGGTGTGTGTGTGTGTGTGTGTGTGTGTGTGTGTTAGTGAGAGAGAGGGAGAGAGGAGGAGCTCACAGCGGCGCTGCAGCTCTTCGGGTGCTCAGAGAAGAGGTGTGTGTGTGTGTGTGTGTGAGAGAGAGAGAGAGAGAGAGAGAGACTCCCCCATCCCCGGTTCTCTCTCCGTCAGTCAGTTCGCTCCAGGCTCGCGGCTCTGTCGGAAGGATGCGCGCGCTCCCGGTTCTCTTCTCCGTAGCTGCTCTCCTCCTGCACTCCTCCGCGGTAATAATAATAATAATAATAATAAATAATAAAATAAAAAACAACCTCAAAATTTAAAGAAAAAAAAAAAAGAATAATAATAAACGCACCCCGCATTTTGATTCCTCTTTCAATTCCCTTTTCTTTCATTTTCGTCCTTTTTTTTTTTTTTTTTTTAACTCTGCGCAAAAAGAAGAAGAAAAAGTCGATCCAGGAGGCGCAGCGCTGCGCGGGGACCGACTCCTTCTCTCTGGACTTTCTCTGCTTATCATTGTCTGCTATTCTCATTCCTCCTCCTCCTCCTCACCTTCTTCTCCTTCTCATTATTCTCTCCTTGCACTTGTTCAGAAAGATCAGAAGACAGGGTGGATCTTTATTATTTTGTTTTTGTGTTGTTTGTTTGTTTTGTTTTTTTGACGCGCGGCGCGGTGCGAACATGACGCGCGGCCAGGATTATTTATTTATTTATTTATTTATTTATTTATTCATTCATTCATCATTATTATTGTTATTGCTACATTTTCTATTATTATTATTATTATTATGTTTGTTTGTTTGTTTGTTTGTTTTTCTTCTGGTGGGTGAAGCGCGGAAGGATGCTGGTGAATGTGAATGTGTGTGCGTGCGTGAATGAACGAGTCAGGATCCGCTGGAATAGCAGTTCAGGATTTTCCCGGCAGATTCAGGGTCGGATCAGATCTCGGCTGGTTTCTGCTGATCTGGCGACACTGTCATATTCCTGCAGTGCACATTTTACCGCCACCCTGAAGCCGAGAACTCATTCACATCACACCTCGTGATGAGGCTGAGGGTGAGGATGAGCGTCTGAGTGTGTGTGTGTGTGTGTGTGTGTGTTACAGCAAGAGACACTAAAATGTGCAGTGCGGGATGAATTGTTCTTGTGTGTGTGTGTGTGTGTGTGTGTGTGTGTCTCCGTAGAGCACCATGCTTGCAGAGTCTCCACTGGTGCAGGAACATGGTTGCATTCACACTTGCAAGAAGATGTTTTTTTTTTTTTTTTTTTTTCGTGGATCAGACCTTGTTTGGAAGGAACCTCAGCTGTGTGAAGTTGTGTGCATGTGAGTGAGTGTGTGGGTGTGTGTTACAGCAGGAGACACTAAAATGTGCAGTCCAGGATGAATCGTGTGTGTGTGTGTGTGTGTGTGTGTGTGTGTGGGAGCTTTGGGGCGACAGAGCTGCATCTCCTCAGAGCTCCATGCTTGCAGAGTTTTCACTGCTGCATTCACACTTGCAACAAGGTTCTCACAGATCAGACCTCGTTTTTCCACGAGACGCTTTGGAAGGAAACTCAGCTCTGTGTGTGTGTGTGTGTGTGTGTGTGTGTGTGTGTGTGTGTGAGCGGCAAAATTCTGTTCTGTTGGCTATAGAGTGCTGTTTAAAATAGATCTTGATGGTGAAGGAAAAGAAATCTGCTTGAAGATATGATGCATCCTGTGTAGAGTTGTGTAAAGTTGCAGAGAGTCATGCGTCGCCGTGTAGTGTCGTTCAAAACGGGATGCAGTGGCTCTTTCTCCTAAAAATGTCGGAAAAGGTTCTATCTAAACACAATAAAAGCAGTTTAATGAACAGCCGTTCTTTATTTATATATATATATATATATATATATATATATATATATATATATACAGAACTAGTAAATAAGCTTGTAATGATTGATGATTATGACTCCAATGGTAACGCTGCTTTTTATTTCCACTGCTCTTGCTATAAAACCCAGTCACCGCGAGTTCAGACTAACAGCTCGTATCCTATTTTCTACGAGGCATTTTAAAGAAAAAACTTGGCCGTGCAAAGTTGCCTTGAGTCGTGCTCGACACGGCTGCGCCCAACTGGCAGGACGACAAGCCCGAGTGAATCGCTGTTTAAAGTGGAGTAGATTAGATCTTGCTCTTAAAATAACGCTGCCAGAAAAGGGTCTGCAGGTGCAATGATGGATCTTTAATGATTTCTGTTGGTTTCTCAAAGAACCGGATCAGTTGTGAATATGTGGAATCTGGCGATTAATTCCATTGCCTAAAGAAAAATCATGTGGCGGCTGAAGTTGCAACTTGTAGACTGCATCGCGTCAGGGCATTTTGAGGTTAAACTCATGTTTAAAACGGGATAGATTAGAAATCTCAGAAAATGTTCTTTCGACGCAATACAGGTCACCGCTGATGCGCTTATAAATGATGTTTTTTAAACCTTGTTGTTGTTGGTGTTGTTGGTTTTAACTCAAAGAACTGTGAGATCCTTTCCAGCCCTTTGATTATATGGAAGATGGCGATTATTATCCAGTATATCACTGTAGCGATTAAGAAGAGTAAAAAGAGCTTTTCCCGGCACCTCGTGTTTCAAATACTGGGTCAGATCGCATTTTTCACGGCATGTTTTTAATGAAAAACTCTCAATGTGTCAACTGGTAGTCCTGACTAGACTGCTGTTTAAAGTCGGCTAGATTTACACATTTTTACTATTAATTATAATAAGGATGCTGGAAAAGATTCTTTAGATACCGTCATGAAACATATCTCACTGGTGCCTCAAAGACTGGAAGGATGGTTTCTGACCTTAGATGCACTAAATAAGAAAAGAGTCGAGCTTATTAATTGCTTAGTGACACTAAAAATCCATTTCCAGGGGTTCTGAGATTAAAAAGGGAATCGGATTCCACTATCCAGGCAATGTTTTTGATGTCAAGTTGCCGTGTGTTATGCATGGATATGGATTGCTTCTTCAAATTGGACAGATTTGATCTTCATGTTATAAACGAAGCTGGACTTGCAGGAGGGTTTTGGATACGATTGAAGTCAGTGCAGAAAGTAAATTTGACAAATGAAGGTACTTTAGCTGCGTTTGTTTTTTTTTTGGTGATACAAAGAAGTTACACAATCATCTTTAACTGAAAAAAAAAATGTGGAAATTATTGATTTCATTGTGCCTCTAAAACTCTACATGCACCAAAGATCCACCTTAAGAAAAAAAAAAAACAACAACAAAAAAAAAACGCTATTTTAATTCAGATCTCCTTTTCCAAGGAAATGAGAAGGAGGGAAACTGGTCCGTGTACCGCTGCCGTGAGCCGCGCATGGCAAAATCACAACGCTGAGTAGCTGTCGTTTTAAAGAGGACGGATTGGATATCACTCCAAAAAACAATGACAAAGATGCCAAACAAAAATTGCTTTAGATACAACATTGGTTCTTGAAACGTATCGTTGATTGGTGCTAAAAGTGAAAGTTATTTATTCATTTATTTATTTTATTTTTTTTAATGAAATGATGGTGATGGCTGATTTACTTGTATCACCAAAAAAGTGCTGGAAGATCGACCCCTGCAGGAGCCCTAATGTTGGATGAGTGTTGTAATATAGTTGTTGTAATGACATTGCGCCACGTTCACCGGGACGGTTATTTTTTGAAAATTCGAATGGCGTTAATAAAATGACTTTGCACCAAACACAACGTTGCAAACACAATTTCAAAACAACGTCTGACCGCATCCAATGTCCCTTAAGTTTTTAATAGAGATTAAACTTCGATCAGAGATTGGGACGAACACAACAGCTGCCCACACACAGTGTGTCTATCACATGTCACACCTCTCTGTTTCAATTTCTTACAGAAATATTACCATTAGCTGCATCTTAACTCTGTGTGTTTGTACAAAGTGCTTTTTAAAAAAAATTTTTTTTTTAACTTTAGGCTGTTTTAAATGTAATACTTCAGTAACTTGCCTGTTGGTATGGTTTGGTATGCTGGTATGTTTTGTGGCACTCGTTGTTCTATACGTGCATTTACTAGCGTCAGCAGCATGCCTCCTAGTGGTCAAGTGGTAAATGCAAACAGAGTTCAAATCCTCCTCAGGCTATCAGTCTGGTATTAATATTGTCTTTTTAGTTGTCTTCAAGGCTTTTTTGTACCCATGTGTCAGGGGTATTTGTAACTTTATCCCATGATCGTATAGTCAATGTTGTTCCGACGTCATTTTATCAACATATTTCAAACTTTCGAAAACGACCTGATACCGAGGCTGTCACAATGTCCACAATGTTGCCAAATTAACATTACCACAACGTTTAGACAACCGAAAACTCCTGCTTTGATGTTATTGCTCCTGAAGATCTCGTTCTCAGCAGTGTGTTTCTGTTTAAAATTAAAAATCGGATAGATTAGATCTATGAAGACGAAGGTGCCAGTAGAGGCGAAAGTCAGTGATTTGCCCCCCAAAAGCATCAAAATGACAGTTCCGAATATGTTGTTGTTTAAAAATATCGACCAGATATAACATAAAAAAAAAGTAAAGGTGCCAGAAAGAGGTGCTTTAGGTACAACAGAAGTCGCTAGAGAAGAACTTGAGTGGTGCTTCTTTAACGGTGTTTGTTGTTGCGCCTCAAAGCCTTGGAGGATTGTTTTCAGCTTCAAATGGTGCAAAGATATGAACATTATCAACAAAAATCTTAATCATGTAAACCATTTTCAGATGCTCTATTTAGCTTATGAAGGAAAGTTCAACCCTTTGACCGGCAATTACACAAAAGGTTTCTTTCTACTGACTTAATCCCAGCACCTGAAACGGTTCTTCGGTGGCATCTGGCTATAGAACCTTTTCAATCTCTGTTAGTGTGGGAGTGTAGATCAGATCTCGTGTGATCAGTCGGCTGTGTAAAGTTGCGGCGTGACTGGCACTCTGACATTGCGAAGGATAAATGTGATGACTTCTTTTCAGAAACGAGATTAGATCTCGCTCTTAAAAAAAACATAACCGTGGCTGAAAAGCTTTAGTCGCCAGAACACCCATGTAACTTTTTATAGACCGTTCCTTAACCTGTCTCTTTTTTCTTGCCACCAACAGAATAATGTGACTGTGGTTCAGAAATGGTTCTTTTCTCCTGCCATTTTCCACCAGAATGTTTTTTTTTTTTTTTTTTTTTTTTTATATCTCGAATAAAGAGTGAAACTTGGCTGTTGCGAGTCGCTATGTGTTTAGAAAAGGTTCTTAGAAAGGGTATAATAAAAGCCACGGCAGAATAACAGGTTTTGATTCCTAACAAACATTTTACAGGACAGAACCTTTTTTAAACTAGAAACATTTGTGTTATCTGATCGGTCAACAATCCTCTATAGACTCCATTCGACTCAAAGTTTTTCCTTTAATTTTTGGTTGAACTAATCACTTTAGTTAAGGTACCAACAAATCAGTTGATTTGTAAAATGGTTTAATGAGAATCGATTAGGAAATTGAAGATGGATGGCCACTTGCCACTTTTTATTAGCGCCACCGAGGTTCTTTAATATTCATTTCAGCTTGAAAGCAAAAATGGTTTGTTTGGAGTTTGTGTAGGTATGAATTGCTGCACAAACAAATCACGATTCACTCCAGACTGGATTTTAAAATGGCACTGGAGAACGATTTACCTTTTGGATGGTTGTTGATTTATTTTGGTTCTAAAGCAAACATACTGTAACAAAGGAGTTCGGTTCTCTGGAAGGTTCTTCCTGGTGAGAATTGTGTATTACCACGAATGATGTTCGGTTACGACACTAACGAACTAACTGTCGAAAGAACCCACCACTGCTCTACGGAACCTCCTGCGCTTCCTGTCTTTGTAGATCTGATGTAATTTTTCCACAAACTCGCTGTGACTGAATGTCAGAAGAACAAGCCTGAGCACAAAGCTGCGAGGAACCTTTCATTTATTCATGTATTTAAATAATTCATGAATATTCAAACGAGTAACCCGAGCCGTGATCTCGGCAACCGCTTTGTCACATCCCATCATTTCGGATCCGGCACAGAGAACAGGACGAGCCCTCGCGGAAACATCATCGGCACTAACCGCTTGCTGATTGGCTGGATTGTAGCGCATGCATTTGATAGGCTCACGAATATGCAAATGAGATGTCTCCGGATAAGATGTTCTCTTATCGGCGATCTCTTCTCTTTTTCTCGTTGTTAATTTTTTACTTTTCTTTTCTTTCTTTTCTTATTCTTATTACTTTTCTTATCTTTCCCATCTCTTTTTTCTTACTTTTTATTCCAAACGTTAGCTCCTTCTCGTCTCTCTTCTTTCTTTCATTCTTGGCATCCTTTGCTTCTTTATTTTTCTCCTCATCCTTTCTGTCCTGACTTTCATGCTCTGCTCTCATCTGTCACTTTTTGTTCGGCCCTTCTTATTTCCTTTCTCATTCTTTCCCACTTTCTAGTTTTGGAGTTTTCCCTCGTCTCCTCTCCTCTCGTGTCCTTTTCTTCTTTCGTCCCCTTCCTTCCTTTACTTGTTCTCTTCTTCTTCTTCTTTTTCTTCTTCTTCTTCTCTTTGACCCATTTTCCTTTTCTCTTAATTCTTCCAATTGTCTTGTCGTTTCTAATATTCCTTTTTTCTTTATTTATTTTGTCTCTACGTGTTTTCTCAGATCATTCTGATTGTCCCATGTGTCTCACGCCGCTTTGGTTTCTTTTCTAATGT